>CM070081.1:2109017-2504640 GCA_036250285.1 Pyrocoelia pectoralis
TAATTTGCTAATATGACCGTGTTCGAAATTTTCTGTTATGAAAAAAAAAATTATAGATTAATAACCGATTATCTACCTATAATCATAGACTATAAAGAATGTAATATTTGATTTACAGACGCTATTTGATAACCATGAAATTACAACGAACTTCATGATCGTTTTTTAAATGTTTAATCTTTTTATTATCCCACTTTTTATTTTATTGTGTCGTAATTATCATCGTAATGATCCGAAGAAGTGATCGTAAATTGACTTTAGATTAGAAAACGATACGTAAATATTTGTTTTGCACTTGAAAAAATGTACGAAACCTTTATTAACCGCATACAAGAATGAGCAACTTGTTTGGAACCCCCCCTTCAACCTTTGCATATTTTCGAGTTTCGTAAAACACGTATGTTAAACGATTGCACTTGATGGCCTTTATTTATACAACAGTAAGCTCCTTATTTGTATCTTAATCAACCTTTTGATAGGTTAGTTCTAGTTACATAAAGAGGCGACTGAAAGTCTCGTAATTGTTAATCTTGAGTGTATCAAAGTAACTTTAAATGTTGTAAATTGCATAACTAATAAAAAGAAAACTAAATGAAATTTGCAATAATCTCCAGAGATGAATAATTACAAAAATTACCATTCAAATCAGATCAAAAAGGATCCAAAAGATCATCAAAAGATACAACTGAAAATCAAGCACAGAGAGAATTTCCATTTTCATACTTAGGGTAAAAATAAATAAACTACTTTATTATAGATTTTAGAGTCCAATTTTGTATTTTTGACTTTGAAGCGATGCGGTAAGTAAATGAAAACCTCAAAATGGAAAATATAATGTTTGAAATTGACATTATTACAAATATTTCTATCCTGAATTCGAATTGTAGGTTATGCAAGTACCCACGCGAATATAGGTCTCACATTCGGGCCCATTCAAGTCCGAACGTGAAACACGCTTGAGGACCCTTGAGCGAAGGAGCGACTGTTATCGAATCTTCGTAATTGGACAAGTGCGAGATACGAGCAAATGATATAATAGCATCAAGTCTAACTTAGCCTTGTGTTGAGCTTTGGTACTATTACTTATTTGGTATTACACTTACACGGTGTCCAAAAAGTATGGAAACCCAAACCCTTGAATATCTCTAGAGCGACACATCCGATTATAAAAAGGAGAAACACGTGTTCCTTTATTTTTTGAAACCTATTCAGTCATGATAGGTAAACATCACACTCAACCCCCTGAGGGATGGGGCGGAGGTGAGTTTTGAAAACTTAAATGGGTACACCTATCTTTTATTGCACTTTTGCATTCTCCATAAAAAACTGTACTGAAATTGTAAATTTCAGCCCCAACCCACGACCTTTTTTTTGGGGGTGGAAAGAGGGAGAATCTTATTTAAAATGTAAATTTGTGACAAAAAAAGGGATACAATACAAGAGGGAAAATTACACATGTCCATAGAAAAGCGATCTATTTTACTTGTTTCCCCACCAACATTTTTTGTGATTTACAAATTGTCCGCCACCACCTCCCTTAAGGGTGGAAAGAAAAGAATGGTTCATTTGCGCAGAATTAGCAGTGCTAGATTTAGGTGAGTCTTGGGGTTGAGAAGGGGTGGCGGACAATTGTAAATTACAAAAAAAATGTTGGAGGAAAAAAGAAGTAAAAAAAGATCGTTTTCATGCGGACGTGCAATTTTCCCTCTTTCCACCCCCAAAAAAGTGGTCTGAGGTGGAGGGTGAAGTCTGTAATTTGAAAACAGTTTTTTTTATGGAGAATGCAAAAGTGCAATAAAAAAGAGATGTTCCCGTTTAAGTTTTCAAAACTCACCCCCGCCCCATCCCCAGGGGGGCATCATAACCAAATAGGTATCAAAAAGTAAAGGAATACGTGTTTTTTCTTTTTGTAATCGGATGTTCTCGAGATATCCAAGGGTTTCCCTTTTTCCACCCCCCAAAAAAGGTCGTGGGTTGGGGGTGAAATTTGCAATTAGAGAACCGTTTCTTATGGAGAATGCAAAAGTCCAATAAAAGATAGGCGTTCCCATTTAAGTTTTCAAAACTCACCCCCGCCCCATATGGATTAATTATAATTGAAAGAATAGAACGAACACATAGAAATTTAACGCAATCTCATAGTGATAATGTCACCTGAGAATACGAGGGAATATAAAAAGATAAATACTCTAAATGGACATGCGCCAACGGCAGAAAAAGTGAGTGAATATTATAAAACATAATCCAAACTAATAAAAGAATAGTTGCGATATAAAAATGGTAGTAGGGGACTAAAGGGAATAATGAGAAGAGGATTAACGGAAGAAGAACCCTGTACAATGAGAGCAACGAAAGTAATAAAATCTACACTGGATTAATCAATCTCTTGTCCCAACTAGGGCCATGTTATTTGTAATTTTTTCCCCTTCAGCACTCATTAGTTCATAATTTCGTTAGTGTAAGCTTGATAATGGAACCAGTAAGGATTCCGAAACATGTCGCTATACCTTAAATATTTACCAATCTAATAATTGCTACTGTAATTGAAAGTAACGCCACAACGGTACAATAGTGATAACCATCGTTCAAAATTTTATTCCTACTATTTTGCATCGATAGTAGCTTAAATATTTTTAAAAACATAACTCTTCATCGTCATCATTCATTAAAGATTGGCTAAGGGGACTACTATGTAATAATTATAGAGGAATCGCTCTATAGCACGCATTACACAATACGCTGTAATACATTCAATAAACATGAAAATACCCTGGTGGAATGGGTATAAGGGTAGTAAAGTGTTCATCGGGACTACAGCAACGATGAAATTTGCACATGGACAATTCCCGGCTCAGCTGCGCAAGATAAATATTGCGGATTCTCCAAATTGTACAGTCTTCGACAAATAACGTAATGTCCCTCGGGCACATAGGCAACCAGCGTATCACGTTCCGACTATAAACGAAGATTTATAAAAAATAAGGAAGTTGGTTACTTGTTGCTTTGCGCTAATTTGAAAATTTGAAAACCTACTATTGATAAATGGCCTCCTTATTTATAAATTTTCGTTTATAGTCGGAACGTGATACGCTGGTTGCCTATGTGTCCGAGAGACATCACATTTGTCAAAGACTGTACATGTGATGATGTGGTGGCGATTTGAATCACATCTTCCTGTTATCATTTACCGCAGATCAAGGTCTTCTTAAATAAATTAATAGAGCTGGGCATATGCCACTGCCTACAAATGTGGGGGTGCGCACGAGTTTTCAAACTTTTGATGGAGTATTTGGTATCTATTGGGAGATTGATTTAGTGGTACCTAGGCCATATGGGATAAACACAGGGTGCCCCAATATTCCGTGAACATAGAACTACAGTAAGTTTGTGGGATCAAAAGAAGTCGAATGGGCTAAACTTACCTATATACTAAAGTACTCCGTTAAACTGTGAGAGGGCGTCAGAGTTGAAAGAATAATTTCTTTAATAACTCGAAAATACCTTTTTTTAAAATATAGTTTGGGCACATTGGGGACAGGCCGAAGGTGTTGGTCATATTGAACATTTTTTGTGATGTATATAAATCTCAATTAAAACTTTGCTGATTTTTGCTCAAAAACTAAAAGAGATACATCTTTGTAAGAGACGAAAAATACAACAGATAAATGTATCTTCCTTGTAAAAAAAATTAAAGCACTTCTACGACCCACAAAAAAGTTACCATTAAATGTATCGAACGGTAGGGATAGTTTTCACCCTTCCCTGAATTCAGTTAAACTGATATCTACTTAAAAACGTAGTTCTTTCATTGAAATGTGTCCAAACTAAATTTAAAAAAAAAATCAAAGTATTTTCACGTTGTTAAAAATATTCTTTCAACTCTCGCGCCCTCTCACGGCTCAACGAAGTACTTTAGTATACAGGTAAGTTTAGCCCATTCGACTTTTTTGATCCCATAAACCTACTGTAGCTCTATGTCCACAGAATATTGGGACACCCTGTATATTTTTAGAAAAACTACACGTATTGTTTGTAAATTTCAAGGAATTTCCATCTCCCGTGGCAAACTTTTTGAGGTATTAGGAAACCTAGGTATACCTAGAAAGTTAATGAGACTAATGGAAATTACCTAACACCAGCAACAAGGTAACCATAAAATGCACCTTTCCGGGTAAGAATAACGAACAAATTGCGGGAAGAAGGATTCTGAAAGGGAGCGTAGGTGCAGGAGCATCCCTCGAAGAATAAAGTTCCGAGGTTACGTACGGATAATGACAAGGACCGCGAAAATGTTGTATAAGATATACGATGGAGTCAAAATGAAGGCTCGACCATATTGTCCGAAAACCAGGCGAAAGGAGAAGGAGAATGCTAGGCGACACCAGAAGATAATGGGATAAAAAATATCTAAAGGAGCGAGTGGAACAATCAATTATTATTATTGTTATTATAGTAATTCACGAAAGTTATCAAGGTTTCAATCGCCTCATATTTGAGTGCAATGTGAGCGTTTTCTAAAATGCTGGAGGATAGCAATTTCTGCATCTCTTTCATCAAGTTTAACAAAACTGCTAGCAAGCAGTAGCCCCCTTAGGTGTATAGAATTATAGTGTATTTAATTCAAGTCATAAACACCTACGCCTGAACACCTTGGCCTTTTCCACTTTTAAACATATAATTTATTTTTAGACCAGTTTTATTAAAAGAAAATGTTTTTTTGAAAAATAGTGGTATTAACGCAACATTTACAAATTATTCATTTTTTATTAACAAAGATAAATACACCTTTAAAGGGCAGTTACGTCATTTTTCAAAAGATCACATTCCACACAGCACATATTTGCATGATAATAAATTTAATATTTACACACTAAAAATATTGTGAAAGTACTATCGATATGTTTTCCTTAGATATAGATCATGTAGCTATATTGACGAATTTACCTTGAAGATAATTATGGCGTTATTTATGTAGTTGATAAACTTTAATCTTTTAAATACACACAATACTTATTAAAATTTGAGACCTTTAATCATGCACTAGAAATTTTTAGTCCAAAAAAAAAACCTGCTGGGGTAATAGAAAGGGCGTACGGTAATTAGAACGTTCCGAATGCAATTCTTCAGTTTAAAAAACGGCGAAAAAACTGAAATCTTGAGGTCGACCATTAAAAGCAATGGGAAAAGTCGTTTAATATCACCTGCAGAGGTTTAATCGTTTCGTTAATGAAATTATCTAGAACAAGGTGTATTTATCGACGTATAAAAGTCGTAACTATTTCCCTTTGCCTAAATTCCCCATTAGAATATGGGTTTTTGAGAGGCACGCGTCCATTTTTGGATTTTGTCTGGCACACTTCCCATTATTCCAAACGGAAATAAGCACTAACCTTCCACCGCAAATTTAATTTACTGTAGTACGAGTAAATTAACCTTAAACTTTAGGTAACTGTTGTTATAAATCTCATTCACCAAGACGAGGACGTCGCCCCAAAGTTGAAAGATGTTAGCAATTCGGCCTAAAGCAAAATGAGTTCCGGCGTGCTCCAATTAGTTAAACGTGGAATTTACGCATAATATTTAAAGCGACTTTCCATTCGCGGCTGAATTAATCGCTTCCAACTGGAATCGTACAATATTCTCGCTTTCACTATATCGTTATTTGTAACGGTAAGCGTCTAGAAGAACATTCCCTCGAGCTATCCACAGCATCCATTACAACCTTTTATTTTTTTGTTATTACTACGAAAAATCTGAATATAAATGAGAAACGGTCCCCTTTAATTTCGCAAACTAGCATCCTGTACCGTTTAATCCAAAAAAAGCGTAGAATTTGAAGGGTAAATAGTATTACAAAACACCTATACTACCTTCTTAATATTACAAACGATAAATGTAACGGTTAATAACTTTATTACAAAATTAATAAACACATACGATGACCTCGTAGTATACCTGACAAGATTCCATTACGAGCGCTATAGGAAATTCGAATTAATTATTAAAAAAAAATTGCGAATAAAGATGTTAAATAGTAATCTTTATGGGTGGTGATGGAGCGTGAAATGACTATACACAATTTACATTCATCTACATAGTTTTACTTTTAAAAAAAATGGTTCTTACCGAAACTGGTCTCCAGTGTGAATCGGATAAACTCACCTGAAACAAAAAAAAAAAGAAAAGTTAGATCAATCTTAACCATAGGTACGTCCCGATTTTGGCGTTGCAGCCCTGCTTTTTTGAGGGCGGTCCCGCGTCCCGTCGATTTTTTTAAATGTTTTTTAGAAAATATCTGCATTTCTTATTTCAAATGATCTTTTTGATGAGGTGTCATTCGTAAAAAGGTACTGATGAACAAATTAAATGTTGGTTGTCTGCAAATGTGGAAACAGAAAAAAAATGGACGGAGTTATTCCTTCATTTTAAACAGAATAATATTCCTTATCAAAATATTTTGAAAATTGTAGAATACGCGCTCTCCCTTCCAGGACGAAATGCAGCAACAGAACGTGTTTTTTCTAGTATCAACAGTAGGAAAATTGGAAAAACGCAGTTGAACATTAAAACTATAAAATTAAGCGTAAAATATAATTTGACCAATTCATGTGAGAAATTTCACGACATTTCAATAAATGATCCGAATCTATTGCAAAGTCAAAAATATGACTGTGAAAGAAAATCATAATTTTTTTAAAATAAAAAAATTAAATTAATTAAAAATCATAATGTTCAAATTATTATTTTTTACAAATTTTATTATAGTTAGGTACCAATAACACTAGCACAATCGAACTTAATTGCGCCTTGTATTGGACCCTTAAGAACATTCCAGTGAAGGCACAATAACTACACTTTGAAGATTTGAAAATAATCCTATTTTGGAAAATATTCTTGTCCCAATTAAAAAAAAAATAATTTAAAACAATTTTCCAAAAAAGAAAAACATTAAGGAATTGATATTTCTTTTCTTTTAGTTTTTTAGTGTATTGACCATTATGTGCAATACACCAATACGGATTGCGTTTTGTAAGTTTTTTGAAGTTTGAGTTCAAAAAATAAAAACTCTAATGTCGTCCAAAGAACACTAGATGCAAATTAGAGATAGATAACCACATCATACGGGGGGGGGGGGGGGGGGGGGTCGTTGAAAATGTTTAAGGTAGAGCTCAGTGTGGAAACAGTGTACTTTGGCAGTCAATTTTTTATATTTTTTCCATTAAAGTAAGCATAATTACTGTTACATTTTTATATTAAGTATTAACAACATGGAAGTTATTGCATTTTCAGTAAACATATTAAATATATTGCAGTGTTAACCTTCTTATACAGGGTGTTTTAACTGGGACAGTTTTACGGTAGGTTATTAAAAATTTGTACTTAGGACACTTCCTGAAATGCAGGAAGTAGCTAGTAACTTCGTTATTTTAAACGACAGCCCGTATTTTTTAACACATTTGTGGGTTCTACGTAACATTTGAGTTCTTTTAATACACACATGTCAATATTCACAATTTACGGTTTTGTGAGCTATTTTCAAATGGCCGATGCAGACGGTACTTTGAGAATTCATTACTCGAAAACCGTTGTAGCTATGGAAACTGAGTCGTCATCAGCGCGTAGAAAAAGAATAGGAAAGTCTGTCTAAAATCTTTTCCAAATTAAATTTACAATCACAACTTCACAAGGTAGTTTACAAAAGCTTCTAGGTAATCCAAAATACGAAAGATAAGTCGGGAATATATAAAAATCAACTGTAAAGACTGTAACCAAGTGTATATTGGGTAAACTAAAAGATCATTCAAAATTCGTTAGCTCATTATGACTATTATGTACACAATAAATATTATTATTATTATCTCGAATACAATCATTGGGATAAACTTCAAAGTCAAAAAATCACAGAACTGGACGAACAATGTGCATGTAAAATTTGTAACAGGTATGAGAAGTTAAATAGCGACAGGCGATGCTAACTTAACCTCCATCGATCTAGTTAAGGCGTATGGCCTTAAATATTAGGGAAAGCAATGATCGAAATAAGTTAGTAGAAGAATTATGGCGGTAGAGATGGATTAGGTACTTGAAAAGAAGCGCTGCTAGTATTTCTGGGCGCGAACATATAACCAATGAAGAGATTAGGTATTTCGCTGGAATCACTCCGGAAAGAAAATGAGTCCAGGGTTTCTGGCATCAATTATGAAATTGAAAAATTACTTCTGCCGAAATGATTGAAACAATCTATTTATCGAGACATTTAGAGCATACCGAATGTGCGCAATTTTGTATATGCGTTAATGCGAAATAATGATGACAAAAGGTAAAGCGTAGGAGGACGAATTTAGTCAATTACGAAATTAGTGTTACTTTTATTGATAATAATAAACTAATTATCAATTAATTAATTAAATTTTCGAACTTGACACAGATACGTACAAAGAAATGACGTCCAATCGCATTAAATTACCTTTAATAAATAATGTATTTGGTATGCCGCAGAGTTGTAGTAAAGAAATAAGGCCTCCAGGAGTGCATGTTACAAGAAAAAAGGTCTATGCCATATTTTATCGTACAGCGAAACTCGGGAAGAGTTAAGCTATGACCGTTATAAAATAGCGTATATAAATGGCGGATCGCGTCACGCTGTCTTCCACTCGTGCTTACCGGCGTAGAGTTTTCCGCATTCCGTAAGACAGTATGTGTGCACTTTGTGGACGCCGTATCTGAACAGTGCAAAATACGGCGGTTTATTTACTAAGCGATTTGTTAAAGATCGGTGATGTTACAATGAGAATGATGAATTGGCGTGCTAAGGACTCTAATATATTTTAAACAGACGAAATTATCCTTTGTAGTTAATCATATGAATTAAACAATCGTTTTTTTAGGCTTCAGGTGCTTTAAATATCACTTCATATTTGGTTGATTTTTTAACCGTGTTGAACAGTTATCATTACATAATCATTTTTATATGAACCGACGCGATGTGAGAAATTCCAAATTTTTCAGTTTTCGAATTGTCCGTTTTCCCCTAGTAAAGGGTATTCCATACCATACTTTGGTATGTTTGGTACGTAATTTTTCTTTTATGAAAATTTTGGGTATCCCATTAATATTTGGTAGGTCAAGGTTCTAAGGCTCGTCGGTGCAACATACTTGTAATACTATTGCATGTCAGTAATCGTAAGGCAACCGTCTTATCAGGTTTAGTGACATTCCTTAATTATTAGATTTGTTTTGCGAAGGAGCTACATATCCTCAACGTTGACGTGTCTACGGTCTGCAACTAAACCCATAGCAGTCCTACCATCAAGGAGCACTAGGTACCCTTCTATGAAAGCTTGAGGATCTCCCGCAATTAGACCTTTGGTTTTGAATTTCCACATTTTCACATACCTCAGAAAGAGCTAGTACTCAGTACGAGATAGAGGATCAAACGTCCGGAATGAAAGATCGGCTGGTGTGTCCCACTAACAGTACATTCCAAAAAAAATTGCCAAGCCAGTTCGGACGTGTGCAATTGAAAACGTAAGAGAAGCTCTGTCAGTATAAACTCACAGCTTTAGATGTAGATTTCCCCGTATCTAAATTATAACCAAAAACGTTTTCCTGTCCACGTCCCGCTTTAGTTGAATTATGCGATACACTCAATTATCTTCGCCCTATCTTCGCCGATCATCCCATTTATGGACCTTTGTGTCTCCTAATTTCACCATTATTGTGCTAGAACACTAATTTTTATTAAACGTTTTTATTAATAGTAGTTAACAGTGCAGATGAGAAGTACGCGCGGTAGCATCATCCCCACAAGTTCATAATGGCTCGTCTATCTGGAAATAATAGCCGAGCCCCTCCGGTAGCCTAACTCTGCAGCTTCACAGATTTTGGAATATTATGTCAAACTTTAATATTTAGTTTGAAACCCCTTCAGGGACTGTATGTCGTGCTGTGGTGACAATATCACAGTAGTAGTAGTAGTAGACAGTAGTCCAACTTGAAATTTTCAACTTATATTTCTACGGAGCTTCTTGTAATTTTTTGGAACCTTTTCATATTCAGAACAGCTTTTCCTCCCTTTGAAAACCGTAGGTATCAAATATGACTTACACTCTCAGACATAAGCGTTCCAATACGAATTTATTCAAAGGAAATTTATTGTACTTCCACTTATTAATTCAAAACTCAATTATTTATAAACCCATTGGATCCGTTTTTTATATATATAATAGTTTTTATTTATTATGAGCACGTGTGGGAATTTCTATTTCAAGTTTTCAAAACAAATCAAGGTAAAACCACAGTGTAAATATAATTTAGGCTATGGTAAAGCTAAGCTAATTACCAAACATTGTGGAATTGAAACAATTATTTGGGAAAATGAAGTGGCAGCTTCTCATAAAAATTGCGTAAAATATGAAAAACTCGACAAACAAGATATACATTTTTTCATACTTAATGTACCATTAAGTACACATTCTTTACAATTTTTCTCTCTGTCTCTCTCGTCAAGGTTTTTGGTGAACGATAAGGAGCAACATTAGTTATATCATTTACCATATCGAGTGAATGAGAGCTTCAGTAACCCAAAAATGGCGCTCTCATACTTAACAATGATTGCATTAATAATAGTTAACTGTACTTCTTTGGCAAGTACCCAATTCGAGATAAAAGGTAAAATAGCTTTGGTGACTGGTGGATCTCGTGGTATTGGTTTCAGTATCGCATCCGAACTGTTACGTAATGGGGTTAAGGTAAATGTGCACTATATTTGATATCACGATATAAATATAATATGTATAGGGCCTTACAATTGTCGGTATCAGTGTGGACAAAGGAAGAGCGGCCGCAAAATCGCTGAATGAACAGTTTGGACATGGGAAGGCTACTTTTATACCCGCTGACGTCGGTGACATGAGCCAACTTGAAAGTAAACTTAAATTTCTACAAATAAAATTACTGTGATAAGTTTTACAGATGCGTTCAAGATCTCAATCGCTCACTGGAAAGGTTTAGATATTGTTATTAATAATGCTGGTGTAACTAATGATGTTAATTGGACCGTAACACTTAATACTAATATCGTAAGATCTCTTTTGAGGAAATATTGAATTTAGACTAGTTTCACAGGTGGGAACCTTGCAAGGTACCTTTTTGGGAATCAAGTATATGAGCAAAAATGGACGAGGACGTGGAGGGGTTATAATTAATATGTCATCCATTTTTGGTATCCAACATAGTGAGTATATGACAGTTTATAGCGGTACCAAAGGTTTCATCGTGGCGCTTGGACGTGCTCTGGGCCACCCCGCTTATTATGACTATACTAAGATTCGAGTGATTACACTTTGTCCCGGATTTACACTGACGGATATTTTCGACAGAGTTGCACTGTCTAATGGTATTTCAGAGACTTTCAAACCGGGACTCAAAGAGATGTTATTCACGGGTCTGGATAACACATTCTTTCAATTGTAAGTGGCCTTAGAGCTTCCAGTGTTAAGAATTTTTCCATTCACAGAGCGGAAAACGTCGGTAGGGGAGCAATAATGGTTCTAGAAGAGGGTCCCAATGGCAGTGTATGGATTGTGGAGGAAGAGCAACTTCCTTACGAAATTGAATTTCCAAAGAGACACTCTCTTCGGAAAAAGGCAAGAATGGAATGAATTTCTGTGTTCAATAAAGGGTGTATTTTGTATTTAGGTCATAATTAGATGGATTATACCATTATCGTAGTAATGAACTCGTCATTTTACTATCGTTTAAGCTATTCTTAAACACTTCTACCACAAACTAACTTGAAATTCCATTAAAGAATCACCATGTATTGTATGAGCTTATTTAAACTATTGTAGTGAAGTGGTTATACCTACTTGGATAACAGACATCTTAGCCGAATGGTACGAAGCTCACAATAAGGTGGTTAGAATAGGTAAATTCAAATAATAAGACACAAAGCCTCCCCTTATATAGTTGAACTATATAATCAATCAACTATATAAGGGAAGGCTTTGTGTCTTATTATTTGTGAATTTACCTATACTTGGATAACCACGACGTATATCTTTTTCCAAAGATGCTAAAATTGAGATCTTGGATATCGAATTTCGAGTCACGAATCTAATTTTCATCTTAGATTTTGGTTCTCATACTGTGTCTCGACAAACTTCAAATTTTAACCTTATATTTTGGTATGCAAATGCACATTCCAGATCTAACATTTGAAATCTGATATACCAGGTTTCCTCATTTCATTTTAAGTCCCTGACTTTGACTTCAAGTTCGCAGCTTAATTTGGTTAAGCCTAAGATTTCTAACAATGGGATGTGTTTCATAATTTAAGAACGGAAGTTCAGCTCTTACTGTACTCCTTCAATTTGGCCAACAGGTGTCAAGATGGCTTTCACAAATTTCTAATTTGAAACCTGAGATTTTTGTTTTCATATTCCAGGTGTCGCGCCCAAAATATTATATCTTCCAGGTTTAATTCCTCAAATTCAAAATGACCGAAATTATCAAAAATTAATATCGGGACAGGGATAATAGGTAGAATTTTAGGATACAGGTATTGTTTTTGAAATTGAAGTTAGATATAGGAGACATTCATATTTCAGATTCTATAGCGGATCAAGCTCAGGCAAACTTAAACCTTGCCAACAGAAAGGTTAGGTTCCCGCTACAGATGGTAGTGGTCTGTACTAGTAGAAAGGTGAAAGTTTGAGCTTTTTCTTATGCATGGGTTGAACATTGACTGAAACGTCCGATTTGGTTTCTAAAATTGGCGGTTTGGTTTTGGTTCCAGTACGGGTGGGAGTTGATAAATTCAAAAATGTCGATTGTAGCTTCAGGTAGGTAGGTTCAAAAAAGCCGCGAAGACGTTAAGGATGACGGGCATTTTGACGACATGAGCAATCGACGATAATATTGAAAGGTGAAGAAAATGATGGGCAATCGGCAAAATCAAGTCAACAATAATCCAGAAAGGTGTCCTGCCATATGGTCGTATAAATACTATTTTATTTTAGTTATAAGTCGTCAGCGTGAAGAAATTCGACAAAACGTCCAGAAATTTTACAAAACAACTAATAGAAAATGTACCACGATAATGCACCTCATTGTCTGTTAGTGAATGTTGGCCCAAAACTAAAACGATTTTGATATCTCAGCCCTGTGTGGTTTCTTCGTATTTCTGAAGCTGATGAGCATCGTAAAAGGACGACGTTTCTCTAACAGTGTAGAGATAAAATGAGAAACTGAATGCCATATGGAAAAATGAGTTCCTGGGTTGAAGACTGGAAAAAGCGCTTCCAATTGTATATATTTCAGATGAATTACTTTGAATAGGAGATATTTTGAGAAAAACGAATTTATGAAACTTGTGACACAGTACATTAAATATAAAAACTTGAGGATAACATCGAAAAGTTCAGACTGAAGTATTTTAACGTTTTAATGTCAACAACTCAAAGAAGTGAAAGAAGTGTGGACAACAATAGAATTCTAGCGCCAAAACTTAAGTGACCTCCAAGAATACTATTCAAGGTGCCCTTGAGTTTACGGCCCATTTAGCACCACAAAACGATTTGTAACGATAGCAAAATTCACATGTAACCCATTCCTTGTTTTTACACATTCGAAATTTTGACTATTGAGAAAGTCCACGCGCACTTTTTACCATTGTATCATCCGGAAGTGAAGTTGATCAATTTAATATTGTAATCCTGACCTGAAAACATCGAAAAATCCCGCATTAAGCAAGAAATGTTCGTGATAGTTTCAAAAGAGCAAATCAATAAATGTTATACATATTTTTATTTATATGAATTTCACTTGTCGTAAACAATTTATTTCTAGAACTGATGGCAACTTTCTTAGAACGGCCATCGACTATTGCCAGAGGAAGAGATATTTTTGAAATAGATGCCCCACTTGTTTATTTTACAAACTGGTCACTATATAATTGATTAATTGAAAATAATCTATCCGAAAATAGAGATGAAGGTTCTAATTTTAGATATTGAAAGTGAAGGTTAATAACAATAATAAAGAAGTTATGGTTTACATTTAAACAAATAACGGCAACAAAGCCACAACTGATAAATTTCACATCTGACATTTCACTAAAAACAAATTATGTATCCAAGGCTAGCAAGCGACCATAAAAGATTTGAGAGGAAAAAAAACCATAAGAAATTTTTCTTAATTAAGCGGGGGCAAAGGCAATTTACTATTATTTTTAATAACTAATACACGTCTATTGATTAAATTGAACATTTAGACAACGATTGTCTCTTCATGTTCTTTACGTGTTGTACACGATTGGTTAACATGACATTGAACATGCACTTTACCGTTTAACATAAAATACCATTTACTGGTCCTTAACCTTAAAACACAACCTGAATTTAAAGCACATTTTATTATTTACTTAATCATGGTACTCAACATTCCAACGCATTTGCGGTTATTGTTGATTCGAATGAAAGGTCATTTTAATGGGAATTTTGGTACCCATAATGGTACTGTTCTCTTTACGTATCTACACCTATTTTTGCTAAAGACACCATTTTGAACAGCCAGCTTTAGTTTTCGCCAGTCCAAGCACGAATGTTCAGCAAGAGAGAGTGAGCTTCCAACGATCTTTTAATTAACCGTTACTGCTATTAAAACTTATAAAAAAAAAGATTATGCACCATCTCATACTACATAATTGTATTTTATTTTGTTATGTGAGTCAGCGGTTTCGTAACAACTTTTTCTCAGGACGTCAGGATTTTCTCTTTTATCCAAACTTTTATTTGTAAAGCAAGTTTTTTTCCTTTTTCCTCCTTTTCCGGTGACATTCCCCACCTGGATCCACCCTTTTTATTTTTCTAGATATTCCGAAATGTGAGTTCAACACTAATTCCTTCAAAATCACTCAATTTGGCTAATTTTCTATCACAAATTAATCGATTAACAGGCTATTTGAGTGAAGGGATTTTTAAATAATCGATTATTTCATATTAATCGAGTAATTGATTTTTTCACAAATCATTATTTGATTAACGGATTAGGTATTTGATTAATCGATTACTTAATCAATTTCTTAAAAACACGAAGTGATTCCTATGAATGAGAGTAGGTATGCTTTCTATCACTAACGCTAACTTGGGCACAGAACAGTGTACCAAGCGTAAGTGACAATAAAGCTTTCTGCAGAGCATTTAATATTTGATTATTGGTTCAAACTGAAAATTGGAGGTGTACCAATTCTCTTTTTTTTACAAATTTATCTAAAATATTATGGACAGGGTGTTTGTATAGTAGCACCAAATAAGGAGGAAAAAGAAGATCACAAAGAATTAATGAAATACTTTTTGAAGTTCTCAAGGGTATAATAAATAAGTGCAATTGCAATCTTGCATTTTTAAAAACTGAACAAAACCGATTACTTGAGTTTAAGCAACTGCAGCCGATAAACAGAAACTTCTGTTTTGGATCAATTTTAGCTATACATACAGGGTAGTCCATTAGTGCGAGGAAGTCCAATGTTCCTATCAATTCAAT
Organism: Pyrocoelia pectoralis; assembly: GCA_036250285.1. NCBI lineage: Eukaryota > Metazoa > Arthropoda > Insecta > Coleoptera > Lampyridae > Pyrocoelia > Pyrocoelia pectoralis. The sequence continues at coordinate 2,124,564 of CM070081.1, forward strand.
TCAATCAAGGAACACCCTGTATATTATTATCTAGGTCGATAAAGCTTTTCAATCCCTCCAATTCATGTCTGTACTATGTGTCATGAAAAAAATTCATAACTTGTGAACGCTGCATTTAAAACAAAAATATGGACATAGAGCATTTTAAGAGAGCAATCGAAATATAACATCAAATATAGGGTGTTCCATAAAAAAAAACAGGTCGGCACGGAGTCGCGATTTTTTGAAGCATCCTGTATGTTTATAATTATTTTACAAATATGCAATGGTTCGTATCCTACAACTATTATTTGAAACATTTTTTAATCGGTATGATATTGAATGAAATATTGGACTTCCTCGCATTAATGGGCTACCCTGTACATAAATGTTAACCTTTACCGTATGGTAGAGAGAGCTCTGACTGTAAGCAATTTTTCACAATCAACCATTATATTTGCCGCCACCAAAATTCAAGACCGATCTCCTTCCATCTATAGCACTTTGCAAAGTTACATTCATTCAAAACTGGGCGAGTAGACTCTATAAGGAGTGCATACTTTAAAAAGCCGAGAGTGAGTCCATCGGTTTAGCTGACTATAAGAGGTCATGCAGGCGGTGCTAATAGGAAAGGAGAAACAAAGTAACAATTTGAGAATAATACAAGGAGAAATAAGAAGAATTGCGAGAGGGCAAAGAAAGAGTGAGTATTCGGGCGCGAAAAGCAATCAGGCGAGGGTCCGAAAGCAAAGACGGTTACCCATAGTGTACTGGCGGTTGATCAGTTTGCAGAAAAAAAGAAAGTTGATTTTATACGTAGTCAACAGCGAAAAGAAAATTTTGGTGTAGAAGAAAATAGAAAAACAAACGCTTTGTGACATAGACGTAGACATAGACACACTTGGAGCATTCACCTCAACCACCGGTTGAACATACACGGGAGACTAAAACGAAGACTGCCACAAGATCTAGTAGCCTCTGATGAAAATAGTGATTAACCCAATAACTGCTGTTTTCCTCTCTTTCCTAAATCATCCATTATTGTTCGCAATCAACTATTAATTTTTAAATAAGGCCCTAAAAATAGTCTTGTCAAGCCACTTATTGTTAGCTTAGATTACATATGTCATGAAGATATAACAATTTCCATTGTTGATCTGACAATAACAAAAATAGAAAAACAAAAGCATAATGACGTAGAAGAATTGGCAAGCAGGTTGTTGTTAGAGGGATCATCCGACGCTAAAAGAACCCATTTTAGTCAAACCCACCGGCGATATGGGTTCTCTTTTGTGAAATACTATATAGAGTGACCCATTTGTCGTTATTATAATTATATGAATGAATATTTGGCATAAATAATTAACGAGAAATTTGGTTTTTTCTTTATCATTAAAAAGGGACTTAACTGGGCAAATACAAACTGTGAAAACTGTGTACAAGGACATTCCAAAAAACCATTCCAGAAGGGGGAAATAAAATAATTTAAAATTGGTTATTACGATTTCTATAAGTATGTATGTATAGCGCCAGCGAGAGGTTGAATTGATGAATGTCTGGTAATTGTTATACAGATGTCAAAAACATTTTGTTTAATTTTTGATTTTTGTTTGCTGGTACTAGTATGTTAATTTAAAAAAAAACCTTTTCAATTTATCCAATCAATCAATAGCCCTTCAGGCATTTTTAATTTCCCCAAGTGGGTTACAGTTATAAATTAATATGGTAATTAAGTTAGTTTAAGAAATTTTCATTTTTTCCCCTCAGCCTTCATTATTCATTAATTTTAAAGTCGCTTGAAAACTAAACTTGTATAGTTTCGAAACATGTCGCGGATCGATTAACAAACTCACATTTCACTTCTGCTATTTGCGTTAGTAGTTTAAATACTATTTTTAAAAAAACATAATCGTCCATAAAATCTGGTTAAGGGGAGGTTTGGAGTTGGAGTCTTCCATTACATTCCCAAGAACCCCTCATTGAGTGAAGAACCTCACAAAATGTCGAGACACTGAACTAGAAGATCAAGGGGTATACACCATACCATGCGGAACATGAGATAAAAGGGCAACAGAAGCAGTTTTATTCGAATGACACGGAGCAAAGCAAGACAGTTAGAGGAGACATGATAATGGCATATGTGCTTCCGCCGAAACGTCGTCAAAACTGATCTGAACAAGTCGACAAGATTGAAAAATATTGGTTTGTAGCCTTGTGGTAGTAATATTACACGTTGGTAGGAGGAAAGTTAGGCTAAATAAATGATGGTACTTCAGGCATTATTTATTGAGGAAAATTTTCCAAATGCCAATTGTTGAACACATATTTGTTGACGTTTCGCCAAGAATTAGGTGAGCAATTCATAACATTAAGTATAGGTATATCTGTAACAAATGTAATAACAGTACAAGGCTTAAACAGAAGTTAAAAAAAAATAAATGGGTATGATGGTGAAAATGTGATGTACCAAAATGGGCGCCATCATAATTGAAATACATATTGACATCAGTCAATATACTTGTAAGCAAGACATTGACGTAACTACTATGATTTCCACAATTTGGTACAATTTACATCACGGGCAGTGTGTCGCCCTCTTTTCGTTAGTGTTATTATTAATAATCTGGGCATAAGCAAAGAGTATCTAAAATACTCTTTGGCATAAGAACCATTCAATTAATATTAGCTATGCTAAACATGTTACGGAGAGTAAGCAAGTGCCCATTGAAACTGATTTATAAAAGGTATAATAGGCAAATTATAAAAGGTTAGCTGAAAAAATTCGCTCCTTCAGCTACCGAGACTTCCCGTGATGTGACCATGGCAGGGTGGTTGCAAACTGGAAAGGAAGATGAAGCAAATGTTCGTCAACACAAAGACCAAAGTTGGTGAGGTAACCGACGAGTAATTAATTACTTGGAATTGGAAAACCGTAAGCCCAAAAGTCGAACATCGACCTTCGGTGAGTGTCGGCGTCGCTTTCCTAAGTTTTTTTTGGAGGTTGGGATAGAAAATTAAATAGATGTAATTAAATAAAACAGCGAAAAAAGGAATTAAAAAATTAAATTAAAAATCTTTATCGTCCTTGTTATCGATAATGTTATAGCAAATAAGCGCCCGAAGCTTAACAAAATTAAATCGCTGTCATAATATTGTACGCTATAATTGGAGGTCTAAATTAATTTAATTACGCTAATAAAATTTTTGCGGGTTTATTATCCACGCTCTTTTTGCTTTCTATTTCCGATAGTAATCGACATTGTGGTTAAGCGATTTTTGTGACATCATTAGATTCGATCTATACAGCGCTTGTAAAATGTTAAGAATAAATTAAATAACTGTAAGCGGCAATTTCACAATTTGTGCAACATTCACGATTCCATTGTACGAACATTAGGTACATTTAATTGATATTGCTTTGACATATAAAGCAAAGAAAACGGTTCGTGATCACGTCCGTACGTCCGTCTGTAACACACTTCATAGTAAAGGTCGTTCGATCTCTGTGATTAGTTTAGGTTTCGGATACATTAAACAATCTTAAAATATGTATGCAATATGCAACAAAATGTTCTAAATATGCACTTATCACTTGAATTTATGTAGGTACAAAAATCTTTTAAAAACACTCGATTGAAGAAATGGATTTAAAAATAATAAAAATACTATACTTTGTTGGTACAATATTGCCAGAAAATCACCGTTAATTTTATAATAAATGATATAATAAGATATAGAGGGTGAAAATTTTATTGAAATAATAAATGATTTGATGACCATATGATTAACTTTTTAACTTTTTAATCAGCTCAAATTTTCCGTGTGACAATTGGTAAAAGTGGGGGAGGAAAAGGTGAATTGTTTCAGCAACTCACTCGGTCGCATGTGCTAAACAAGTTGTATGTAACATTTTAAGATGTACAGGGTTTACAACTAAGAAAGGAGGCCGGCCATAAGTCAGAAACTATTTGAGATTAAGTATTGAAATAAAACTGATGCAAGATCCTAGTTTCGAAAATGCGATGAACTGAGTAAAAAAGCAGCATGGGGTGCATTTAAACAAGTTGTTTGAAGTTTTTAGGCAATCAGAAAGATCCTAATTACGAAAATATAGTTCAAAGTGTGTTGAAAGTATTTCAAGACCTTGGATCTAACATTAGGTGAATATTTACACTCACATTTAAATTTTTTCCCTGACAATCTTGGAGCTGAAAGTGAGGGGCAAGGGGGGTGTTTCCGCCAACATATAAAGCAGATGGAGAAACGGTATCAGGGTCGTTGGGATGTCAACGTGATGGGAGATTACTGTTGGACCCTTGAACGAGCAACTCCAGAAGCATCATATAAAAGGAAATGCTATACACTCGAACTTTTACCGAGAAGAGGTTGAGGAAATACAAAAATACAAATCTTAGCTATACAGGGTGTTTTTTTGGGAGTTCAGTTAGACATTTTTGGGAAAGTTTTATAGATAGGTTTTGGAAAATTTGAATTTCGTAGTTCCTCTGAAAACCGAATCGATGTAAAATATTTTCAAAATGGCAGTGCTTGGGGAAATGCCGGAGGTAGCTACTAACTTCATTATTTTAAATGGAAACTTCCTATTTTTTATTGAATTTTTGGATTCTACGTGAAATTTCAGTTCTTTTGATACCCATATATCAGTATCTACAAGTTATGGTTTTTAAGTTATTTTCACTTATTTAAAAAAAATGGCCGATGCAGATGGTACTTTAAGAATTAATTACTCGAAAACCGTTGTAGCTATGGCAACCGAGTTTTCACCTCAGCGCATAGAGGAAGAATAGGGCTTTCTTTTGTTGTACTTAAAAAAAGTTATATTGCGTACATCACCTATGGGGCTCCAAATTTAAGAAAATTCAAAGACTAAAAACTCAGATTTTTTAAACGAAATCACCATTTTCTTACTATTGCATTTGATAGGGAATCAAAATGGGCATATTTTGGTATATGTTCCTATCCCTATCTTTAATAGTTTCCGACTTATTCCCATTTCGTTAGAATGATACCATTTTTTTCGGAAACCTACCTATAAAACTTTCCCGAAAACGTCTAACTAAAGCTCCCAAAAAACACCCTGTATTTTTAATACTATCATACCCAACAAACGATAAAGATTGCGAAGAATTGGTAGAAAAAAAAGTTATTGAAAATTTGGATTCAGCTCATCAAGAAACATAAGAAACATGTTTGGACTTTGAAGAAAGTTTTGAACAAACATTTTTTGGTTGGCCTGTGAATTGTTGCTTGAGATCATTTTTTCATTTTGCTTCTAATATATTTTCCTATTTGGAGATGTTGTGTTACATGAAATTCTTTTGTTGCCGACAATTACGATGATTTTTAGTTAAAAATATGTATGGCTTTGCAATTCTTTAGTTGTAAAATACCCTTATAAGCGAATTAAGTTTCTTTAGTGTAAATACGTTAATAAATCTAAATTGTTAAAAACATAAATGACTCACGTTCACCCATGTGTAGGGTGTTTTGTTTAGATAATATATGTAATTTGTATCTAGGTATTCTACAGAAAGACTTTTAGAAAAAGTTTGCCTTTGATTTCATTTAGAAATTACTGCAAAAAAGTTGAAAATATGACAAATGAAAATTAGATTAATAGTACAGTCAAATAAGTCAATATTTTCTCTAAGAAAGGAATTCCAGATATGCTGTGCTGTCCGTTGGTGGAAGGGTGTACTTTTGGGTTATAATGAAGTTACAAAAAGCCCACCCCCGTATCGTGTTCGCTACAAAAGTTATAGTGCCAAAAAGACCATAAAGTGTGATACATGCTTGAATGCAGAATAAAAATCGCTTCTAATATTACTTTATATAAAACAATCAGGACCGTATTTAAAAAAACAAAGATGATGATGAGCTGCACTCCGTGTTAAAGAAAGTTAAAAAGTACCTGTAGAAGGTTCTTTTACTTTTTATTTAACATCAACCACAAAGTAACACTTTGTCATAAACGAAATCCTGAAAATTCGCTTTTTGTCGCACAACTTCGGAACGGTTCGGAATTTCGTGAGTTTAAAAATGGCATTTTACTAAACTCAAAATTGCCCAACTTTTCCCCAATTTAACCGAAACACTATCTCTTACCGTTTTCGAAATCCCCATAGTGGCCCTCCTTATCTTGGACACGGTGTATATACATACTTATTTTGGAAATATGTGAAGTGCGTTAATGCTAAAAAATTAAATAATTAAATTGTCTACAACTTTCATTTCAATCATTTTCCGGTCCTACGCGCCGCGCCGTTTTCGAGTTATCGACAAAAAATGCACGACGCGCTCGAGAGTCTCTCATTTCTCAAAGGCCCTTGCTTAAAAAAATCTAGCTCGAGTATAAGTCCACGTATGTACAAAATTTTTGTAAGAAGCTTTTTTGCGTAAAATTACATTCTCTACAACTCTTCACTTCTTCCCTTAACAGTGATATTTTTTGCGTTATTGAAGAAAAACCTATTTTTTGCACTGTAATTTTCGTAGAGAACACGATACAGGGTTCGCCTTTTTGCACCTTCATTATAACCAAAAAATACAGCCCTCCACCAACGGACAGCCTATCTGGACCTATTTCGTTTCTGAAATGAATTTTGACTGGGCTATAACTTTTCATTCGAAATACGCTTACTTTATTGAAAAACGTGAGATATGCGGTAACGTTTGAAAATGCCTAATATATTCATTTGTATATCTACATGCAAGTGCATAACTATCCCGACCATAGTGATTACCATTTAAGGTGACGAACCAATTACAGAGCCGTAATTGAATACTGTCAGTTTTTTTTCCTTGGTCGAACGAAGTAAATTCAGCAACGCAATAAATCTGCTTGTCCTGTTTTAGTTCGGCCGTTCGCTCGTCTACAAGAAATCAATACTGAAAGTTGATACTGGTATCGTTTTATAAATTGAAATCAATAAAGTAAGTCAACAAAAGTTGTAACTCTACGAGTGTGAATTGTAAACACGGATACCCGATACGTATCAAACCTAACCTATTCCATATTCATTCATTTCAATTAAAAAAAAAATCGCGTACGAACAACAAAAAGCTTTATCTCTTACCTGATAAATATCAAAAACAAAAGGCAAAACGCGCACGATTACCACTAGCGAAACGGAAAAAGTCTCTATACGAAAAAAAAGGTGCGGTGTAACCGTACCGTACTTGAACTAAGAATCTTAGATCTTTCTGACATAATTTAACTTCAGGAAACTGATAACTAAAACAAACTTCAATATCCTAAATACCTGTTCAATATTTACACGAGCAGTTTTTTACTGGATGGGTAAATTTATCTTATCGAAAACGACGAATACCGAGAAAATGTGCAGGTGACTTAGGAAAAAAACATGGAAGACGCGGTATTGTTTTCAATTAATACTGATCGGTGTAATTATTTTCGATGACGTTATTTTAATAGCGGAGATAAGAGCTGTAAAAGTAATGACACCTAATCAACGAGAGATACCGTCGTATACTTAAATCGTGTCTAAATTGTGAAAGGGGAAAAACCTAGAAAAGCGTACAAGATCAAATTTAGAGTGCAAAATTTTAACAAATGGAAGTAGTCAGAAGAGTCTAATTTGGAGAAGTCTAAATCAGCCAGGTACCAGTACAGGAGGGGTATGCGTAGTTGGAAAATCTGGTTACTTTCATCAGTTACACTTGCAGCTTAATACCAATGTGCACATCGACGACACATTATGTGGAAAACAGTCGCACGGCGAAAATTTAATGGCGAGTAAAACCTTAAGGTGAGATTTTGCGAGAAGCGTACTTTGAAAAATTATAGATATCAGCTAATCATTCAAAATAGTGCCTATTTCCGTACGAGGGAAATTAGTGATGGGCGCGAACCATAAAATTTGACTTTCGATTTCCTTTTCAAACTGAAGCAAGATTCTCCAAAGTGAACAAAGCGGAAAATTCGATTCAGATTTCTTCGTTTTCGATGGAAAAACAGTTACGTATTTAAAAAACTCAAAATCTCCCCCATACATACAAGGTGAGTGAAAAAGAAATATACACAAATATTGTAGAAGAAAATTAATGCCTGTTTTTTATATCAAAAGAACCCGAAATTCTGAAATAAAGAAGAGGCGGCCACTCCACAAAGGAAAGGAAAAAACCGATTTTTCTGTCCGTATTTTCAACGGCGCGGCGCAGTCCATCAACTCAAAATTTTCAGGAGATCTTAAGAGTGTTGTACCATTTGGTTTTATAGTAGTAAAGCATAGAAATAATTTTTGAAATAGTAGTTTGAGGGGGTGGTTTGTAGATTCTTACCCCTAATTATTTATTTTTACCTTTTTAGAAAAATTGTTTATGCAAAACCCATTTCCATTGTTTTCGCCTCTTGTTTAAAAGCTATAGAGTGAACTATTTTTGAATAATTTGGATTTTATGACTGTACCACGAAATAATTTATTAACGAAACGAGGACTAAACGTTTGCATTGGGCAAAAAGAAGAGCAATTTGAACATTTATTGTAGTTTTAGTTTTTAACTTTTTATTTACGTATTTGATTCTTTCATGATCAACGACTGCACCTATAGATTTTGCAATGCTATTTGGTGCTAAATTATTCAAATTTAACGTCTTAAAAAAAGAATACCTTTTTTGTGGGGAACCTTCTCTAATTTTTTCAAAAAAGATAACAATAAAACAATGATGGATAAAAATGTACAACTCACCCTCTCAAACAACCCCTCCACAGATTAATTTTTCTTTTTCTATACTATTAAATCAAATGGTACCTATAGAACACTTTTAAGTTCTCCTGAAAATCCCAAACTTGATTAGAAGTTATATTTAGAAACGAGGGAAGCGGCGAGAGAGAGAAAATTGGAATCGGACTTATCTAAGAGAGGGACACGAAGTATTTGTTCCCGCCAACTTCAGGTTCGCAAAAAAAATTTACTGGTAAGTGCATAAACGTATATTTTTGAATAGTGCTTTAAGCATTTTTTAAATAACGATGGAATATTCCACATGGTATTTTTCAGTCAATATACTTCAGTTCCAAACTGTTAACACCCCTCTCTCTAAGAAACCGACGTACAATCAATAATACATCTTTATATGTATACACTATACAGGGTATTAGTAAATAAGTGCGACAAACGTTAGGGGGTGATTCTGCAGGAAAAAATAATGTCAGTTTGCTATATAATCATATGTCTGCCGGCGATGCTTAGTTTTCCGAGATACAGGGTGTTAAAGTTTTTCTTAAAAACTGACAATTTATTTATTGCTCTGAAACCGGACGAGATATTCAAATGACATTTGATGGATTTTAAGAGGTAGTTATTTAGTTATTGCGCATTTTTTGACATGGAATTAAGAATGTTTTGTTCATAGTTCATAGTAATATCTCGAAAAATATTAGAATAACAAAAATAGGCACATTGGTTGCTGAATAATTATATTTAAAGAACAATTTGAAACTAGCATTGTTTATAACTTTCTTGTTTTAGGGGACAGCACAACATTTGTAAGGGTGCTATTTTTTTTTCGATTTGGGACAGTTTTGTTACATTAGGCTGCGTATTTCTTCGTTATATGATTTCATTTAGAAAATTTGTACAGCTTAAAGAGGCACCAACGAAGCACTAACCAAAGATGTAAGCTTGTGTGCCATTGGCCATTCCTTCGTTATTAATGAAGCTACTTAGAACACTCATAAAGCACTAATCAAGGATGTAAGTTCCTTGCCCTTCGGTACATTTTTTGCAAGTGTGTAGATGTCTGGAACATCTTGCGAAGCACTAACAAACACTAAACGTTTTTCATCAACTAAATTGCATTGTTTGTGAAATGCGCAGCCAGTGTGAACTTAGCAGCAACATCTTAAAGAGTAAGTAGTAAATTTCGTCAGAAAACTGCTCGAAGCACTAAAAGGTACCAATGAAGCACTAATCAAAATTTTATAACTACACGCTAGTGCTTCCACTTTTTCCATGGAGCACTATAAAGCAAATATGCTATATAGTGGTTTATGATAAAGGTTCCTAAGAAGAAATTAATTTTCTTTCCTAAGAAGAAATTAATTTTCTTACTTTGTAAGACGTTAGAAGTATTTAAAATAAAAAATGTTAGTTCAATGGTTTGTTTTTATTACTGAAAAGGCCATTAATTATCCAAACTGAAGAGAGAAATGCTGCACCACTTTACACAAAGCAAAGCCACAACACGGCCTATGTCTACTTTACGTAAAAGGGAAGCTTACACTGTCAATTTGATAGGATCCTAGATCCTAATCAGCTTAATAGCATACGAAATATATGCTATATACCGCTTTTCCGGACGTTCCGGTTCGTTCAAAATTTGTGAGACGTAGGCTGTATCTATGACAGATTTGAGGTAAGACTGGCCACCCACTGCTTGCAGTGAAAAAAGATACAAATGGTTGGAATTCTGTTTGTCGAGTTTCGTTAGGAGGAGGTAAGAAAAGACTCGTGTAGATGTAGATGTTGTAGTAACCTGTACAAACCTCTAATAGTTGAAGACCCTCTTCTTATGATATCCTGACGGTTTAGTCCAAACTCCTATAAATGCTATATAAGAGTCGTGACTGTATTTTAGTGACAATTAATTTGATTGGAAATTAATGGATCGGCCCTTGAATTAAAAATTGAATCAGGCGCTTTTGAACTATTGCATTTTCCCGTAAATTTTATAATAAATAAATAAACAATTAAACAACTATTTTGTCCGGTATACAGCAGATTTGGTTAGAAGAATGCGGTGAGATATGAGCAATCCTTGGAAATAATGATCGCTCACTTCAGAGTAGCTCTGCGGAAAAACTGCAACTGGCAGTGTCGACTTAGTGCAACTGAATGGTTTTATTACAGAACCACGTTGAAGAAGCGGGGTAGGATGTCTTCTTCCATCCAGTTTTCTCAATGGGAAAATGTTGACAACTTTCTTATGTTACAAAGTAAATAACAGCAACATCGAGCGCTAATTAGCTTAAAAAAAGAAAATAAAAGTTCGACCGTGGCAATACTTTCATATATGTCATTGAATTTTAATTGATTGAAGTAAGTCGAAGTATTTCTTACTAAATTAATTCCGAAATCGTTACTTTCGCTTTGTGATTCATTCACCGTTAGATAAAGATGCAAAAACGATAATCGTTAAATTTGTAGCAAACGTAACGCCAAAGGCTATTGTAGCGCGTTATTATTGTTAAATATTCAATTACAAAATTTTGATGAAAACGAAAGTTGCCCGCACGTTATTTCCTGAACTTTCCGAAAAGTGATTTTGCCATCACTCGATAAATATTTAAATATTTGATTAAGATAAGAGTTCGTTTTAAATACTACGTTAAAAAGTGTAAAATCAATATACATTAAAAATTTCCGCCATTTACATTATTTATCTATATATAGATAAGTGTCTAATAAATAATGTTTGAAGGTATCATTAATTAGGCATGTAGGGACGAGTGTAGAAGATTTTGTGGTCCAAACTTGAACCATAAAACAATAATAACATAAATATTAGTTTGATTTACCTTTGTGGTTTAATCATAATTTTTCCTACGACCATAATAAATTTAGTTGTAACAATCAGTTAATAAATCAAATGTGGATTTAATATTATGAATTGACCTTAACAGGTCAGTACAGGCATGAATCAAAAATTTTCGGCCTTTTATTTATTACTTAAATCTCCAAACTGAAATTTCGGAAGAAATCTCGACGACCGCCTACTTTTTGAAAGGTGAACAGTAGCGCCACCTACGCACGTTATCAGTACTACGTTGAAAACGGAAGTTCTTAAGTAGTTTTTCGGTAAATTAAAATGTTAAATGTTAGCTTGCGGTCGCGCTTTCTCAATAATTTGGTGTGTTGAAATGTAACTAAATTGGGAAATGTTAAATTACTACAATTATATACTCGTAAAACTAATTTTGGCGTTGAACTTTGTAGTAAATTGATTTTTGTCCATACCGCACGCCCAAAAACTTAACAAAGAGATCTCGACACCGTTTTTATTGCAAAAGACCTAAATGATGAAATTATTAACGTTCGTATGTAACGTTATTCCGGGTTTTCGGTAAAACGCCATTCAAGTCTTACTTTTGATTTTTGCAATTCAACAATCCTACACATCACTTCATTTATAGAATGAAAATTTGGAACCACGAATTCACAAAATGGTTCAATTATAAATTGTGTCTGGCTTGAATCCACCTGTTGAAGGGAAAAAAAAAATTTCGATTATTTCTCGTGAATTTTACCCAATTCCAAAATGAAAAAGGAAACCCCGCAACGAATTCCGCAGTACCTACCGGTATCGGTGGATACCAATTACTCACTCTAAATTCATCAAATTCAAAGATACGGGCTGGTAGATTCCAAATCTGAATCTGTACAAATTGTAAACGTCTAGATTTGAATACCAAATTAGTAATTACGGTATCTATTAAATAACGCCTAAGGTCGACATTGTAGAGCCCGAGGGCCTATGATCCGAGGGATATACGTCGACCGTAGACGTTATGTTCATAACACCCGTGGTGCCTTCATTATTTTATGTCATACTTGCATGAAGTTGATTAAGATGATTAAAACAGATGATACCAATAAAATTAGTATAGACTCACATTGATGACATTAAACCCTCTATTTTCTTAAATTTTTTGGAATTTTTCATTTTTTCATTTGTGTAGAATTATAAGGGGACCATATAAAAAATAACGCCCGTTGCTATCTAAAATCCGGTTGTCAAATGAAAGGGTGTTATTAAGTAATAATTAATGTGCCTTGTTTCAGCGTTGTTATGGTGAAATAATAACGAAGTATGACATAAACGAAATTTACATCCAAAATATAGAAATTGTACGAATATAACTCGGATTTAGTATTTTGTTGGAAAAATTTCAAATTTGTACAATCGTCTCCCTAAATGAAAAAGTTGGAATCGGTCTATACTGGGTATTCTGAAAAACGACTAATTTAAATTTTTATTTTTACAATTCAACCACACCATCCATACCAACCACTCTCTATGAAAAGATTTAGTAGTAGCAAAGAGTATTTTAGATACTCTTTGGTAGTAGTATAAGTAGGTCAATTATGTTATTTAGTTTTAGATGATGATGACAGCTTCGCTATTGAAACGCGTTCGATTTAAAAAATTTATATTGTGGTTTTTAGTGTTGTGTAATTCAGAAATTATTATCAAATTCCAGCTGCATAAATGTTGTTGAAGTTTAAAATCGAATATTGAGGGTAACATTCTATTAATTACAATATATAAATTAAAGCTTCTGTTTCCCTTCACTTTGTGTTTATAAATCTCGGTTTCTTTTCTTAGTGGACTTTGAGCCTAAATCATCAGTAAAAATCTATATCTCATTAGGAACGGATTAGCTTTCAAACCAATGCTGTCCAATCCAGAAACGTACAAATAACACAAACGACTTGAAATTAAATTTAACAGCAGAAACACGATTTCCACAGACGTAGAAAACGATTCTTTGACACTCTCGGGAGCAGAAAAGCATTGGAATGCTATGCACATTCACAACTGGTGGCCAAAGCTCACAACAACTAAGAATCGAAATCTCAATCGAGCTCTGCCAAAAAACTATGCGCAACTGCGAACTGAAAACATACTTATTTCCCTACAGATCCAAGAAAGATCGCAGATCTCCTGGACCCTTTGGTAGTAGTAATAGCATTCCAATAAGAAATTCCACTGGAGAATTTACACACGAACTATCATCATGTTATGTGGCTAGAGTGGAAGAACAGCCTGCTGAACTCCTTGCCAATTGTGGTTATTTGCACAATAAATTATTATTATTATCATACAATACGCCAGTCGTCATCAACCTACGCGGTTCTACCGCAAACTACACTAATTGAGAAACTTTCAACGATACTATAAATAGGAACCTAAAACTCAATATGCGTATCAAAAATCCAAAAGATTTCAACCCACCACTTTACCAGCATTTTCCAAAACGCAACACGATAATCCACCCCAAAACCCTACAATCGACTAGTGTCCCGCTACACACTAATAAGCGAGCTAGTAGCAGATATCAACGCTCACGACATCTAGGAGACATTTACTACTACTATAAAACATTAGAAAATTACTGCAGCGCTCAAAGAAATACGAAACACAAACCTTTCAAGCATTTGTCGATAGACAACCATAGTCTATGGAGAGCAAGCAAAAAACTCAAAAGATCGAGGCGTCTACTGCCCACCAATTAGAGCACAAATTTCAAAATAATCATAAAAACTACCTAAATGCTATTCAAATGCTTTTTTCCGGCCCCAATGCCCACGTGGCCCCCACTTAGTAATTAATAAATTCGAATAAACGTATTTGACATCATATTTTTCCTTTGGAAGGGGGTTGCAGACCTCTTTCCTTGAGGTGTGCACTAAGAAATGTTTTGAGTGGAAAGCGGAGCTTACCTTTTACTTGATCGAACGTTCTCTTAAAAAGTAAGACTTCATTTTCCTTTTACAGTTCATTTTGAAAACGTGTTTTATGAGCATGATATTCTACAATTCCTCTTTGCTAATGAATTATTATGCGACTTTGTTTTCATATAAAGGTTGCAGCTAGTTTTACCGTTAATTATACGTTAGGGAGGGTCTTTTATCGCATCTCAACGGCCTCGATAGAATCTCGTGGCTGTACACTCCTTGCGGACGTCGTATCACTGCGAACTTTCTTAGCAAAATCTTTAGGTTCCGATCAAAGGTTGAAGCTCTTGGTAGGGTACCATCACAGAACTATGCTGAGAATCTAACGAAAGTGTCGGTTCGTTTAGTGCATTTTGATGTCAAAAAAAAACCAATTGCAGGTATGTAGCTTTCGTTCATTGTTGCGAGACGTGATCCCTTCACTCACTTCTGCCAAATTGCTTGGAGCGCTATGGCTCACTTGTGGATCTTTCAGAGTCTACAGGCTAAATTTTTCTACATGTATAAGAAATTATAATTAAAATTTAAAATAGGTACACATTGACATCAGTCACTATGATTGTCAGCAAATACCGTTTTCCGAAAATAGTCTTGGAAACAACATTTTCCTGCTTATTTACGTGCAGGAAAATGGAATTTCCCTGACTAGTACTGTAAAGACCTTACAAAACGCAAAATATAGTTTGTAACTATAGTTACCAACAAAATTGACAAACTTGATTTTTATGGAATTTGTTACAAAATTTCTAAGATTTGTAAATTTCGTCTTTTTTGCGATTTCCGGAAAAATTTAATACAAAACACTCGGCACAAAGTGCCTCGTATTTAGCTCCTCTTATGAAATGTGAGACTTTCCCTACTTTTATGTAAATAACTATAACATAACTACTATAATGATAATAAGTAATGTGGTTAATCAAGCATCGGTACCATTTCTGCAACATCTTGGCATTCTCATACTTTTCTTCATCGTAAAGAATAAAATAAATAGTACATAGGCTATTATGTCAGTAGTCCCACTACATTAAATTTGGAGTATTAGGCAGTTACAAATAAAAATAGTACCTCAACAAACAAACGGGAACAAAAAAAAACAATCGAGTATAGCCTTCTTCCTTATGCGCCGAGTGGGGGGAAGATATTTGTGATTATTGTGTATTTTTCACTTTTCGCATTCAATCGAAATAATGCGTACACCAAATAATAATAATAATATGTTTTCTATTGCAGCGATCCTAGATACACAACATGTCATAATACCATTGTTAATGTTAGATGATGATAATTCAGTTAAAAAATTCATCCAAACTATAATGGCTTCTATCAAGAAGAAAAACTCTTATTTCTTTTTTAAATTTTGGAAGGGTACAAATATTTTTCAAATGTGCTGGCAAATGGTTAAAGATTTTTACCCCGTAATAATTCGGTGAACATTGACCTATCTTACATTTACGAAATACCAGATGTAAATCTTGCCTTTGCCTCGTATCATGATTATGAAAGGTCTCGTTCGTCTGAAAAATGTGTTTATTTTTGAAAACACGTATTGAAAAATTTAATACGATTATATCATATAGAGTTAATATTTTAAGTTTCTTAATGGCGTAGCAATAAATAAACAGTCAATGATTATTGTTTCGCAAAGTCAAATCAAAACGGTGCGCATAAATGATAATTATTTCGAAAATTTCGATGTAGACATCAAGGTTCGCGCGATGAGGAAATCACACACAAACGCATTTTCTTTTTTTGGAGAAAACCCATTCCACCGCAGATATGGCGTCGCTTCGGGCGATAGAGGTTTAAATTTTGAAAGGCCATCTCCTTATAAGAGACAAGTTAAGCCGTATACACACGTGGGACTGGATTTTTCTCAACACTAAAATCCGATTATATAAAATAGAATCGAGTAAATTAAATCGGCTAATCCGTGAATGGGTACACAAGATATAGAAACATTAATGCAATAACGCATGTATAGAAACTTTGTATGCTAATTATGTACAACTCTTGTCTTGTACTTAGCGTGTTCCATTGTCTTCAAATAAACAAATGTAGGTGTAGAAAATTTCTTGTAATTCGTCAAAATAAAAAAAAGAGAGAGAGATGTGTGACGTAATTGAGTGAATTCTAAAAATTTATACGAGATGTAGGTCAGAATAGCCTTTAGATTAGCTATGGTGAGCTACGGATTCGAACTGATCGATTTCATCACGATTGAAAGTTATTAGAATCGTGATTTGGTAGCATTGTTTTCTATATATCTCTATTGTAATGCAATGAATTTTCTTTAAAGTTCACTGGAACATTTAAAAAGTTCAATTTGCGCGTTTTACCTCATTGCCTGTAGGTCTTGGGTGGGTGACGCAATATCGTACTTACATTAACGGGGGGAAAAAAAGGACAAAGAGATTTGATATGCTCCACATCTTTAAAACAGTCATTCATTTTTCCAATTCTGGTAGGCGCAGACATGTTGCCATTTATTAGTTGTTTTCTTCCACTGAAGAAGTTGAATGCTCATTTATTACGCGAAGCAAGCTGAGTGATTTACGTACTTCAAGCGTCTTAAATAATGCCCACCAATTTTTTTTTACTTCATCTGCGGTTTACGCTACTAAATCCTTTCAATCTTCACACTAACCTACACATTGTTTAGTCTAGCCAAATTTATGTTATTAATCTAATTTAACTTGTATTTTGACTCCGTTAGGTCAACGCGAAAACGTGAATTGGCACGTATTAATGACCGTCTCGCGTTATGCCACTATTTGTCGGCAGTAAATCGTGTTTTATTACAGCTTTAAGTTTAGATCTTCATATAATCGATGGATTATATTATATCTGTAATGAAGCCGTCTTGGATCAGGTGCGTTTAATACATAAACCAAACGTGCAATGAGGTGCTTTTTTCAATTCGTGTCGATTATGTGAATTACAGAACTAACCAATGTTACTTATAGTGAATAAAATTATCTAAAGCATTTCACACTGTTGAGTTAGTGTCAATTTCAGTTTTTCTCTGTAAGTAGTACTTATACTATGGAGTTCCACAAGATTCAATACATGGTCCCATCCTATTTTCCAATTTTTTGCTAAATATCTATTTATTTGCGTTGCTAACTTGACGATTTTGTTTCAGGGTCAGGGTATTATACGGCATTACGGTATTATATCGGCACGAATATGTCTGGAATATCAGAAATAAACTCCAGGTACCCATTTTATAGCTGAGTCGATCCCGAAGAGGAAAAGTGACAGAGTGTCTCTGGTGGGTCGAGAATCGAACACGGGCCATAGTTCTTAAATGATAATTGCTAATTTCACAAATTTAAAATAGAAAACAGATTTTATACTCTTGTGAATATGATAAAATAATGTTTGAGATTTCTGTTTAATCCATTTAATGATAATGAGTAATGACCGATCTAAATCTAAATGAGACGGAGTTTACAGGTGGGAGATTATTAGACAGAAAACGTATGAATTAAGGTAAGACCGCCAGGAAAGAAAACCGCTACCTTGGGTGGGGTCTCTTTTTATCAAAGACTGAAAAGAATCAAATAATTATACGATTGAAGGGGATCGTGTCAGAAGTGATTATTATTTTTGTCGCTTTTACATATTCCCCTTCCTTAGAGTGCCTAGGATATCGGAGCAACATCGTCCTAGAGCACACGCATTTTTCCTGGTTAGTCGCAGTTCCCGGCGCTAAAAGTTCAACGACTTTTCTGGAGAGAATTTAACATCATTCCTAAGAATTTACAATTTTTAAGCAAAATTAACAAAAATTTCCTAAGTTCAATGATCTAATGACTTATACATACAGGGTGAGCCATTGACAAGGAAACACGCCTGTTTAGGGACACTTAGACTAGTTTCTTAAAAAAACGCTCGGACAGGTGGATTATTGATTTTGGGGGAAAGAACAACTTTGAATGTCAAACTTGACATTGACACATCAACCCCCCAGCCCCAGCAACCCCTTACTCAAGCATTGAAATAGAGAACGGGAGTCGAGCGAACCCTCATTTGAAGAATCTTTCCATTCTCTATGCGACAGCATGGCCGAAATTAGTTTTATTCGATTTTTAGAGAAACAAGAGACCTTTAAAATGAGGGTCACTCGACCACCTTACCGTAATTTTTGTTTTTGGTGAAGGTAATTGTTGGGGGTAGGGAATTGACCTGAAATGTGCCGTTCAAAAGGTCAATGGTGGCGTGTTTTAGGATTTGTCCTACACAACACCCCCACCTTAGTTAATATAGGCTGGTTTTCATGTGAATGAAAAAAAAATTGAATATTTCCCTATTTAAATTCTTGAGTTAGAGGTTCCTGGGGCTAGGGGGTTGATGTGTCAATGTCAAGTTTGATATCCAAAGTTCCCCCCCCCCTCCCCCAAATCAAGAATCGACCTGACCGAGCGTTTTTTAAGAAACTAGTCTAAGTGTCCCCAAGTTTTACCGTCTGCATCCCCCATTAAAAAAAAGTGAAAAACCATAAATTGTGGATATTAACATGTGGGTATCAAAAAATATTAAAATTTTACGTAGAGTTAAAAATGCAATAAAAAATAGACGTTGCCGATTAAAATAACGAAGTAACTACCTACTACATCAGGCATTTCCGGAAATACAAATTTTCAAAAACCTACCTAACAAACTTTCCTCGAAACGTAAGCTCCCAAAAAAACCCCTGTATGTACCGACTTTTACTGTTTATACATATAGTATTTTTATAATCTTCAAATTTGCTTGAAAGTTAGAAATTTACAGTTACAATTTATCCAAGATATAAATTCAAATTTGAAAATGATTGTTCGGAATGCGTAGTTAAATCCCAAAGAAACACAAAATTTGACGATAAGTATTACAATTTCACCTAAAAATTTTCTACGATTTAGATTATTCAGAAATTTGCTCTTTTCTCCGACTTTAATGTATCTAAAATGAAGTTTCAAAATACGAAACTCTTAATTATCTTCTTCTTCTGGAATTCTGGAATTAGGAGCTAAAAATCTCAACAATTAGAAAGAACCCCACGTAGATGGAATTTCTAAAATTTTAAATTATTTCAAAATTCTAAATCCGATAACAACAATTTTGATTGACATTTACAAATTTAAAAACGCCAAAGGGAATAAATTTCACGGAATTTGGAACGAAAATTCAAAACGATGGATGGTCCAGATTTGTTTATTTCGTGTAATTTTGAAACTCAGTTGTTATGAAAATTTAAACTTGAGACATCCAGAATTCCTTCATAAATTCTCACAAAATGTCTCAAATTTGAAAATTGTGCATGTAGTAGTTCGGCTTTTAATCAACTATAGGTCAGTGCTGATCAGACTGCAAGACGTCGCGTCGATCAGGAAGCGAAAAGAACTTCCCAAAATGCAGTGTCGTAATTTCAATTAAAATTAATGGATTAAAAGCGTTTAATGGATGAATTTACAACGTTAAAATGTCACATAGGTTACAAATCAATTACTATCTCACCGTCTACACTAATAGATGTCGGAAAAGTTGCAATATCACATATTTCAGTGTACATTTTTGTAATAGTCTTCTCTCGGTTTGCCATCCCTCTTTGGCCTTAGGTAATAACTATAAAGTTATCCTTTGCATAGGCGTAAAAGTGAAATCTATACACGACGTGCTTATAGCGGTTTCTGATTGAAAATAAGCTGCAATTAATAACGCATCATTGGCCACGATTATCCACGTAAATAAAACGAAGAAAAACAATGCTATTCAACTCGCCTTTTCTTTTAAACTTAAAATATGTAATTAAATGATCGATGACTCTTGAGAAAAAGTGCGACGAGACGAACTCGTCGAAATAAAAGTTGCATACAAATTTGGTTTATGCCACTATAAACACACTTATAAGAAAAGCTGATAATTACGAATTTTAAACTTTAATGGGGGTTTAATGACATATTAAATCATTTTATGACTGTTAATAGGTAATGTGCATACAATGTTTTCTTTGGAATTCAAATTTCCATTAATTAATTTACACGTTCGAGACCGATAGATTGCGATTTTAATCTTTTATGACCAGCGCCATTCTGTGCTCAATCCGCAAGGCACGCGAGAGGGGGGCGGGGGTTGGAAAAATAACGACAAATTTGATAGATAATTGCCACCTCACAGATGGTATTAAGAGAATGAGTTTGTATTGCAAATAGTTGATTTACTTCCAGGCTGTAATTAAGAAACTAACACTAATTGCAGCAATCAAGCGAGGACAAGATAATTACTACATTACTTTATAATTAGATAAATCGCATTTAAAGAATTAATACGCCAAAAAACAATAAATTTATGTAATACACATGTTTATGTAATTGCTTTATATAACACATCGTCTCTTATTGACAAGCTACCTAAAAGTTTTACTTTATTCAGAAACAGGGGTGCCTCAGGGCTCCATTTTGGATTTCTACTATTCTTTTACAGGGTATTAGCCAATACGGTTTCATAACACTTACTTCTTCAAGAGAAAGTGTCAATAAACAAAAATCGAATCTCGGCCAATAAAGTCATAAATATCGTCGAACCGAAAGTACATCGAAAAACGATACCTAGCCAAAAATTCAAGGTTAGCAACACTAGGAAATAGTAATAATTCCGCGTAGGTGTATAATAACAGTTTTGTAATTGGATAAAGTACTTGTAATTGATATAAGAAAACTTAACGGGCCCACGTTGAGAAGGTGTGAAATTGAATGTGTTTAGGTCCAGCCCCGCTTCTATTGCAGAAAAAGGTGATCGGTGGGCGTTTAAGAATATACAGGAAGAAAGTATGACTCTTTATAACAATGCAAGAATTATGAAATTATGAAACTATAAGTTCTACCGACAACAGCCCACTTCGACGAGATGTGGGCGCGGAATCGATTTTTCAGATTTATGGATATTTGCAACGCTTCTAATTAATTACATTGCAGTTTCATGGGAAAATATTATCCGATTGTATAATTATTATAATCGCCGCGAAAGTGGGGGAGGAAAATAATTAATTTACCACACTTATTTTTTCTTTTCATTGGTTTAATAAATTGAAGAAGTAAAATACCCCACGAATAACTCATTTAGAGAGATTTAGCGCGCGGTATATCTCAAACTCTAATATCGACGTGGCTTGTTTTAGCAGTGACAGCAACAATTAATAGAAGCCCCAGGTTATGATGTGATTTATAATAGAAACTCATTAGTGCCCGGGGAGATCCAACACGCGCACTTTGCCCATGTACACCCACACACAAATCCAATCATCCATCATTTACCATCTTATAATTACATTTATGGAAACATTACAAACTACGATAATTATCATTTTGATAATTATCTCCGCTAGTGCTTCCTGGGTTGATTTTCATTTTACTTTCACAAAAAATTCGCGTTCATATGAAAGTCAGTGACGCGAAACCTATCTTAGAGTACCTATGCCAGTTTTTCAGATAGAATCTTTCATGCGTTTTATCCAATGTAATATTATACGGATTAAATAATAGAAAAATGCAGCAAAATATCTCGATATGAAATCTAAATTGCTTCACAAAATCCAGCTACAATAAAGGAATTACCGTTTTCTTAGTTCGGAAGTGCAAAAAATGTAATGGAACAAAGCTAAACTGATAAGTAGGGATGGCTTATTTGGAGACCTTGTGTGAATTCCCAAGTAGAGAACTTTAACATTTTCCTCTCAGAAATGGTTCATCACCAACAGTCGTAGCCATTCAGTAACATTATGACTAGGTTGTGTACCACGATATTCTTGGTGGTTTGTACGTTCCTTCAACTTTCGTTATTGCACCACCTTTACGTACTCCAAAGGCAGTGGAAAAGAGCAACTGCTATAATGAGCAATAGCGAAACCTTTTAGACGATATAACCATTATAACGTGTTCAACGTCATCATTGGTTTGCTATACTTCTTCAGGATCAGCCAGAATTCAATGCCAACAAATCCTTAATGTCTTATACGATGAGACCGAAACTGTTGCAGCAGCAAATGGAAGAATTTCTTCACGATCTTCGTTCCATTCATTCGAAGAACATTCCACGTATCCAATTTCCAAACGCTTCCACCCACCCATCCCCCTCCCCAGGCTTCTATCTACTTCAAAGAGGTACCTTACATCAATCAATCAAGGAAACTTACAAAAAAACTTCGCGTCTCCTAAATTGTTATCAGACTTCAGCAATAAAACAGCGGTTCATCTATTTTCCAAGAGCACTGTGCTTCAGATCTCCCACCCAGGTTTTTGTTGTGTGTGGTGGGGGGGGGGGGGGGGGGGGGGGGTCAAAAATATTTGAGAAAAGTTAAGCGGACTATCTAACTTCATCGAAGAAACAAAATGGGTGCGTGGTGCGTATAGGTATATGTAGATTTCACTTGTCAACAGCATAATTATAGTCCAAAGTTTATAACCCCAAAGTAAGTTTGTTTTGACAACGATGGTCGCGTTTGAGGCATCAAATTGACAGAATGTTCTGTTGATCTACAAGGTAAAGGTTTGTGGATACCACGCTAACGGGAGTCCCTCAATGCACGCCTTCGTGCGACCACTGCTCCCCCGACACCGCCTTCTAGTATCAACTTTATCTGTCATTTATATTCTCATGAAATCAACCATTAGGACAGTCTGTTTAAAAATTAATTCGTCTTAAGGGTGAAAATAAGGGATCGCACCCTCTCGCACTGAGATACTAACCCCTTCCATATTTACATCAAGAAGAAATACCGAACTAACCTGGTATACCTTCAGCTACACTCCTCCACATGGAGGAACTTGTCATCAGGAAATTCCTTCTAAATTTGAACTTCTCTTTGGAAATATATTATCTACTTCATCCTCTAATGTTTGCAAAGTTCTTCACGATGAGCAAATAAGCAAACAAATTGACTGCGTACGTCATTGTCTTTGTCAGGACGCTTTAACAATCCTGAATCATTCATTCAACTACTCTCCTCCTCATGGAGGACGTTATCATCCCGACCATCCTTCTAAATTTGAACTTCTCTTGGGAAATATTTCTACTTCATCGAATAAGGTTTGCAAAGTCCTTCACTACGAGCAAATAAGCAAACAAATTGACTGCGTACGTCATTTTCTTTTTCAGGAAGTTTTAACAATCCTGAATCATTAATTTCTCACAGAGAACATACGATCTTCTTCCGCTTCTACTGGAAGATGAGGTTCATTAATCTCTTCCACTAGTAATTGTTTGTTTCTAAAATTCCTGTATCAATCTCGACTGAACATAAGGGGAAGAACCCGTAAAAAATATAACTTAATTCACGAGCAATCTTCAAGCTCGATTGAATCTCAGCTTGAAAACATTGTTTAATTTTGACACTTTGCCATGCGGTTTTTAAATGTGAGAAAGTTAGAACGAGACAACATGGACGTTTTCACTGTTCCGAAAGTCTTTTTGGAAAAACCCATTTTATCACAACAAGCTTATACGAATCTAAACCAGATTCTGAAAGTACTGAATATCATAGAATCAATAGAGATGAAGTTGAAATAGGGAAGTAAGAGAATGACACTCTGAAAGATTTCCTTTTATGTTTTGATTTCATTTCAAAACTTTCAGAGGAACACGAATGTGCAAAATCTAAAGGCATTGAAAGAAAGTATGAAGATTTGATAAAAATGTTAAGAAACTAATACCTTGGGATCTTCCGGATATGAGTTCCCCCAAGGATAAAATTACCTTCGACCTCGGCGAACACACAGAGAACTATAGTGTGAATTTTGGGCTTTGATTAATAATTCATTCAACAAAAAGGAAGAATTAAGAAAACTTTTTCCGTATTGTATTAAGTACAGTTTCTTCATTTTCAGTTTTTTTCGACCTTAAGCTTGAAATAGAAACATATTAAGTCACATTAAAATTATGTAACATTAGAAGATATTGTATTGTAAAAAGAAGGGGGCAATTACTATAAATTTACAAAAAGGTCTAATAAACGCATTGAAATACGTGGAAATTTCAACGTACGATCGAACTACAAACCCGTATAAAGATTCTGAATGAACACGATATATAGAGTTGTATCACTTTCTCCGTGATCCACCTGTTCTGTATCTGGATCAAAGTTTGCCTTTACCTCGAAGATCTTGACGATGAACGTGTTTTCGTACCGTTATTTCTTATGGCCGCAGGTCAAAATACATCGGCAACTATCACGCGCGTGACATTTTAAAAGATTTTACCGCGCCGTTATTGTATAGCGGCTATTATGTAAGACTTAAACAATTTCACTACGTAATTTAAATTTTTCTGCGATATTTCATATAATCTGCATCGCGGTGTAAATTATTAAGCAATATGAAAAACTTCTTTGGGTTAAAAGGTTATCGTCGTTAAATCAGATTTACGCTTAATGCAATGATGAAATATCAAATCGAGATTAATTTCATTCCAGTTGAATGATTCTAGTATCTTAAGGCTGAACGGGGGTGACCCAATTATCCAAATGGGGGTATCCCGGAAAGAATTAATGTCATCATCAAGGTAATGACAAGCTGTCGTTAATGATTAACGTAATTGCCTCATCACACTCCTATAGCAAAAGGTGTTAATTCTACACCATAACTTATACAGTCAAGTTAATCATTTAATTGTAGTATAGTTTAATATCTAAGTTATCTTGATCTGTTTTACTACTGAGTATTTATCGTACCTACAAGCTCAAGGATTACAGCTTGCATTATTTAATACGTGTAATTAGAAACACAACTATCACTTAGTGCGGAATTTTAATTCAACATGCAATAACGAACGACACAAAAATTGTAACTAGGTGGACAAAATACCATATAAATTATTAAGTATTCCATTTGGTATCGGCTTATAAAGGAAATCGTTCTATTACAAAGAATTTATTACAGTGACGTTATAAAGCGCCAAAGTAGTTATAAAATGAAATAAAATAATTACAGTGTAAGTAGTTTTCCACAAATCTTTACTCTCTCATTGAATTCTGAGTGCCAGCGAACCATCACCAAAAATGCATACACGTATAAAACGGTCATCATTACTGGATGATTACTACATGCCAACTACAATGTCCGAGTAGTCGCACCTGTCGCAGCTTTTCACAAATTTGGTCATTCCGGCGTACGAGCGATTTTTTTGTATAGGAGAATATCGCCAAACTTGGAAAAATACACACATAGTTCCTCCCGATATCGAAGAAAGGAAAGGGCGCATTTTGTTTGACTGCTCGTACCAGAAACGCTCAAAGTATAACTAGTTGAAATCCCTGGATTACAAAACGAACTTCGAATACCGCAGCAACGAAAGTATAAAAAAATCTGGCCTTATCAAAAAGACAAAATTTGATAATTTCGAAATTTCGACTTTAAAGTCGAATATTTCGAAAAGTATTTGAGATATCGAAAAATTGGGACCGGATCTTGAATCAGCATAAAATTTCACATAAGATCCATATCTTAACTCGGTTGTAGACAATACGCATCT
This sequence comes from Pyrocoelia pectoralis, assembly GCA_036250285.1. Lineage (NCBI taxonomy): Eukaryota > Metazoa > Arthropoda > Insecta > Coleoptera > Lampyridae > Pyrocoelia > Pyrocoelia pectoralis. The sequence continues at coordinate 2,150,550 of CM070081.1, forward strand.
CTTGCAACGCACGGACGCACGGACGGAATATTGATTCCAGTAACGAACGAAGTTCGTTGATAAATAAATGGATTTTGGCGAAATTTTAGAACAGGGCGGCGTTATACACATAAAGAAACAAGGTATGTTTAAGGTAACACACGCTACTCCTCAGATAAGGATGGCAACCCCAACAACTAAGAGCGATAACTACCAAAAAATACAAACTACGCCAGAAATCAATCCATCCTTAAGTAAAATTAAACATAAATGAACTGAAGCCTGAAAGAGGAAATAGAACGGGAATTGAACAAGGTAAATGACAACAGAGATAACGACGGAAGGACCAAAAGCTCTAAATCACTTATCCCAAGTAGATGCTATGTTAACCAATTTTGCCAAAGGTTCAACTCCGTGTCGAGAAATGACGAGGTGACCATAGCAACAAGATAGAAAGAAGTGCAGGTGAGTACGAGCCACATAAACAGTTAATGGAAAGAAAACGAGAAGAGTAAGTACTGGAGACATTCTTTGAGAGGACCTATGGCTGGATGATTCAGAAAAGTAACCAGATACAGATAAAGAATATAAAAAAGGAGAATAGGGGACATTACCAACTCAAATAAAAAGGAATTCTATGCCTCTGACATGATATCTCCAGCACTAGCCAATAAGGGGCCTAGATTGATATTCTACTATTCTGTTTATGTTCGAAGCGAGGGAGGCCAAAATTGATGTGGAGCTCTACACGAGTCAATCTAGGGGCAACTATTATTGAACATGGCGCACAATGAAACCCTAAGCTTAGTTGTGCCACAAAAAATGGGTTAAAGACACCTGAGGACAGCCAGTCATCTCTATAAGGGCCTCTACATGACAAGAACACAGGTAGATACTGTATAAAGCGACTTTGCCAAAACTTAAAATTTTGTAGGCAAAAGGGTGGGCACAGCTAACAAGATGGACTCATGAGGCCACTTTTCGTGAACGTCAAAAACGCCAAACTGGGAAAATAGCTAGAGATAGCATCTCTAGACTAATTTCGCAAACATAGTCATTTAAATCGATAACTATCAAGAATGGGTATAGGTAAGCCTTAATAAAGTGACATTATTTTCTTCAGTATACTTCAAAAATAAAATAAAATACAGGGTGTTCCATTAAAAAAAACATAACTTTGATATGGCACGCTTTTTTGGAACACCCTGTATATGTATGACTAATTTAGAAAAGTAGCCGTCACTAACCTACGCACTCCAGCCAAATAACTTTTGCATATCATTTTTCGTTTTCTCGGTAAGCTCCGTCCCGTTGAGCGTGGCCCACCCTGTATAACACGGCCAAAAAGGACTTATAAAATAGCAATGCAGACGTTGTTCCAGGACGGAACCATTCCAAGATCTTCCTGGAAATCTCAAATTATAAAATTAAGTGGGGCGAACATAAAACTGATTACTGACTACTACCGTCTGAATGATCCTGGACAAAATGGAAATGACCAATAGCCCGCAATGCTGGTGTTGTGAAGCAGACGAAACGCCATGCCACGTCTTATTCTCCATGAAGATAGTAAGAATTGATCCTGGTAAAAGCCATTTATTTTGCAATATAACTTTTTCTCAAATTCTGCAACATCTCTAAAGTGGCCACATATTTCGGTGAGGGGGCGCGTAACAAAACAAAATTTGAAATATCGCTGGTTTCAAAACCATCAGTTCAGTATACAAGGTGAGCCAACGAAAAGGTAAGAGACAGGTTTCTGGCTAAAACAACATTTTTTTTGAGAAATGCAAAAACACGTCAAATTTTATAACAAGGAGACAACTTTTGTTGTGAGTTTCAAACTGAAATGATTTCATCTCTTAGCGCTGTGAGAACAGCCCCTAAAATATAAATAGAGATTATGGGGCAAGTCATACGTCATTTGAAAGGCCTTTCCTTTCTGAATTCAGTGCACTAGTTTTTTTTTAGTTTTCTATATTTAACAAAAATTGAAGTTGCAAAAATGGAAAATGAGGAAAGAGTTTGAGGCATTTAAAAACTAAAAAAGCGTGGACAAGTCAATTGGTTTTTTTTTTAGAGAAGTTAGGTACTTTTACAGCTATTTGACAACATTGCTTCACCCCTTAGGTGCAGGGTAAACAACCCTTAAACTTTTAAATGAAACCAAAGGCTAATTATTTCTTGTGCTAATTAATAAAACCAGTTCCCGTACATTTTGCAACATCAAAATGTCTTGGGACGTTGAATTTTGATGCTTTAATTTCTTTCTACACTTTTCCAATTGTTATAAACCTAAAAACAATCATGCACTCGCATAGAGAATCAAGAGACCTATTAAAATGAGAGTCACTCGACCACCTTACCGTAATTTTTGTTTTTGTTGGGGGTTGACCTGACAAAGTCAAATTTGACATCAAAATGTGCCGTTCAAAAGGTCAAAGGTAGCGTGTTTTAGGATTTTTCCTAAACAACACTCCCACCTTACTTAATCTAGAGGATGCTTTTCATGGAGAAGAAAAAAAATTAATACAACTAATTTCGCCCATACCGTCGCATAGAGAATTGAAAGACGCTTCAAATGAGGGGTCGCTCGATCTCCTTTCCCTATTTAAATTCTTGAGTTAGGAGTTAATGGGGCTAGGGGGTTGATGTGTCAATGTCAAGTTTGTCAAAAGTTGTTCCCCAAAAATAAGGAATCGACATGTCTGAGCATTTTTTTACGAAACTAGGCTAAGTGTCCCAAAACAGGCGTGTTTCCTTTTCAATGGTTTACCCTTATGTAGATATGGACGGACCAAAAAAGGGTTATCAAGCAATTCCGAAAGAAAACTTCGTTCTCAAAAATTCACTTTCTATTTTAAAGTAGAAACGTTCCAAAATAACCAATATTTTGATTCTGACGTGATCTTCCATTAGAATATTTTTTGAGCACATCGACATTATAGCAATAAATACAAGCAATGTTAGTAATTTATTTATTATTAAAATTTATGGAGTTCCACAAGGTAAGTTTACGTATAATTTAATCCACACCGAAATTTAATTAAAATTCCATAATCTAATTTGACATAATTTCACTTTATGGCCGGTTTTACATTTTTACTTCTCTTTCATTCCAAAACTTCATACAGTGTGTCTATTTAAGTTGGCAACATATGGGAAACTTTTTTATTATTAATTTTACGAAAAAAAGTTATTCTTTATAAAAAGCTCTGCATGTTCTAAAATCTAAAATAGTCGTGTACGCGGTTTGTCAAAAAATATGAATTTTGCTCAAGAGTAAAGTACCTTTATTTTTGACAATATCGAAAATTGTTATTAAAAAAAGTTAATCAGAACTAAAAACTACGTTCAAATATGCAATTACATCCTGCTAGTAAAAAATGTTTTTTTACAACTTTTTCTCAAATTACCTACCTACCTACCGGAGAAAAAGTTGTAAAAAAACATTTTTTACTAGCAGGATGTAATTGCATATTTGAACGTAGTTTTTAGTTCTGATTAACTTTTTTTAATAACAATTTTCGATATTGTCAAAAATAAAGGTACTTTACTCTTGAGCAAAATTAATATTTTTTGACAAACCGCGTACACGAGTGAAAAAATTTATTATCTGATGATTGTATTTTAGATTTTAGAACATGCAGAGCTTTTTATAAAGAATAACTTTTTTTCGTAAAATTAATAATAAAAAAGTTTCCCATATGTTGCCAACTTAACTAAGACACACTGTAGAACTTAAATAATTTGAGGATTTCGCGGTTCCTCGAACTGTCAAGATAACTGGTTTTCGGCTTATACCGCGTTGTTATATTTTTTCTCCACAACCTGCTTTGAAATGGGTCAAAACAAGGATTTTTGGGATGATTATTATCAAACCTCTTACCTCCCGATGATAGTGAGGTGTTAAGTCTATGTTTGCCAGGCCTGATTGCTGAAAGTGAAACCAAAAGTTTTGACATTTCGCAGGACACTGCACCTTGCATCTTCAGAGTGATAGAAATGAAGGCTTTGGTTACGTTTCGGAATTTATACATAAATTCTTATTTTGGCTCACAAGGAAAAAGGCAATCCTTTCAACGCAGGTTGTGGAAGAAATATATCGACGTGGTATAAGCCGAAAACTAGTTATCTTCATAGAACTTGCCTTTAAAGTGTACAGTAGGTAAACTTTTACAATTTTGACTGAGAATTGAATTAAAGTTCAACAGTTGCCGGTAGTTACTTTGAAAATTCCTTTAAGCATAATTCCAACTGTAAGTCCTTGGGCCTTTAACCAAACGGACCTTACACCTTTCATTCCTGAACAAGTCATACATTTTAGAGATTTGGAATGCACAGTAATTGATCAAAAAAATGAAATATATAGAAGCGTTAAACGAATTAACCTAACTAGCACTAAGAGATGGCAAGGAGCAATGACACTTCCAAGTGAGAATACCATAAATGTACTATTGCAGTACTTAAGGTACACACATAGCAGATGAAAACACGGCATTAAATACTGGTGATAAAGTGCAGCAATAAATTTCGAAAAGAGTATAACATCTCCATTTAAATACGAAAGACTGCAGAATCTTGCATGTGCATTAGGCACTAATTGAGTAGAATGTGGCGATGACAAAAACTCTCCGAAGAGAGTATTACCACGTTGGGTGATTCTAAACGATCACACGTGTTTTAAAATGTAATCAAGCTCAAAAGGTATGCAAGAAGATAATAAATACCATCGTATCTGGCTGCGCTGATAATTGTTCGAGATAAATTAGACGTTTCTAGTATATTACTCACTCAATGCAGTAATTTATATTGTCTTAAGTTGGCAGTATTGTTGTTATTATTTCCTGAAAGCGACATGTAGGAGGACGTTGTAAATGTTTCTCATATTTTGTAATTGCAATCAAGATTAACATTGAAAGTTATAAAATTGTAAGTAAATAATTGTCTACTTAAAAGATTACGTTAATTACAACCGGCCCTCATCTGTTAAGAGTGCATTAAATAATTTTTCTTTTGTTTTTAATAAAAATACAGTCATAAACGAGCGCATGTTGGAAATTTTCATGTTAATAACACATAAAATTAGAATTTATTATTCTAACAAAGCACTAAATAACATTTATTTACAGTACTGTTATAATGATTTGCATACTAAATACATATCCCGACCGTCACATAGTAGTGGCCCTTTTACCGAACCTTGGGCCACCGCCCGAGCACGCCAAAGAAGCACATTTCAGCCTATCCATAGATCTTAAGCCGTTTACAGTTAAAAATGTCATTTAAAACGCTGAATATGGCGCACACTTTGAGTTCAGTAAAAGTATCACAAGATTGATCCATTTATACCTACAAATCAAAGAAAACTCAATTCGTTCATTTCCTTGCAATCTTCATCACGGTACAAAATCTTAAGGGTAGAGCATGAATTTGGCTACACGAATAAAATAGATTAGAAGTAGTGGTGAACTTCGAAAAATTAGATTTTAGCCATCTTCAAACCAATAATACGTTTAGACATTCATTTTTGACTAAGTACGTGCGGGCATTAACTTTAGGACAGTTTCACGCTACCCCAAGCTAAGTTTAAACAGCTTTTGGTCCTTTGACTAAATTAAAAATGTTCGGGGTTGATATTGATGAATAACGAGGGCGAAATGGACGTGTGTGAAACGAGGAGGAATATCTTGATGAACGCCTTTAATGTCAAAACCGAGGAGTATATAGAATCTCAAGAGGGACAGGGCCAGCTTAAAAAAACTAATCGCGCAGAGGAAACGGTGATCCTTGGAAGGAGCTCTGAAATGAGGTAGACAGCGATGCGTGGTGGTACGGCTACAAGATGGTAACCAAAAAGGTTAGAGCTAAGAAAGCTATTGTTGGCTGGACAAATGAGCTGTTTGAAGAGACTTAACTAAGGCTCTTTCCAAAACATGAGGAAATAAGACGTAAGGAAACAGAACAAGGTGCGGAGGGCTATACCACCATCGTCATCACTTGCCACCAGACGGTCGTACACGCTGTATTCACTTCTAAACAAGCATCTGAAGGAGGAAACATTCCCGGAAGTGTGGAAGAGCTACTATGTGGTACTAATTACGAAGCAGAACATGTCTTGTTATACTTCCGAAGTTGTCAGCGAGGCAGTTCACTAAAGGGAAAGTCTACGGGCGACGCCTTACAAAATATAGTCGCCAGGATAATGGATGCGAGGAAGGGAACCTGGATGTTAGGAATCCGTTCAATAAATTGTCTAGACGGGCCATATGTACGCCGCTAGAGGACCTGTAGGTTCCAGTGTACCTTACAAGAATTGTGACGGATTACTTGAGAAATCGAGTGGCGAGACGGCTCCAGAAGGGAGTTTCAGATCTCGGTTCTTGGGCATTATGTATGATGAAGTACTTAAGCTGAGATACCCTATTGGTATTGAAGAGGTCGGCTTCTCGGACGATTTAACTATTATAGTGGCGGATAGATACTTGGAAGTGATAGTGGCACGGATGAGTTGCACAACCAAAACGATAGAAACGTGGATGGTGGCAAAGTAACTAAAGCTGGTTCACGAAAGACTAAGATAGCCTTGATGATGGAGAGGAGAAAGCTTGCGCCGTTTAGCGTTAACATACTCGTCCAGGCGATGGAGGCCGAGAAGACAATAAAGATACTGGGGGCGATCCTGGATAAGAGCCTCACGTACATTCAACACCCCTACACAGCGGACATTTCAATGTCGGCAATGCAGAGAGTCGCCTTGGCGATTGCGGTACTCTCGCCAGCAAGGGTAGTGGTGGATATCAGGGCAAAGAGTTGAAAGAAGCGGGAGGCGCTAATTGCATGGGAGGAGTGACGGGAGATACGAAACTCATGGAGCCATACATTGCTACAGAGTATAAGAGAAAGGGTCGAAAGGGCACATGGGGATGTAAATCACTACCTGACCAAGGTTTCTACTGGACATGGCGAGGTAGATAGTTACCTACATAAGATCGGGAAAAGCGCGGACGATCTCTGCGGGAGAACCGATGGCAAGGACTACCCCTTCTTAGAGTACCTTAGATGGAGTCAAGCGAGAAATGAACTGATACAAATAGTGTTCACTCCACAGAACGTAGTTGGTGTTATGTGCGAGAATATAGAGAGCTTTGGTGGACAGGTATTGTGTCCTAATATATGGCACACCTGAGAGGGGGTGGTGGCGTTCGAGCTGACGCAGTGTACTACTGGGACTAGACCTAGACTGTCGGCTGAGGTTAGATGTCGGAATATTATGGACACAAACCTTAAATTTCCAGACTTCCTATATTTACCTCAACAATGTTGTTTAAAACTCAATATCTCATAGTGTTTCAAATATTTAGTTTCACAATTTAACATGAAAAGTCTAATAAATTCATATTAAGAATATACACTATACAGGGTAGCCCATTAGTGTTCAATATTTCATTCAATATCATACGGATTAAAAAATGATTCAAATAACAGTTGTAGGATACGGAGGATTGCATTACAATTTGTAAAATGTTTATAAACATACAGGGTGCTTCGAATAATCGTGACACTGTGCCAACCTGTTTTTTTACACCAGCAAAAACTACTAGTTTTAGAAGATACATAGTACAAACATGAATTGGAGAAATTGAAAAGCTTTATCGACCTACATAATGATATACAGGGTGTCCCATTTAAAATAACAACAAAGTTTTTGGACCTATAAGATAATTGTTGGACTTTACATTACAGTGTCGCGATACCAGATTCATTTTACATAATTTATCTTGAGCAACCGTGGCCTTTCTCACGTAGATACCTTAAAGCCAAACCTAGTGATACGGCATGAAAAAGGCTCCACGGTTTTGGAAAAGGTTTAATTAAAGTATTTTAAGTTAATGCTTAAAATAAAACCTCAAGCTTTAAGGAAACGTGTATCAAAAAAATTGAACAAAAAAAATAGGTTTTATATTCCCAGGACCAAAACCTTCGAACAAAGGTCACGGTCACCTGCATTGGGGTTACATTTATGCTATCTCCAGCCTTGATGCTAATATTTCAATTCCTATCTCTACACGGTAGATTCGGTGGATTCGACCCTGCACATGATATCAATTAATGCATTTATTAAAATATGTACTATACAAATTAATATACACTCACGGCGAGAAATTTTTTACACAATTAGAAATTGAATACAAAATATAGTTGAGAACACATTGATTCTTTCCAATATTAATAAATTTAACTTAATATAGACAAATAAAAGTGCATTTAAGTGCTAAAATGTTTAAACGCGTAACACCTAACAAACGTAAATTAAAGAAATTAGCAACGTTTTACGGGAATTATGTTAAAATTATCATTCTTAAACACTTGCATACAAATTGTTTATAATTAATGCACATCCAGATAACATTTTACAGTCAATTTTTAAATGGAAAGAATTTGAAATACTACATCGTCCTCAATTTTGACATTAATTAAGTTAATTGGATAAAAAAATTTCTTTTTTTGTAAATAAACATCACCTTCGAATAAATTCTACAAACGATCTTATAAAATAGATAATTCCTTGATTAATGATATTAGTTATCTAAATTGGTTTATTAAATAAAAAATAATTAATATTCAGAATATCAAAATTGTTAAACTTTCTTGTACGTTTATTTATTGATTAAATTGAAAATCGACATTGGAAAAGTGTAACACTCTTCTAATGGAAATTAATTTAAATTCGGACTTTCGAATTGAAGATGCCCTAATTTGTATTATCTACACCATGTGGGAGGGTAAAGTTAACTGAAATGGGACCCGTTAATGTGGTATAAATTTTGGAAAAAAAGTCCATCGTGTGTAATGAAGCGGTGAAAACGACCACGCAATATTAAAACCGCAGGTATTTACCACAGAGAAAATGGAAAAGTTGTAAAAATGAATTCTTTAAAATGTATAACCATTTTTAGTTATTGCAACAGTATTCAGGACGTTGTTCCATATTTTTTTATACTTTGTTTGTAGAGAGAAACGTTTAAACAGTCGTAATCGTAAAAAATAATTAACAGGTAAGTTGGAATGTCAAGAATTTTTTACTAATTTCATATACAGAAGCTACTTATGTCATTTTAAAGGAATGCGCAAGTGTGCCAGAATGAAACAAATGTTAACATTTTTCGAAATTAATGATGGTAGGGCGTGCGATCCAACTTTCTTCATGTTGTAAATTGAAAAATCGAGACAATTTCATAAACCTGAACTCGTGCTTCACACTTTATTCATGTATAAGTTAATTCCTACAGTTGTTTTCAACCTGAAAAATAAACATACCTACATGTATAGTATTGCTTTTCAGAGGGATGAAATTTTGACCTCGGCATACAAATTTAACCAATAAATACACGTTTCAGGATACACATCGGTGGAAAAATTAGAGGATTTTGCCGCCTAAATACTAATGAAGAAGATCATTTTGAAAATAAGTAAAAAGCTAATTTCTTCCTCTTCCACGTCATGAGTCTCCTTGACATCCCCTTACTAAGTTGAACATGATTCTCCATTTCAAACTTACAGGAGTGCTCTTGTCAACAACTTGTGTCAACTTGTTATGCCGAGGTGATCTCAAACATATCGATGAGATTTAGTTTGGTCAGCGCACTGTCCCAACGTCAGCCCACAATTAACGTCATTCAAGGAATTCCACACCACGATAGCTGTATGAAGGGTTTCTAAAGAAATTACTGTCCAAACTAATGCAAAGTCTCTCCCATAAGCGACGACGGTGGCAATAATTTATACTGTGCAGACTCTACACTTTCATTCTCTACACTACTCCAGTGACACTCAACTCATTCATGATAATTTCGAGAAAAAGTTCGAGAATCATGGCAGTGGTTCGACGCATCCGCGTCACTCACTTCCATTTCCAGGTCATAATGATCTGAACTGTAAGTGTGCAGTCTCCAGTAGAAATACTCACCACAGCGACACAAACCATAACAACATGCCCAAAGGGCTCAACGTGTCTTGATGCGCCCTGTTGTTAATCATCACTCAATTGGTGTAGGTATCACACTCGCTGGTTGTAGTCGGAATTGGAAACCAATCCTGGAGTTCTTGCTGCGAACCATACAGATCTCTATTGTGAAAACAAAAGAATTCTTCAATAATCCAATCTTTACCCCCCATCAATCTGCCTTCAAATCTCTGTTCTTCAGCTAATGTTTACCTCCATGTACTCTTGTCCAATAAAGTAACTTTGGGACGACCTTTGGATATTTTTAGAATTGCAAAGGTCAAATTGTTTAGCTCCAATTTCTTGGCAATGCAACTTTACCACTATTTAATATTCTAATAATTCTGAAAAATTTTAACATAATTGCAATGTTTAACATTTAAGAACGATAATCAAGCCGATTGAGATGATCCCTTGTACATCCTATGGAGGTTATAATCCTTTCCAAGCATCTCAATGGATCCAAACGACATTCTTTGTTCTTGTTTCGAATTCCCCTTCTGTGCATTTTTTGATTCTAAATAAAATTGGGACCGCTACGGGAAATTTTCCATACATTTCCCAACCACAAGCTCTATCTGTTCAATTGATTAAACGAGCCATAGAAAAGTTATAAACTTGAACTTTCCGAAAATTTATCAGTAATATTCTCTCGATGAACTTTGATACTGAATTTCATGCCACGAATAGTCATTATCGTAGCAATATGTAAAAATGGAAATAGATGGAGAGGAGGTGGAGCGAAGAAAACAATTCAGAGAGAAGTACAGAGGATTCAGGGGTTTTCACGTTCAAGAAAAAGAAAAAAAGAAGACTGGAACAAAATGGATAGAAGAAAGAAGGAAGCAACACAGTGAAAGAATGAAAGAGTACTGGAAGAGAAGAAAGAAGGGAGAAAAATTATCACCATAAGTTAATTCACGTGGTCCATAGTCGCCCAAAATCGAAAGAAGAAGAAGAAGTAATATGTATTCACAATCAAATCTTCTGAATGGAATAGAAAAGTATTTCAAACTGGGTGGAAATGCAATTTAATCGAGAGGACCCTGCACTTTCTCAAACTTCACCGCTGAGGGCATTTCACCTTTAAATTCCTGTGCCGATTAATTGACTACATTCGATTTTGGGATAAAAGGAGCTGTCCACAAGAGCTGGGGGTATTTCATATCAAACACGACGTGGCAGCGCTGTATTTTTCGCCACAAAGATCGCACAAAGATCTTGTTCTTTTCAATCTACATTAATTCGTTTTCTTCCATATCTTCAGCTTTTTCCTAAATCAAAAATTCGCGAGGAGCCTAGGTACAAACTTTTTAATTAATTTTATTCCGTTTTCTTTATATTGGTGTGAGTATCTTTTGTATATCTTTCTCTTTGTTCTTCGCTAACGAGGACTGGGTTAGAAGAAGATTCCATACAGCAATTGTAAATTCCATCTCAAAAATATATCGAAATGGAGCAAATTTTCACACTTTTCTTTTTTTTTAAGTGTTTCGCATAAAATTTTTGCACCACTTTACGCTTTCGCGTCTTTTTCCTGTTTCAGCATGAGTTTTAAACTGGTACTCGAAAAACGTCAATCTTACATTGTCATTTTGGATTTGAATTAATCAAATTGCATGTTTCACAACGTCAAAACGGATTTCGTAACCTTTAACTTGTACGAGTAGATATCAAATTTCTAGATTGTTTAATAATTTTGAAGATAAAGATGTTTCAAAATTTTTTTGTATTATCGTGAAAAATTATAAATGGATAATTTTCATTCAGAAGGTACATTTCACCTTTGTATGAAAAGAAAATTAATGTTTTTTGTATTTGATGTTCTTTTAACACGTAAACGAATAAATCATTTTCAGGATTGGACATTTCAACTATTTTCATCTGGAAGGTTGGTTTCTTTAAATCAAATGGAGTTTTGAGAAACTATAGGTAAAAGCTTAATCTGTCTTAAATTTATGTTCCTCACCCGAAACAAAATTCAAGCAGCATATTTACTGAGTTAGAGGAAATATCAAGCGATATTTTCAATAAATTTAACCCTATTTCTATAAATAATAAATTCTTAATAAATAATTTGAACCTTTCACGGTTCTTTAAGATAACTAGTTTTCTGTATGTTTGTATGGGGGCGCGTTGAAATGAGAGGGAGGTGTTGGAAATGGTGCAGGTGAGGTACTGGAGATGAGTGGGTATTGGGTTTTGAGAGAGAAACCCCTAGGTACATGGTGGTGGAGGAGGTGAAAGGGCAAAAGCTGAGAGTGCAGGAGGGAAAAATGGTGGTGAAGTACGAGGAAGGGCTGGAAAGAGGTAGAGAAGAGGATCTGCTGCAACACTGTTGGGAAGAAATAGACAAAGGAAGAATAAAGTATAGACAAGAAAGCAGGCGGAAGTATTACGAAAGGGGAGATATCCGAGGGGAGAGGCGCAAAGGAGAAGAGAGATGGGGTTGGAGGTCACCACGAGGGAAGAGATACGCAAATGCAAGAAAGAAGGGAAGTAATAAGAGTGGAGAGATGCAACGGGAGGTATGGACAAATCTTAGCAGAAGGGATGTGGAGATACCTAGTTAGTGGACTGAGTATCAAGAAGAAGAGGATGATTGGGAGGTATAGATATGGTAATGAGGAGGGAGACAACAGGTACGAGAAGGAAGACGAAGAAAGAAGATGTAGACTATGTGGGGAAGGGTAAGGAACATATCGAAGATATGCTGGAGGAGTCTGATGAAGTGACAGAAGGAGAGGCTGGAGACAAATTTTAGGGGAGGGATTAGGGTGGAAACTTATAGGAATAATAGTTCTTAGCTTAGAGAGTAGAAGGGTGTGTTTTTCAGTTAATATCTATATAATTATTGGTTTAATTTTAGTTTGTAAAATGGAGTGAGGACGAAACAAATAAGATTCATTTGTTAAAATAATTTTTTAAGCAAATAAAGTGGACTACATACAGGGTCTAGAATTAGCCGATGCACCATAGGGATGTCAATGTAAAAATCTTAATATTCCATTATTTGCTTCCCTAATTATTTTAGACTAAAATGCATTCGACCTAATTTCAATCTCGCGTCGTTGCAGCAAGATTCAGACATGTTAAATGAAGGAATTTTATTTATTTAGTATTATTAATTAAACGACTTTAGTTGCATTGGGTAAAAGTTTATTTTTTTATTACCCAATTTAATACCTGTCAACAATTGTGAAAATTTTTCCCTCAATATTTGCTTTATGAAAAATTCAAAAAATTTTTGTTTCAAAAAAAAGTTAAATAGACTTTTTGTATAAAATAGGTAATTAGGGAAGCAAATAATCATTGAAATCCCTATGGTGCATCGGCGATTTCTTCGCCTTGTATTTTCGGCTGGAACAAATACAACAAGGCGGTATAAGCCGTAAAATGGTTATCTTGACAACAAATTGTTGGTTAAATTGAAATTTATAAATTTCATCATTGTGTATAAAAATGGAAATTGTCGTCGAACGGTGTCGCTTTCAACGTCCAAAATTGAAAACAAGAATTAGGCATTATTGAATTTTAACATAGGTACATATTGAACATTTATCCATTTTTTTTTTAAAAACGAAAATACATACGAAATAAAAGCTAATTAGTGAAAGTTTAAGACTAGCTTGATTTGTAATTTGGGATTTAGCATGGTGTGTTTGTATAAATTTGGGGTACTTAATGTGTATTTGTTAGTAGTATTACATTGTAATAATTGTATTACGTGGTGGTAACCTTTTTTTGTTTATAACATGCAGAAATAACGAACAGATTCGCAAAAATGTTGTGTAATTTTCTGTCGCTCATTCTCTGACTCTTTGCAATATCAATGAAAACCCGGAGCTAATATCAAATCATCGATTACATTAGTATTATGTTAGTAATTTCTCCACCTTGACTTAATTTGAGAAGGGTCACCCCCCTCCGCCCTGCGTTGTTGGTTGCAATATTTTCTTTTTAAATAAAATTCATTCCTCCCCCATCTCTTGTGTTTTAATCATGTTTACCTAATCGATCCTTCAGCACCCACACCATGGAATCGAATTTATACATCAATCTGCCAGAAATCAATAAAACAGTAATGCAGCTCCGTCAGAACAAAATTTATGCACATCAATAAATGTAAACATAACATTTTCATTCAATTTAAGGTTCAATGATACTAACAATAACCAAAATTTATAGCCCCAATAATTAAAGGCAGTTAGAGTAGAGCGCTTCTAAAAATTAAACTGCAATTAAAAGGATCATAAATTAATGTTTTGAAAAGATAATAGGAAATATAAGACGTATATTAAACCATTAAATAACATCGTTTTCTAATAAGGAAAAGTAATCAGTTTGCTGTCATTTTGATTCCATTTAAAATGAAAATTACGTTGCAAATTTCGATCAAATTATTTATTAAGGAGAAAAAAAACAATTTACCGTTACCATTACAATATTTTTCACCTTGAGCCGAATGATTTTCAAATAGTCAATAATAAAGTTGACCATTTGTGTAGAAATAATATTGTAAGATTCGGACCTTTATACAACAAACCTTGAATATTGCGGATTAAATTTTTCCCATAATTTTCCTATAATCACCGATCTTGCCACCTACTGCATACTGACATACGTACACAGGCGCAAAATTATGAATACAAGACAGTACTTTACTGAATATTTATTGCGTACCAGTGTAATTATTTTTACTGTTGCAAAATCTTGTACAAAGACGCATAAATTATTGACAAATGAAGGATACTGCATTAAACCTCAATCGTGTGCGATAGATATCCGATAGTTGGTAAACTATAGTTTGTGCAATATTATTTCCTGTTGATCTATATTTGGGTTAAATATAATTTAAGAAACGACCTTCAAGCACGCACCATGTCATTTTGTTACTGTTTTAAAGTAGGACTCGCATACGTGTTTCCTTCACATTTCCTAATGAAAGGTGCAAGAGATTTGAAAATGGAAGAACCTTTCATACAAATGTTCGCTCTAAAACATCGTAGCCCTTGTGAAAAGACACCTAATTGGTTATCAATAATGTTGAAATTAGGTGTCCCACTCCCAACTTTTTGCTTAGGTAAACAAGTTAAACAAAGCGCCTTATTTAGTGCAACCAGTAAATTTCGTAGCGAAAATGGCCCCTAATTATCATCCAATTTTGCAAAGAAAACCGAACAAATACTAATTTATTAATCAAACTCTTAGAGTATCATAAATGTTTAGATTTACGCTTACCAAAATGGATAAAGTGCATTTATTGATATTCGTCTAATTTTTAATGGATTTACATGTGCTAGAACTTTGAGGGAAAGAAGATAGGAGGTCAAGGAGGTGGCAAGGACAAAGAGATGGATGAGATAATGAGCATACTGGACAGCAGTGGCCATATATATTTTAGAGGAAAACGTCATTATCGACCTTTCCAATTCCAACAAATGTTACAATACCACAAGGAATCATTTCAGGACATATCCTGAAAGTGGTGCGTACTGGTTACATTCCAATACTGGAACTTAAGACTTTTATTGATGGCACCATCACCGTACTAGTTGAAAACACTCATGGTGAGGGCGCAAGGACATTTCTAGATTCATTAATCGAATTCCTAAATTAACTAACACAAGAGACAAACGGGAGAAGGTTGAGATAGTCACGGTTCGCTGACTGAAACGACAAGGAAGATTGAAAGCTAGGAACCGGAAGGACCATATTGTAGTTTTATTCCTGGAACTGAAAGTAGGTTTAGATGTTTCCGGTTATTTAAATTGCTTAAAAGGCAATTTATTGGGTAGTTGATCCAATTAAGGAATACGATATAGATAAAATTTCTAGATTAAATTAATTACAACGACATGTTTCGATACTAATTAGAGTGTCACCATCACGTAGGTATAATTAAAAATTGTAGGGACGGTTGAATTAAATAAACGTTAAAGCATGAATTTGGAAAGTGAAAAAGAATCTAAATCAAGGCAAAATCAAGGGTTCAAACATCGTAAGGAATCACGCGGATCATTACTGGGAGCGAGCAAGGCAAACCAAGAATCGTCAAGAAGCGATTGGTAAGGATAAATTAATTAAATAACAAACACGCCAAGGGGAAAAATTCAACAACTAACACAATAATAAGTTATGAGACATAAAATTTAACGAGGCCACATTGTAGAAGCCAAAGAAACCTCACCATTAACAGTAAAAGACAAGACAATAAGTCAGCAAAATTATAAATGGGATCGCCATCATGGTGTTTGCTCTGCTTGCTCCCAGTAATGATCAGCGTGACTCTCTACGATGTTTGAACTCTTGATTTTGCTTTGATTTATACTCTATTTCACTTTTCAAATTCATGCTTTAACGTTCATTTAATTCAACCGTCCCTACAATTTTTAATTACTTATACCTGATGATGATATTCTAATTAGTGTCGAAACATGTCGTAGTAATTAATTTAATCTAGAAATTTGATCTATATGTTATTCCTTAATTGGATCAACTACTCAATAAATTGTGTGCATGGGGAAGGTTTTGTGACAACTCTTTCATTAGATTTATAATTCATCCCCATTTGGAAAAAAACTCTTACAACAAGGTGGATTTCAATTTACACAATCCTAGGTTCTTCAAGATGGCCACTTCACCCGAATATTTTGAACATACATATGTATATTAGTACTGTAATGTCCCTTCCATACCCTTCGAGTTTATTACAAGTTGTCTAATTCCAGAATAATTAACTAAGCCAAACAGCCACAGAGATCTAATTCTATTTTTTTAATGGTAACCTTTCGTAATTAGCTAAACCTAAACGTTGTATAAAATATATTGGTGCTTATTTTGATTGAAAACAGTAGAGCTTTGCATCTAATGTGGCTTTAAATACATATAGGTCAACAATTACTTAAAACCCTTAACTAGAACTAGGAACAGAGGGTAAACCCCGTAAATACTCTAAATTATATTTCAATCTGTTAAAACACAAAGTGGTACTAATTAGACGATGTTTAGGATACCAACGCAGAAGTAGATTTTCAAATACAGCTAACTATAATAATTGAATTAAACATTTATACTTAAATTATTATAATTAACCGTGGAAAACTGTAAATGCAACAGTAATTACCTACTTAGGTTATATTATGAGCAAATTATTGCCTTCAAATGTAGACCGAGAATTCGAAATACAAAATATTAAAGGGCGTAATAAAACATTTTTAATTTTGACAAAACACAATCCGTTTTTTTAATTAACTGTTCAATTATAACTTTGTCTTAATTAATTTGCAGCAATAATAAGAAATCCAAAAATCACAATAAAAATTTATTAATGAAGGCGTTTCGAGAGGGAAGCTATCATCGTCAGCGAACAACTGCATTCGAAACTCTTTTGATTTAGTGTAGATATAAGTAAACCGTCAAATGTCCCAATTTTCCTCGCTGGATCGGATAATCGAAAACACAATTTTCAGTAATAAATTTTAACAAATATCGTCATCATGAGCGCAAAGATTCTGGATCACGAGAACCGTGTCAGCAGAAAGCTTGAGTGAATCCTTATTTCAAGACACTTTTTTGGTGACTCGCAAGAGAAAAATGTACCAGTAATTAGTGCCATTTGAATACATCATGATATATTTTACCACTTAATTAATGTGTATTCACTCATTTAGGTGTTGGTATTGTTAGGTCCATAACACCCTAAATTGTTCTATTGTTGGCACCAAAGGGGTTAGAAAAGCAGATAACTGGTGTAAAACGTGTAATTGATTCTATAGATGTTAGCTGCATGGTTGAAATAATATGTTTAGACTACGTGTGATACTGCCTCGAAACGTTAAAACGAAACATGGAATGTGGGCGAGGGATAGAGGAATGTGTGATTGAGAGTGAGCAACCAAGGAATTAAAACTATACCGGACTAAACAATGATTATGGAATCAAAGATGACAAAAAAAGAGAAATGATTTGGGGCTAATATATTAGGCAATCAGCAAAAGAAGAGAGGAACAAAGGTAACGTAGTTACGGTAGAAGAAGCTGAACATAAGTGGAAATAGGACATAATCATGAAAATTTCCGGAAGGTTTCAGTAAGGAGAAGCCAAAAACTGGGTAAAACGGGGAGACGCGAACTTAGTTAACATAAATGGCTGAAAGAAAGGACATGAAAGACAAGAAATAGGATCAAGAAACTCGGAAGGATCGGGGAAAAACTTTTAATGAAATAAGTTCTGGACAACAGACAGAGACCTAGTAAAGGAAGAAAAATCGATGAAGTTCCTTATTTCTTCCTGTGCCCTTAGTACAAACAACATGAGCAAACAAGGAAAAAAGAACAGAATTAAGAAGAAATTGGAAAAATTCAGGGAGGGGCTTCGTAACAATTCCTCGATGTCCTGAAAAAACTAAAAAACATGAAAAAGCATACCTTCCAGGAAATCTCAAGAGCAAAGAGGAGGAAATGTCGAGGGACACACAGAAATCGTGGAAAGATTGAAACAATCTTTACATGAACTATAAGTCAGAAAGATAAATGGGAAAAGGATTATACAAACATTCTAACGACTGGGAAAGCTAGGAATAAGAACTGAGGAAGTACAAAAGGCAGTTAAACAATTGAAAACGAGAAAATCGGCAGGAAAAGCCTATATTTATTTACCCTAATCTTTGACCTAGTAATGGACGATTCAAACCAGGATTAAGAGGCTTCCACGCGACTGCAAATCATATACTGACTTTTTCCAACGATATGGTGCTAATTGCAATGCCAGAACATGCCATAAAAATAGAAAGAAAAGAAGATTAAAACGATGCCCATCGTTTTAATCTTCTTTTCTTGTTCAAAGAATACATTACAATATAACAAGATAAGAACAACGTTTATAGATAAAATGGAAATCAAAGAGAGGGAGGTAAAAAGGACGTCTATAAAACAATGAAATTCTGTGAGAAATGGACGATGACGAACAAGATAATCGGCAAAGTGAACGGGGAGGAAATGAGATCTTGGGTAAGAAGCAAAATCATAAGAAGGCATCTTGACATTCGATCAATAACAGGGTAAGAGGTAACTGGGGTGGTTTTGACATGTGGTGAGGACGCAAGAGGCAAGAACATTCAGAACAATTCATAATACGAGAACAATAGAAAGCAGAGGAAGGTGAAGGCCAAAAGCATGGGAGAAAGTTGAGTTAAAGGAAGGAAAGAATGACTGCAGATGTGCTTAAGGTTTCAGGATGCGAGTAAAAATGCAAAACATTGCAACAATGTTCACGGTAAAATTGGTAGAACTACAAGAATTTTGACCTACATCATTAATAACAATAGTCTTAACGTGCAACAATTTAATTAATAAATAAATGTTTGAGGTCGCCACTTTGTTATAAAACGTGGATCTTATCGGTCACAAAATGATAAAATAATTAATTACATTAATGGATTGTTTTTCTCATATTATCGCCGTAATTTTTATTATAAAACTTGCGTGAATAATTATATAAAATGTAGTATGGGGAGTCACAAATGCGTGTTTCAATTGTTCCGTGACGTGCGATAATGAAGACATTTTGTTGTTCCTTTTCCCCAATGCGTGAATGTGAAAAAAATTGCGTTGGCGAAACGGGCGGGTACATGCGCAAAATTTCGAGGAGAAATTCTACTTTTCTCTGGATTTGTAGGTTAAAATCGTAATTTCAGTTCTATGTGATTCATACTTACAATTTAATAAACCACGAGGATTTTTTTGTTCAATTATACATTCTAAGTGCGTTGTGCGTGCGTCTATGGTTAAATGATCTAAATACTTTTGTTCGTTTTATTTTTCTTAGAAAATGCGATTTCTTTTATGGTTCTTTTTGCTCAAAAGGCCCACTTCGGTTCGGTCTACTATACCTAGAACAAGTAAAGTCGCAGATTCTTTACAATAATCAATTTATAGATTTCCTAATATTTATACAACTTCCTTGAATTAAATGTTACGTTAAGAATACTTAATATCTAGTAATTTATGGGAAAAGGAGCTTAACTGAATATAAATAAAGTTTGATTATGTAAATGTAGCTAGTTTTGACTTTAAAGTTGATAAAAATTCTAGTTAAATTTGATGTTGCCAAATATAGAAGTTCTTGAAATGTTGTTTTTAGTCATTCGTGGAAGTTAGAAATAGATGAGCTACTCGCAATATTGTTGTCGCTCGACGTTTGGTGAGATTTTACCAAGACAATGCGTTAACGAGATCGTTTGGTGCATTTAGACATCTTGTTTTCCCGTGAGAACATGTAAAGTATAAACTTTAATCGATCAATTTGTATTCCAAAATACTATAGGAAACATTTTTCTGTATAGTACTAATTAGTAAAGGGGAACCAGCTAAAACACCGCCGTACGGATTTTAAGTTTTATAAACGAGCTGCAAAATGCTTTCGGCCTTACGATGTAAGGCCTCAGAGGAGTTGCGATTAAAATATTTTGGTATTTCTGACACTTTCGGTTATACCGGAAGTAGATGCAAACTTCCTTAATTTAAATTTAATACTCTGTATATTAATAAACTTTTAGATTCTAAATACATTTCATTTGTAATTCCTATACCTAAGTCCAACTGTTTTTGACATATTTTCAGTTTATGAAAAATATGACCTTTGCAGGCCATAACATAATATTATCATTTTTTTCTATTCGGAAACCTTTATTAGGTACTTACTTGGTTTCCTTGTAGAAAGTAGTAGTAGTATACAATATTTGACAATTTATTATTGGTACAGGGTAATCAAAAAACAAGATTATATCAAGCATTAAAAATAAGGGTAACCCTTGTACTTGTGTTACCTAAGTGTGTGATGTAGCCTAACCCAAAAAGAAAAGGACAGTAGGCTAAAAATTTAAAATCACTACTAATAAAACTAACTGTGTTTAAGTTTAAGTTGTGTTAAAGGTGTGAAATGTTGTGAAACGTTTTAATTTTAGCAGGTTTTTAAAATAAAAATTGTTACGCAAAAAACAGCGCATGGTATATTTTGGGACACTTGTTGGTGGTTTATTATGGGACGCGTCCCCATAAACACCCACCTCACTTAAAGGCTGGCGCAAGAAAGGAAACTAGAAGAGGAAAAAAGGAAAAGATATCGACAGTTTAGACTGATACTCCAAATCTTGAAGACAGAAATGAAGAGGAAATTAAAAAACAAGAGTTGCAGAGAATTAAAAAGGCTCGAAGTAAAAGGAATGAAAAGGTTCAAAGTGTTAAAAGAAAAAGTGTTTGAATCAGCGATTTTGATGAAGAGGTACTTTGTGATGATTCTAGTGATGGAAGTTTCATCGAGAAAGAAGAAATGGCAGTAGAAGGGAATCTATAATTTACTGATTTTGTGATCATACAATATGTGCCTAAGAAGAAAAGTATTAGACATTACGCTGGCCAAATAGAAACTAATAGAATTCACGTCAAATTCTTAAGATTTGAAAATTCAAAGTTTTTCTTATGATGAAGATATATTAGAAAAAGAAGATGTATGCAAGCTACCAAGGTGGAACAGAAAGGGTCATAAAAAGTTAGTTTTTGATTTCGACTTCAGTAAATATAACGTTTAACTTGTACAAGAGAAAGAGTAAGAGTTATGTTTTGTTTTATTTTTATTATTAATTTTTTAATTAATTAGACGATATTTTGATTCTTTTTTTATATTTGTTCATTAAAAGAAGGGATAGTATTTTTGTTACTAATAAAAAAATCATTTTTAACGTCTAAAAAATGGGTGTCCCGTAGTATATATGCCTTGTCCCGCTATGTACCATGGAGTGGTCTTCAATTGGACAGGGGGTATATACCGGGACACTTGAGTTTTTTTTCCACACCTTTCAGTCTTTATATGTAAAACCTTGCCAATAACTTAGTAACTATCTCCAATTGTAACATATTTGAATAGCAACATTTAACAATTAGTATTGAATAAATTATTAAGAAAAGAAAAAAAATTGTCCCAATATACACCACGCTGCCCTACTTATTATACTCGATTAAAAGAGTCGTACGTCACTGTACAGTTTTACTTGTTCATCTTTGTTAGTAAAAAAGTTATGTATTTTTAAAATGTTCAACTTCAAACATTCATCCCCCTTCCCCTATGGGAAATAAAGCAATAAATGTAGTGCCAATAGTTTTTCGTGAACTATATGTATAACATTTCAAAAAATAAAAAAAGCTCGGAGCAGATTTCGAGAAAATCGATTTATAATTTTTGACCAATTTTGGGCACCAATAAATTGGCCAAGTTAAATTTTTGTTCCTTATTTATTATTTATTATTATTATAAGTAAAAGTTCTGGCCGTCCATAATAATATTGTGTCTTGATTATTATTGATTATTTTTGACAGTTATTAAAATTATTGTTTAGTTAGACCGATGATTCAAGTTTCACAAAAGGTTATTTTTCTTGAGAGAGAAACAATCCACAGCCGTCTCATATATTCTGCCTATTTAATCGACTGAATCATGTAAACTGAATAAAGAGAACTCTCCTTCCTTATACAATATTGTAAAATAACATTTACAGGGTTTTTGTGAAAGTAATTCATCAGCAAGGACAAATTAGAGTTTTTAGAAGCCACGTAAATAGATATTAATTTTCATTGAAAAATATTTCTCCCAAAAAAATCAAAAACGTAGATTATTCAACAATATTACTTTTCTGTAAACAATAACAAACTTAAAGGAATAATTTCCAATTTCTGTCGTTTTTTCCAATTATAAATCTTTAACGGTTTTAACGAAATCAAATTGAATTTTGAAATCAAGTCTTGGTTAGTCAAAATTTGAAAATATTCCAAAAAATTAAAACTTTAGTTTTAGCCGAAGTTAAAGAAAAAATAAGCTAAAACTGATAGTCGATGCAAACATCTCATTGAAATCTTGCTTAATTTACCAAAAATAGCACTTTTTGAATTTAGACAATTTCACATTTTCTAGCTAAGTGAAAATCACTCGGTAGGTATATCTGATAGGGGTAAATTAAGTTTTCAGACTAGCACAAATTATCGCCATAAAGTTTTTTAAAAAATCAAAAATAAAAAAAAATTCATTTGGTGCCGACTTTTTGGCGAGCACTGTATACACCTGTGCATATGCACGGGAAAGTAAAAAAATGGTCTGTACCACATGTTTGATATGACTAAGTTGCATAATTCTTAGTAAGTACAAAAAATTATCTTCGTATTTACGTCGAAAACTAGGGTTTTCATTATTTAAAAAAACACAACTTTTCCCTCTGAATTGAAAATTACACGATCAATTTAAAAAACAAACGCTTTTTCAATTTTTCAACGAGAATTGAGACACATGGTATGAATCATCATTATTAGTGAATTAAATCCGTATTACATTTTCTAAACGGTGATTAATATAGGGCTTTGTCGACAATCTTGAAAGAGAGACCATACAAAGAAAAAAAATATTCCGTTACGTCTAGAATAGTAAAATTTTGATTTGCTCGTGCCAGTTTGTAAATTGGCACTTTTGTTCAAGCATTGGTAAATGATATACGTAAAAATGGTAACAAAGTATTTGCTTGAATAGTAAATCTTCAAGAAGAAAACAGAACGAAATATCCACGACTAACGTATTCCGAAATTTTTTCGAAAAAGATTCATTTACAGTGGTAATATTCAAAGTACCCAAAAAGTACGATAATTTTTATAAAGTTAACCGCAGAATTTATTACAGAGACTTACTACACAAGTGTCTGCAACTGATAATCATTAAAATTTACCTCAATTAGAACATCAAAAAATATTACTACGTGAGTGGATCACGTCACACATATGCACATCAGGTGATAATCACGAATCCGTAAACACGCTTTCAATTTGGATAAAATCTATGTACAGATAATTCAAAATCGATGTACCGACTGACTTTTAGACTAACATTTTTTTAAAAATTGAATTCAAAAATATTTTGCAAAAACGGAGCCCTACCTTTTACATCAGCCGTTGAATGTATCCATCCCAAAATTCCATTTTCCCACTTCAGCAACAAACACTTATTTATAAAAGTTACGATAGATATCCGTTTGATTTTTTTAAATTAGTTCAAAACACTTTACGACACAAGCAACTTAACACCACGTTCGTCGCGACGCGTTTAACATACAAGTGACCACCTATACGCGTTCGATACCATTGCAAAACGTGCACTGACTGATAATGAAAAAAACCTGTTTCGTCCAAACATCTTTCGATTAATGCCTTGGGCACATTGATAAAGGTAGAAATAGCAGTATCGTTATTAGTTTAGGTATTTAAATGACTCCTTTGGCTCGTTTTTTTGTTGTTACATTACATCTACTCTTATTTACGTATTTCTGCTCACTTATCAATGAGATTCATAACATTTTGTCCTGTACTGGAGCACAAATGTCCTGTGTTACAAGTCTTTATTATTGTCCTAAGAAATTGGCACGGTAAAAATGCCAAAAAACAAGGGGCGATGCAAAGGAAAAAAAATGTTTGAGGTGTATTATTTCCAAATTAACAAGATCCTGGAATACATGACCATGAGTTTGCAATGGAAAAATAGTCCCCTAATGGCTAATTACTAGATCAAAGAAAATTGTATAAAAACTGTAAAATTCCGTTAATCGCAACATCTTTGCTTTAAAATCTGCCATATATGAGTATAATTGGTTCTGGCTGTAGGCTTGATGAATACGTTTTCTGGAAAAAATTGTTTTAAGGTGCAAAATAATCCCTTAATCTAAAGGTTCAAATTACTTCAATTTGCTTTAAAATGAAGTTGTGATCGGTAGCTTATTTGTGCACAGGTGATGACAGCTTCGCCGTCGAAACGTGTACGGTATATTAAATTGTTATAATAGTTTTTGGTGTTTGCTTTGTCGCGTTCAATGGCCATAAGATTTATTACCATTGTGGATAAAAAAGCTATTGTCAAAACACCATGAAATTGTAAACTCAAATAGCTCTATTTCGAGATAACAGGCACAACTGCATCTAATGGTTACGTCATCCCTAAGGAAAGGAACCCTTATGGTTTGTCACAGAATAACGATGAAACGACTCCAGGAAAGACAAAACGATAAATTTTCCGGAAAAAAAAATTTAAACCAAATCTCTGGATCTGTTTCAATCAAACTGGGTTCCATGGGGTTGTGGGGGAAAAGGGGAAGCAGTAGAATACCTAAAAGGCTCTCATATGGATGATTTTGTGAACAGAAGCATGAGAATCGTTTTTGTGTCCCATACGATATGATTAAAGGAAAGTCCGAATTTCTCTTCACGTTCAGTTTTCCTAAGAAAAATTAATTTTTCTTATATGTGAGTGGAAAGTGGATGTATTTTCCCTATTTTGAGGGAGCAAAGTACCACTTTTTCTCCCTTGGGAAATTTTTTATACTTTTTCTCCCTTGTATTATAAGTCGCTTCATTAGCAGCTTCTAATATTTCGGCTGGTGTATTTTCTACATCAGAGTCTGAATTCTCATTAGACAATATCTTAATACACACTATCGCCGATCTACAAATGATGAGATATTGATGAAATATATTTAATTAAAAATTATGACACATGGGAAAAGCCTTCTTGATGTATTTTTTTAAAATAACTAATGGTAAACTATACCAAACGTATAATTGTTGTGAACGGAAAATAAATTCACATATAAGAAAAAATCATATATCTACCGCGAGAACAAAGTGAAATTTTCTCCCGAGGGTGATTAATGCCCTCGCTTCGCGTCGGGCATTAAACTTCACCCGCGGGAGAAAATGAATCACTTTGTTCCCTTGGTAGATAAATAGCTATTCTGGTTGAAATTTATGAAGAAAATCATATGTTATGATTAAAGGAAAAGTGAAAAGTCCGAATTTCTCTTCACCTTCAGTTTTCCTAAGAAAATTTAATTTCTGGTTGAAATTTTTGAAGAATATCATACGTTATGGTTAAAGGAAAAGCCCGAATTTCTCTTCGCGTTCAGTTTTCCTAAGAAAAATTAATTTCTAGTTGAAGTTTTTAAAGCTACTCATACGTTATGATTAAAGAAAAAGTGAAAAGTCCATTTCACCTCGCGTTCAGTTTTCCTACGAAAAATTACTCTCTGGTTGAAATTTTTAAAGCTACTCTTGCGTTATAATTAAAGGAAAAGTGTTAGGTCCGAATTTCTTCTCGCGTTCAGTTTTCCTAAGAAAAATTACTTTCTATTGAAAAGATTATCATACGTTATAATTAAATGAAAAGTGTGCCAAAATCACGTTTCTCTTTCAACAGAAGAAAAACAAGAAGTGAATTCTACTGTAAGGCCATTGTAGAACTGCCACAAGAACAAAGGCCGTGAAATCAGATAGAATAACTTTTGTTTACGTAACTTCACCTTAAGCAGTCACAATCATTAATCAGGGAATAAAAATTAGTAACTTTATGACCAGATAAATAACGTATCAGTTTCCCACACATTATCATGATTTAATTAGACGCGTTCGTGCATTGTTTAATTCGACAAAAATCTCCTTTTTTACCTAAATTGAACCTTTAATTAATGATTAGATGACGATATATTTTGTAATAAACTTACACGTAAAAAGTAAAATACAAAACTATTTCCAGTTGATTGCATTGTTGATTTATCTTAATGTAGTATGGAGACATGATCTATTGTCTATTGCCAACAGCATGTTACAAAATCCCCCAGGTATTTAGGTCGCTTATATATACGTATAGATGTAAAACATCGCCGATTCAGGTTTATACGACGCATAATTAAAATTTGCTAATTAACGTGCGGAATTAATTAGCTACAATATTGACAAGTGATTTTGTAAAGAAATTTATTGTATGGAACATCCTACTTCTTTTATTGCTAAGATGAAAGCGACAGAAAGAAGGATGGCTACCGGCATTTAAGATTAACTTCCGTATAATAACTCTATGGTTGTATTTTGGTGTCAAGCCTCTGACAACCGAAGTGTGATTCAGCCTTATTCGATGCTTATCTTGTATAGACATTATAAACTATTACCTTACCGCCACTCTGCGTTTCTTACCTGAAACAAAAAGAAAAAGTCTTATTAAAATTTTGTCATTCCGTTTGTCCTACGCATGTTTAATCACATTTATCACGTAAAACTTTGTAAACACCTGCCCTCGTATATAGTACTTATACCTGATCTGTAAGGAATTTGAGGTTGACACTTATTAGAAGGTCAATGTAGTTCTTTTATTCCAATTTTTATACTTAGTCTCTTAAAGTTAGGTCAGACACAATTGAGAATCTTGGGCAATTAAAGAGGTAATCGATCCGATTCATAATTTAATTGTATTAACAGCTTGGGATGCAAGGTGTAACAAAACATTTTGATGAATAATGTTACAAAAAAAACAAATATCATAACACTAGCAAGTAGTTAACCGGCTCTTGGTGTTGTCAGTCGTGACATTTGATTAAATAATTAGTAATGTTCTTCGGAAAGGTATGTGACATACATTTAATATAGACTGTACGGTGAACATTTCGAAAACCGACCTTTATTAAACGAGAAAATGTTCGAAAGACTTCATCATATTAGGTTAAGGAAAACAGGAACTTTCAAACTGGAAGTTCGAGATCAAGGGCGTTGATCATATATGGGTTTAAGAATCCTTCAACATTATCCGTGCCACTTGCAAAAAGTATGAGAAAAGTTTTCCACCACGATGAGCTTTTTATTCACGTGTCACTAACCTTCTTGTGGTCTTACATGAGCTAGTGACAAGCGAAAGGTCGGCACTTCCTCATTTAGGCGAAAAATGAAAAGTAAATGTCAATCAATGTATGGGCAGAAATTATCGATTTCTTGATTGGATCAGGTGCACTACCTGAACCACATTTTGGCCAGAATCGCCAATAATTTTTTCGATGAAAACCAACCATGTTTGTCAGGACAATTTCGACTTTTTTTTAAACGCAGCTTATCCTGAATGATAATGTGGTCGTTTTACACCATCAACTGAATTTTCATCCAATCATTTTCTGTTATGGGTTCATCTAATCGCTATGGTGTATTCTGGACTCGACTTAACACTATCTCTTTGTCTTCGTTACCTTTTTGAAAACAAAATTGAACTTTTCTTTTAGTTTTGGTACATCCTGTGTATTTTTACCATATTACAAATTCCTTGTAATCTAATAACAGTAGCAGTAGCAGACGCAACACAGCAAAATCCAATAACCACAAAGGCTCTAATGATCGGTGAACTATGTTTTTGAAAACGAGTCCCTTGTAATCAAATGTTTTTTTTTTGTAATTGGCCTCCATTTTGATTCTTTAATAGAGATAGGTATTAATCAACGCGATGTCATCATCTACGATGCCCTTATGGCCGTTAATTCACGGAACATTTTACGAAAATTATTACGTTTTCAATGCTTTTGATGCGGAATTATCTTTTCTTGCATGACAGTATTTATAAAATGTGTCAAGATCATTCTGCACACGATTTATCGGAAGCAAATTTGCGACCGTATTTTTGGCAAGTTCAAGTATTTCAGGGGGGCGTACACACAAGATTATCGTGTTATCTTCGATATTCGTAGTTTGTGACAGAATTTGGATAAAATAAAAGGTGACTAGATCAAATTTTGAATTTTAAAATTAAGAAATTAGTAACCATCGCCAAAAACCCCTAAATCGACTAAAGTAACAAATTTTCTTTAACAGTGGCATAAAAAGGGCTCGTTCTTTAAAATAACTCGTGGCTACGCCACTCGTTTTTTAAACTTTAATTCGTGCTTCAAGAGTGCTCTTATGAAACTTGTTTTTTAATATACTACTTTGGTCACTGCTTTGTGCTGTATTATATTTTAGTTCAACGTCTAGTTTTTCCTGTGTATCTACGGTCAATGTCAAAATAAAGTGATAATTTTTGAACAAATCAAACTAAAACATCAGTATTTGAATTATATACATGAAATATAATCTTTTCGTTTGATCACTACATAGCAAAAACCAAAACAATATTTTTATTAAACAGTGGTCCGCAATATTGTAGCTCGTCCGTGAAGTTAGCACTTGCATATGAGGCACAAACAACGTTATACACGCATCACGTTTGTGCTTTGTTCATGCTTATTTTGTGCCTTATATTCCAAAATCTCCCCCTTCCCACCACCCCAGTACAGATACTGTTATTTGAATTACTCTGGCATGAACTTCTGGAAAGCATCCAGAAATTTGAAAAAAAAACATTCTTAACGTACCCCTTTGTCTGTGTTTCAGTAGTATAGCTATGACGGTTCAAAAAGTCACTAAAAAACTACATAATTATGTAGAACACTACTTCTGTCAGCACAAACAGGTAACAGATATGGAACAGGGTAAATGTAACAATTCTTGCCTAGCCCCTAGCCAATTCATTTATGCTGTTGTTATGCTTGTTTGCACATTATATTTTATTCTCGTCACTCTCACTGTCTGCCTAAAACGCTTTCTGGTACGATAATAATTAGAATGAAAATATCGTCTCTCTATCAAAGTTGAGTGGTAGAAGTTGCATATAAGACATAAACAGAAACAGGAGTTGCGGTAAAAATTTATTATTTAATGAACCAACAGGCATAACAGCAGCATAAACGAAGGGCTACCCTAAAAATTATTGTATTTTAAATTTTCAGATTCTATTCGGAAGATGTTATTGGAATAATGTGACAAACGTGAAATATGGAGCACAAACAAATTTTTGGATGCTCCCCGGAAGTTGGCACAATACTAATTAAAATCAAAATATTTGTTATTTATTTAAAAAATTTAAAAAAAATTCACACATACTTGACAAAGCAACAGTAGCGAAACATATGTCGTAGAAATAATTTTAAAACAAATTTGATTTTTTAAATAAATAATTTTGGAAATTAATACTTGGTTATTTCAAGTGTTTGTTGAAAATCTTAGACTAGAATGAGTAAGGACCAAAACCATTGTATGTACTTATATGTATAAAAATATTTTTGCCAGAATGGGGGGGGAATATCAAGTAAGAACCTTTTTGGTGCCTTTCGGCCACTTCGTGTTCTTTTAGGTACACAAACTACACTGTTGTTGAATAAGAGCGGTATCGAGCATAAATTTTTAACACTGTTAGAATCCCATCTCTCTACAATGTTTGATTAGGTAGCGTCGCTTTCGTAATTAATTGTGTCTGAAAATTGAAGATACCCATATAAATTGAACAGGTTTGCAATTTAAAAATATGGGAATGCAAAGTAGGATGACCCTACCAATAAATCTAAGATCTAGCGCTTACATATCAAGTACGTAATTTATGTATTTACTATCTTATTATTAATGGTTATAAAATTCTTTTATACTATGGATAACATAGACTACTGTCAATTATAAATTTTTGGAATATCTGCATACCTACTTATTTACATCTTAACTCATAAAAGATGTTTTGCAAGTTACCATATAAATTCCATCGGATCAGATAAAAGCAGAATCTTCTTTTATTATGAAAAAGTGACTAAACATATGTTTAAGCATAACCTGTCACATTAACTTTTTAATAGCCCCATCTCTAGCTTTTAATATTAAATATTTATGTTGAAAAATTTAACGCCATTGTGATGATATGTTTAACTAAAATTTAAGGATATCCTGTAAAAACACTCGAAATACTGCCAAGTCACTACTTCAGGAAGAACCCCCGCTATTCGACTTTTATTGTGTAGGTAGAAATTTTTGAAAGAAAAGAGAGACGCGTCGTATGTGGTCCACATAAATTTCAATTTTAGGGTTTTGTTTCGTTTATTGTCTAAAAATGATAATAGTCACACTCTCGCTCGCTCTTTCATTATTTATAGAGTATACCATGATTCAAACACCGTAATAACCATTACCAACACAGACCTACCATTTAAACAAGCACTGACGTAAATTGCTTCGTACACTATTGGTTTTTCACGGGAATTAATGGAGAGAAAAAGCCTGTTATGCAATTATTGTCTTTGAAAAGTTATCGCATACTTCCTAGAGTGGAAAAACGTAAACGCTGTTAGCTCAGCTTGATGTCGAAAATGCAAAATGTATACACGTTACGTCAAATAAATAAATAAACACACAAATATATAGTGCTACATGTTTATATATATATGCTAATTTAATTATGAAGAGTTTTAATAGGCGACGTAATACAAATACAACATCGTAATTGGTAGTAATAAAAGCTTGAAATTTCTAATCAACTTTCATAAACACTTCTTAATGCAAATAAAAATGCATCTTTATTACACCTTATTAATTCATTATTTGTCTTATAAATGTAATTAAAGTCCCCGTAAATAAGAT
Source organism: Pyrocoelia pectoralis (assembly GCA_036250285.1). Classification (NCBI taxonomy): domain Eukaryota; kingdom Metazoa; phylum Arthropoda; class Insecta; order Coleoptera; family Lampyridae; genus Pyrocoelia; species Pyrocoelia pectoralis. Next base: position 2,181,864 of record CM070081.1, read on the forward strand.
AAAAAAAATGGTTTGAGCTGCTAGTCATTTGCTCTAAACACCAAAGTATTTGTGTAATTACGACCAATTCTCATAGCAAACTACATTGTAGAGGCCATCAACCAACTTTAGTGAATCTAGGCGTTTGATGAACAATACGTATTGTAAAAACCTCCAATCCTTAAACAGTCGTGGAAGAGCCCTACCAAATTTAGGAGTAGACGTGGAGAAATCAAATACTGCGAAAATTTTAAATATCTCAGTGCGATTATAAACACGTGAGAAACGTTTCAACAAAAATTAATATGTGGAAAATGGCTACAAAGCCACTACATGACCTTGTATGGTGCTAGATACCATATTTTATTATTATACAGGGTTGCCCACAGCCCACTTGCCCTTCGTTCTTCGATAGTACCTTTAATATTAATTTTAGGACAAAAGGTCAAGAGACATCTCTTATTCAGATGTTCCTTGTTTACAACCTAAAAATATTTTCAGGCCTGCACTGCTCTTGGTTTCGTCTGTACAGGATCGTACTCGATTATTTTAAATGGAACACCCTATAGATTTTTATATTTTTGAAATCCATATTCGATTCTAGGCCAAGTTTGTTTAGCCTTTCACCTACTTCATTTAGAAGAAAATAATTTTTTTTTAAATTGTCGCCGAAATCAACAATCAGTAAAAAATAGATTCAATCATTTGCAACAGAGCAACAAAATTCAAGATTATCATAAACAAAAGAGCGTTTTATTTCTCGATATGCTGATTCTGAACGAAATTTGTTGCAAAAGACACGTACTGAGTTTTTTCTAACGACCATAGAAGAACTGCCAAAAGTCGACTATTTTAAATAGAACACCCTGTATATTTGTTAATGAATGAACTGATTTTTAAGTTAGCTTTGATTTTTGTTAAATATGTCCTACATCTAAAGGTAATAGTTTCCCGAGATAATAACCTTTAGTTTAAATTATTTTGTTTTTTCGCCCAGTTCTGAAAATAAAATTAAAAGAACCAACAAACAAGCCTGAATCATATCTCCAATTAGTACCCCTTCACGTTATGTTAATTTATTCCATTATACACAGATATATGAAATTATTCCGAAATTGGAATAAAAATTAGGTACCTACTTATGTGAAGGGTAAATAGAAAATCTAATTGCACCAAGTAATTAGATTGAAATTCAGCGTATTAGTAATTAGGTGTATCGCAATTAAGATGGAAACGGTGTGGTGTTGCGAAAAAGGAACGAAAGTAATTGAGCACATACTTACACAATATCTTCCACTCCCCACGCTGTACGTATAAGGTGATCTTTTTAATTTCATACGAATTAAGTTTCTAATATCTAATTAAATTAACTAATATTAAGTACTAATTAGGTACAGCCTTTTACCCCTAATCGTTTTATTCCTTGCATAAGTTGAATCAGTAACTTAAATAAATGTGAAATACAGCATCAGGGCTTCAAAATTGATTTTGAACTCCCATTTAGATTTCAAATGTCAAAGGCACCGAGTGCCCTTACAATATCATAGATCTTCATCTAGAAAAAGCAATAAGAGCTTACGAAATTGTAATCTTTTCACAATTAATTGGTAATTTTATCTGTAAGCGAGTACAATGAGTTAATTTAAGTTACTTTGAAATCCGCAAAGCATTCTTTTCTCTCTCCCTATTCTAACCTCTCTTTTTGCCTTTCCACATTTCCCGTTCCACCAATCCTTTCTTCCTACCCCTTTATCACTTTTTCTGTACCTTCTCCTTTCTACGCCTTCATCCATTATTCTTACTATTCTTTTTACTTCCTCTTCCACCTCCTTCTCGCTTTTTTGCTCACCCTCCAACTTCCTTTTATACCTCTCTATACTTTCTTCTGTCCATATCTTCTCTCTTTTTATTCCTCCCTTCCCTCGTCTTCCACTTCCACCTCCTCCTCCTCCTTTAGGGACACTTCTATAGGTACATGGTCCGATTCTTCTTCCTCCTCTCTTTTCATTTTTTCTATACTCCCCAGGCTCTCTTCATTTACCACCACATAGTCAATTACAGACGCTCCTCTCCCACTAATATACGTATACTCACCTCTTCCCCCTTCCTCCATATTTCCGTTTAAGATCATCCATCCGCTTTCCTCACACGTTTCTATAACCTTCTTCCTTGTCTTTGTATCTTTTTATCCATGGATGTTCTTCTTACCTCTTTCCCATTTATCACCATCTCTCCTTGTTCCCCTATCCTTGCGTTGAAATCACCCCCTATAAATATCTTTCTTTCCTCTTTCTCTCCTAGCACTTCTTCTATACTTTTCCTTGTTTCCGCCATCTCTTTTTCATATGTCGTCATCACTACATACCTTCCCCTTGTTCTGTGTTTATATATCTTGTAAGCACCCCTTATATTTGTTTCTCTTCCTCCCCTTCTTCATTTCCCCACTACTTTTTCACTCCCGTCACTATTCCCCCTCTTGCCCTCCCTCTTTCCTCTTTCCTTACTGCGAATTGGGCTCTCCAATAAAACTCCCCTGGGTGATTTTCCTTCCATTCCTCCCAATCCTTCTCCTCCAACCATGTTTCTACTACCCCTACCATCTTAAACTTCTTTATACAGGGTGGGCCATTGAAAAGAAAACACGCCTGTTTTTGGGACACTTAGACCAGTTTCTTAAAAAACGCTCGGACACGTCGATTTTTTATTTTTGAGAGACAACTTTTGATGTCAAATTTGACTTTGTCAGGTCCACCCATAGCCCCAGCAAACCCTAACTCAAGAATTTAAATAGGGAAAGGGTATCGAGCGACCCCTCATTTGAAGCGTCTTTTAATTGCCTATTTGACAGTATGAATGAATTTTATTCCATTTTTTTTCGCCCCAATGAAAATCACCCTGTAGAATCTAGATTAACTAAGGTGGGGGTGTTGTTTAGGAAAAATCCTGAAATTTCAGGAAGTTTCAGGATTTTTCCTAAACAACACCCCCACCTTAGTTAATCTAGAGGGTGCTTTTCATGGGGGCGGAAAAAAATTGAATAAAACTAATTGTCATTCATACTGTCGAATAGACAATTAAAAGACGCTTCAAATGAGGGGTCGCTCGACTCCCTTTCCCTATTTAAATTCTTGAGTTAGGGGTTGCTGGGGCTAGGGGGTTGATGTGTCAATGTTAAGTTTGACATCAAAAGTTTTCCCTCAAAAATAAAAAATCGACGTGTCTGAGCGTTTTTTTAAGGAACTGGTCTAAGTGTCGCAAAACAGGCGTGTTTCCTTTTCAATGGCCCACCCTGTATAGTCCCAGAAATCTCTTCCCTTCCCTTTTATCACCGCCACATTTCAAAACAACAATTTACTTGTCCTTTTTCTTTCCCCACGCTCCTTCATTTCCTCCCCCTTTTACTTTTCTTCCCTTTATAACCCCCCGCCCCTCCCGTTTTCTATTTTTTTGCACTCCACTTTACGAACTTCTACTCTTTCTCCTCCCCTTTTTTTCCAATAAACACTGATAGTACACTTCTAAATACATACACTTTAAATAAAATACGTCTTGCGTATGCGATCCTCATTCGTCCAGATATTGCCGTCACAACAAATATTGTACCAGGTAAAGTAATTTATACCTGCCTGGAAATGAAAGGTAAAAAAAAATTCCAAAGCTATAAAGCAATTTATAAAATAGTAAATACCATAACAGTAAAAAAATTTTTTTTATTGAGTTGCGTCGCTTAAAATGACAATTTGAAAGTTTCAATTGTTATAACTTTGCTATCAAAAATAAAAAAAAAATTATCTCTGAAATAAAAGTTTATAAAATTTTAAACAAATGCAAAAAAAATTTTTAGAATATCTTCATTTTTTAGCGAGTTATGATTTTTTGAAGCTGTAACATCATCCCCTACTTTCTAACCTCCATAACTCTGTTAATTTTCATAATACGGAAAAAAATTAAAGGACCATTTTTGTGTAAAATTGATAGTTCTACAACTTTGATTAACAATATTTTTTTCTAGCTCTTACCGTTTTCGCGAAATTTAGAAAAAACCCCTATGTTTAATTTTTTTCAACCCTCCCCGGGGGTTGAAAACAAAAATTTCTTCACTATCAGTTTTTAAATACTTCATAGTGACATATATCAAATATTCCTGTACTTTCCTCAAAATTCGCATTTAAATGCTTATTTTCTTGGACTACATTACAACACACTCTGAATGCAAGGGATACCGTTCTAAAAACAATTTAATACTTATTCAACTTATCTTTAAACTTTAACGATAATTAAGTTTGAGGTACTATAATGCTCACCAATTATTATGTGTTTGTACATCCTACACGGCCTTTATGACTCACAAAATACTACTGCAATCGACAAAGAAATCTAATTGATTCAAAGACAATGAATTTTAACGAATTATTGGGTGCAATCGTGTCAACAAGAGATAATTAAATGAAGGTAAATTAGTTTTCATATAAAAATCGTGCAATTTAGCGTTAATTTTTCTACTAAACTTTGTATATTTGTTGCACAAATAGTAAGAACTGTTCCTGGCGAAGTGTAATATATTAAATATTTTACATGCGTTTCGGTAAACAAAAAAATAGTCACTGTACGACACTACAGCTATAAATTAGTAGTCAATTTTTTATGAAGCTAGCAAGTGACATGTAATTAGCCGATAAATTAGCTCCTCTTCATTTGAAATAATTTTCACCATTTAAATGCCACCAAAAAATTAAGTAAGGTGTACTAATTAAATCAGTTCGAAGAAAAATATTGTATTTTTCTTTCTGGTTCACTAGAATAGGTAGAACATTTATTATGAAAACTGAACAGTCTTGCAATAAAGACATTGAACGACTAAATACCTAATCGATTCATATGTTTCAATGCGTCCATTTGCAAATATCAAAATACTAATTTCACATGAACCATTTACTATGTTAGTTTTGCTAAATTTATAATTATCATGAAATTATTAACCTATCATTTTGCATAAATTATTGCATTACATATGTGTACACTAAGGCAACTAATTAGACCGTAATTAAGTGCTATAAAACAGAAGTTATTCCACCATAAAAGGAATTTAAATTAATGTAAATTGGTCTAGTCACAAAAACGTGTGCAATTGACCGTTAACTTTTCTACCATACATTGTTTTTATACAAGGGTCCGCCAAAACGTTCTAATGATATAATGAAAAATTACAATTATTCAATACACTCAAATCCTGACCTTAAGTAATTACATTTTTGGAAAAAAATGTAGTGTACACATACACAGAAGAAACAGTGCTGGAAGACTTAGACTCGGAACCTTTACTCTGTATATATAGTTTGCAGTAATTAATTCATTGAGATATTCAATACCAACTGATACATTTTAACTTTAATCATAATTATGTAAATTTCATAATTTGCTACTATTTCTACTCTTACCGTTTATAATTACAGCTTCTAAAGTATTAATTAAGCATGCTAACACATGCTGTAATTAGGTGCGCTCACATAGAAGAAGGTTCTAAAAATTTAGAGGGGGGATATCTTAGCATTATAGAGTCACTTTGGCGAGAATGACTTTCTGAAAGCGTGTAAGCTCGAACTATTATGCAGCTTGGATCGCCACTTGCATCAATACTTGTCATATTGCAGTAATTAAACTTGTGTCATCCATAAAGTACACCTTTTTTAGAACAACAATTGATATGACAGAACTATTTAATTAAAGGTACTTAAACAAAGTACCCTCCTCATATTAGCAGAAACGACACACTTGTATGTGGCCTAATGAATCGAGTGGTTTCTATTTGCTTATTGTAATACTTAAGTAACGTTTATGTACGGCGTATGGAGATTCATTATGAAACTAATTAGACCCAAAGAAATGTTTTCACACGTCAAATGATTGTGATCATTTTGGTACATTACAATATTAGTAATTATCCAAATTCATTGAATAAAGGGAATGGGTCATTAATTTGTGCACCTAATTAGGCGCAGTAGATACTAGCTCTGGCGCTATATGGAATGACAAAATGTCGATTAGGCAAATGACCTACAGTTCTTCGCAGGATCACAACTCTAAATGCATCACCAATACGCCCAATTAGTTCTATTCAATAAACATTTTTACCTGAATAATAATTAATTAAGGCATCCTTATTTTTCTTTTAAGCCCTTATTTATAGAAGCTCCTAATTTAAAGTGCGCTTAATTAGGCGCTGCACATAGACCTAATTTTAAATCGGGTTGCAATTTGCAAAAATTGCGAAAAATCAAGCGCCAATTTGTTTAATAGTGACCGAATAAGTGGAGTATCACAAATTGCGCAAAAACCCATTTCCCTTGGTGTTTATCGCATGATTGTTACACGCAGCGTGTACTGTCCTGATTTCTTCTTCCATCACTTCTATTAAATCTTGTGTTTAATGAAATTCAGCGCGTTTACATTTAGCGCCCACATCGATCACCTAATGAATCTTGCACAAAATCGATGGTTTTGCGAACGCGAACTTTTAAAAGTCACCATCGGAATGCGCTCAATTGTTCGCTCGAAGCATTTTTTTGCACGCAAATCATTATTATAAATATCTGCATTAGTTAAATAAATAAATATTCTTAAATTACAAGTGGCATTTAAGCAATGCAAGGAAACAATTAATAAAAGTAGCTGCCGGCTACATTCACATGGCATTATGTAAAGTATAGATGAAAGCTAATAATAGAAATAAAACGCATATATTAACTTTTAAAATTGGGTCATGTTCAGTATATAGTGTGTTCGCTTAATAATAATTAATTATTATGGCAATACATATATATTTATAAACAATTTAAAAGAAATCAGAAATTACGATTTATTTTAAACGGAAGGTGATTAATTTTGAACAAATTTAATGCGAGAGGACCTTGTAATGTTTTATAAGCCAAGGATATTCGCAGATTTTTCAAAATTCTTTTCTGTCTCAATCAATCAAAAGGTGATTGAATAACTTCTGTTTCCGATGATGTAATATTTAAATTGAAGGAAGGATGTTTATGATTAAGCCGTGTAATGATTTTTGTAATCAGGTAAGCTGTTACGACAGGAAGAGTGTCAAATTGAGTCGAAGCGACGTGCTCCAAGATGTTGTCCCGATCAGTTGATCTTGAGATTTACAGCTGACATTTAGTATAAATAATCCTGTTTATGTAACACTTATTTTTGCATTTCAGTATAAATAATATAAAAAGTATAACATAGAAAAAACGGCAACGTTAGTTTCAAATCGATTTCAGTTATAAACACCAATAAATTTCGCATTTGATTTAAAAAAAAGTTGGTTCAGTTCGAAATTTCATAATTGCCCTAACTACTGGATTCTTCACCTTTATAATAGAATTCATTCATAAATACACACAGTGCCTGAACTGAAAGACCCCTTGGAGAGAAAGACAAGAAAGCAGACCTCGACTGAAAGGTTATATCAACCACAAAGAAAAAACTGATTGAGGTGCAGGGAAAATGTCCGTGAAACTGTTTTTAACATTTTCGATACCATCAAACCACTTCTAGTGGCGAGCAAGGTCAAGAAGCACACAAGCACAAAGAACCAGATATGTGCTCTAATTATAATGATTAGTAATTTGAGTCAAACTTTTTATTTTATTCCGTTCAAAAAAAGTAGATATTGTTACGTAATTTCGTAAAGAGAAGAAAACAGATAAAAGACTGTTGTAGATAGATGTTAGAGATACACAAAGGGAAAATTTGAAACTATATCTCAAGACAGAACTGGTCACATGAACGGATGGAGACCCGAAAGCGGAAAAGATGATGGAGGATAAGCGTCAAACATCTCTTTGGTGAGCGAGACAGAACAAATGATCAGATCAAACTACAAACTCAAGGTGAATGGTGGTCATATCAAAATACAATGAGAAGAAACTAAGCCATATAAATCAAGTATTACATGTCCTTGAGGGAGTTGCGCCAGGAAGATGATGCGAAAGCGATATCAACATATTATGCATGGGAAAAAATGTACATACTCTTCAGGAGACATGGGAAGGTGAGCAATCTGGAGAACCGTTATCAAACACATTTTATGTGCAACCTGCCAACTTGACCAGGAGAATAAGATCAACAAACGGTCATTACAGGAGAGAAGAAAGTAAATATAATATAATAATAATATAATACGATAAACGGAAAGAAAATTGCGTAGAAAACGTCTCATGTTAGTAAGAAAAGGGGAAACTTTACCTCATTAGATGTTTGTGGACTACAAATAAAACTTATCATTTTGTAGAACGCTGGATATTCTTCACAACAGTGTCCAGGCTAGAAGTGGGTCCTCGGTCTAGAAACAATAAAATTCGGGGGTAGCTAAAATAATCTGTTCAAGTGTTCACCCATTCCTGCCAATACGTTTCCAAACAATGAAACTAAGGGAAAAAAAGTAAACAGTGATGGGAAATGTATCATTGTGTAGACGATATTGCTTTTCTCAGGGTCAAATTTAAAACCCTTCGAAGCTTGTTGGGGGAACTCAAATGGGGATCAAAAGAAATGGGAGCCTGATGTGAATACAAGAACGCCCAAGGGGAAACTCATCAAACGTATATCCGTGAAAATTGCACACAAAGATTCAATAGCCAATGCAAATCTAACTTTATGGTGGTAACTATGGCAATATAAAGTCTTTCCGCGGAAATATTTTCCTCCTGGGTACGAGGAGAGATATTTCCGGAAAGAAAAATTAATAAAATATTAATAAAGAAAAATTGATTTTTCGTGCGATTTTCTTACCGAATATCCCTCTGTATCGATTCATATCCTGGAAATTTTGTTTTCGTGCACCGATGGCTACGACTAGTGCGATTTATATATTACCATCGATGCACTCAAAAAAATTTCTGATTGAATAGACGCCTCGGGATATTATAATTGAAACTCGAACACAAAGATTCAATAGCCATTGAAAACCTTGCTTTATGGTGGTAACTATGGCAATATAGTCTTTCCGCAGAAATACTTTACTTCTGGGTACGAGGAGTAATATTTCCGAAAAGAAAAATTGACTTTTCGTGCGATTTTCTCACCGAATGTCCTTCTGTATCGGTTCATATCGTGGGAATTTTGTTTTCGTGCACCCATATGGCACCGATACATTGCCATCGATGCACTCGAAAAAAATTTCCCGATAGAATAGAATAGAATAGGTGAAAATCTACTCACTGAGACCAATTAGAATGACAAGGATAACTAGAAGCTACAAATATTTTTCTTGTAACTCAAAACGCGTGTATTCTTCAGGTGTTTATCTAAGGTGTGAAGGACAGTCGACAAAATGGAAGAAATACATTATGAGATGGAAACCAAGTCAACGCATACGCCAACCCATAAGATCATATCATATAAATAATGGGGAATAATCTTTCGAAATATTCCTCTAGATTGCAGCGATTTTCTCTTTATTTCATCCAAATTTCTTACCACTCGGCTACTTTCTTTAAGTTTAGAAATAAGTAACACTTACATGTAGCCAATTGGAAGAACATGGAATGATTTCACTTTTTGTTTCAAATGGAAGGAAAAGTTCTCATTGCAAGCACCCATCTCGCTAAGAGCTTCTGCCCACTGCATCAGCTATCTCGCACACCGAGATGCTCGTGTTGCTATTGTCCAATATTTTATTGGTGTTTTCGAATGCACAAAGTTCCCATAAATACCGTTCAATTCGGTTGTGAAGTCATCGTTCATTTTTTTCACGATTTTATCCATTTTGGTTATTCGCGACGCCAAGTAATATAGGAGAAACAACACCTTGCTGCCGTATAACATGACATTCTCTCCGACGTTTCATCTCTAAGAAACCATCATCAACTTGTAATTTTTAAATGGGCGCAAATCAAAATACTCATATGGAATTTAATTTTTGGTCGACCAATGTTTCGTTCATTTATCTTTGCGCGTTACCAAAACTTGATACGAGACGTTTGGACATTTCGCGCTTAAAATATTGAAAATTCATCTTCTACACAGAAAGCATAAATTTCGGGGATACAATTCAAATTTTTGCATGTTAAGGACCAAATATCGTTTGCGAAGGGTAGATCTTTGGTTATAGCTTTTCACGTTACACGTGTCATCCTTTTGTGCTTATAATTGCATAATACCTCGATCCATAAAAGGTGCTTGTACAATTTAAAATCACCACAGCCGCTTTAATCCCATGGTAACCCATAAAATAGCTCAAACTTAGCATTTCCTTCAAGTTACAAGAATTAACTAGGTGATGTTATGATGTAGATGTCGACTACAAATGCGTACAAACTCCATTTAGTAACAGCAGGTGGCGGTTAAACTTTCTTCAGTTTAAAGCCGGCTAGTAAATCACATTCTTTTATTCTGTTAATCACTCTACCTATAGGTTAAATTTATACATATATCGCTGTTAAAAAAATGAGTGCCATTTTTATGGCAGCCATCATAATCATTGTTCCAGAGTTTGCATTAATACAATAACGTCATTATTTGCGCTAGTTGAGTAACCAATCGTATAGCTTTACCGCAGATAATCTGGTGGACAATAATGACCTATAGAATATACAATGCTGAGAACGCGCCTAATTAGGGTCACGCGTGAATACGTTTAGAGCTTTAATTAACTGCTAATGGTAACGTTGACGTTTTTTATTTAAGTACAAAAATTGCCAAAGGTACGTCCATAATTTAAACCGATGCGAACGAAGTGGTGTAGAGTTATTGCCGAATTCAAAATTTGAAACGTAAAGGATCATAATTGGAGTTCGTTATGGGGCGCGCTTAATTGTATGGGGCAGTAACTTTAACACCTATAGCGCGAAGTCGGCACACTGCACTCATATATACATTGCAATGTATTGTCCTTCTTGACAGATATACAGCTCAACTCATGACAAATGTAAAGTCATTATAAAAATCGAGACGGGAGCCACTGCCCACACGGCCCACTCCGTACCCAGCATGATAATGTTCATATCGACAGCAATACCCAACGCATTTATTTATTATTATTCCGCTACCGAGAAACCAATATGTCAGAAATTTACATATTCAATTTCTCCACTTATTTAAATAACTTAATATAGAAATAATAATCTTGATTCATTTCTTAGAATTCAATGCAAATACCTTTGTCGACCTAAATACTTCGCTACAAACGCCGCCTCAGTGTTTAAATATTCCAATTCCTGGTTTGCTCTCCACCAAGCAGCACAACGAACTTACATCAAACGAAGGTTATACCGCTGTATCTAGAGTTCACTTCAAATGTGTCAAAGTGATAGGCGTATCACAAGGATCCATTTTAGGGCCTGTTTTATTTAACTTTTATACATACAATACGATGGTCTTATTCTCAGCCGAATTTTACGCTCAATGCCTTATAGTCAAAAGAATATCGTATTGATTGATACAAGATTTGCATTTTAAAGGCCATACATGAAATATTTTGGCTATTTAGTGGAATTCGAAACCTTCAAACCTTCTGTCTTTATATTGTAGATCGATTGTCAAATATAATCCTCAAAGACTAGAGGTTCTACCACAAATTAAAAATACGGTCTTAACATTTCTTGTAGAAGGTTTAATTTAATTGAGCTATCGTTCAGCAAGCACTGCCAATCGTCCTGATAGGTACTTATGTGCGTGGTTTAACTTCGAAATAGTGCTAAAAATCCAGTTTTCAGTATTTGGAGATGCTTTCAGTTTGTTTCCATTATTTTACCTAATTCAAAAAAAACCTTACTCTAGCTTCAAAAAATTTGATTCTAATCAGAATTTGGGCTTGATAGGGTGCCATTAATTTCTTCAATTGGGTCTTCATTAAAAGATATCACTGAGAAATATTAGGATCCGCTATTGTTATTTTGTTATATTCCTCGTTGTGATGTTTTCACTTACGTTTATGTTCTAGACATTCTCTTGTCTTTTATTCAATTAAAACTTAATTAATTATTATTAATTATACTTTTTTTGCTTGAATTTCATCATGTATAGTATAGTAATCGAGAAAACTGTAAACGATGTCGCTGGCCTTTTTCCACGAAATTTCATATATTACTGCAATCTACAACACTTTTGTCCATTTGAAGGTTTTCAGCTTAGGTGTGTACCTGAAATTAAGCAGATTCCAAAAAACCGGACCACAACTTACTTATTTTTTGAATAACGAGACATTGCTTTTGGTGACATACACCAAAATGATAGGTATATTGGGCACAAAGCCGAAACTACGCCTTGTTACCCTCTAACACTTGTTCAGTCCCTTTAAAAGTTGACTGAAATTCCTTTACAGGAGCAACTGAAAATGGAACGGTTAATAACATTCCGACGGCAGCTTCAAAGTCCACATTCCACAATTGGAACTAGACTTAAAACATTGAAATTGCAAACTGTGAACTGGAATCTTGAATGAAAGTAGTTCATGTGTCATTCTTAATTAACCCTTGAAACTTTGAAACTTACATTTTGCCGAATTTGGTCAAAGATAAATCCTAAGGGAAATTACAAAAGTTTGACATTTCTGCACTCATAAATAATTGAATCTAAGATCCACCTGAGCACCTGCACACTTAAAAGAGGAGATATGAAATTTGAAACTTCACGTTCAAACTCAAAACTTGATCTTGCCGTATATGTAGCATTAAAATTAAGATTTAAAACTAGGATACACGAAGCTTGAACTATAATATTTACTTAGAGGGTTTAAGTTGAAGCTTGAGTTTTACTCGGAATACCTACATTGAAACGATCGCAGAACTTTGGTTTTAAGCTTAGAACACCGAAAAAGTATAAAAAGGTCTATTTAGGAGTATCTTAGCAAGCTTCAGAAAAAAAAGGTGTGTTTTTATCACAATAAGTTTTTAAATCGCTAAACACAATTTCTAATGTACCGTCAAACTACCAAATATAGTAATCAAAGGGGAAATGGAAAACAGTAAAGTCTTCTTTGAAAATTTATTCGAATCACCTAATTCACAACGTAAAAGAAAATGCAACTTATTACGAAGTACCTATTTCTTAAAAATAGCCAATCACGTCTTTTACAAAGATTTGTGTCATTAGATTCGATTGCCAAGGTCATGGACGACTACTAAAAAAAATCCGAAGAAAATAGCATCAATGCAATGAAATAGGAATAAGTCAGAAACTATTAAAGGTAGGTATAGGAACGTGTAATACCAAAATATGCCCATTTTGATTCCCTATCACATGCAATACATAGTAAGAAAATGGTTGGTTTTTAGTCTTTGCGGAGTCTCCTATAAAATTCGCCATTTTGAAATACACCATAATATGGAGGTATTCTTTGAGAAAATCAGTGGCAAAAAAACAGAACTCTTTAAACACTTTGATTTTTACCAAAAATATTAGAAGCCTTTTCTACATTGAGAAAAACGTTTCAAATTAGCACGCATCGTATAGAATCACTTACCTTGAAATTATGTCAATTTTGGAATGTTTTTATCCATGGATGCAAATTTGATTTTCAGGTAACAACGTTTCGTTTCATTAAGGTGCTTGGACAGTACCAGAAAAAAAGCCAAGAGGTCAGTCTTTTGCAACCATGAATAGCACAAAAGGCCGAAAGTACAAACGATATTTAGAAAGGTCAATTTTTGAGCGCTTAACGTAGATAAGACCGCCAAGGTTTTAAGGAACTAAAGAAATACCATTTGCCCGATCATCTCCACCTACATACCTAATTATAATTATAAATGAATCTGCTGCAAATTCTATACCTAAGTAATTTCTTGCGTGATCAGAAAAATGTTATCAATCATACGAAAATTAATTCGTAGAAAAAGAAAAATGCGACTATAACAAAATTAACTTGAAGGGGGAAAAAAACCAATCCGTGCAATCGACGGAGGCAAAAAATTAATTAAGAAAATTACATATTGCGCGTAGATTGCATTAGATTTTTTGTCCCAAGGACGTATCACGGTAGGTTCAACAAGTTATGCAAAACAATTACTTTCAAATTGTTGTTTTTTGTTTATGTGAAAAATTGTGGGGGTGAGGGGGGTTAAGACGGTAGGAGGAGGCGGCGTCTTTTGATTATCAACGAACAATTTACCGTGTAAATACAATTAGGTATATTAAATTTAGATATGGGACAGATACAGGAAATAATGTATTAGGGAGAACAATGTGGAAAAACGTTGTCATACACCGGAACGCACGCACTCAGGTTACCATAGCGTGACTGATTATAAATCGACCATTACTTTTATACGTATTACATAATTTTTGAACAAACTTACGCGTTTTTTTTTGGTCGAATTTGAAGCTCGAAGAATTTTTCGACGAGAGCCACGCCTGAATAAAAAAAAATTGTGCAAATACATACTAATACATGTAGAAACGATAGATATTTCCATAGAATTGAAATGGCGTGAAAGCTTTGTCATGTACTGTAAATTGCAGGTTATAAGTAACAATTAACGCCAAAAAGGCGGTACCACGACTTGCACACACTCTTACATAAATCTACGATTTTCTCGTCAATTTTTAAATATGGGTTCGTACATTATAATTATAAGGTGAACGAAAAATAGGTTAAGGCCAATTCCATAAGTATCATCGACGATTTCCATTAACCGATTACAATTTCACAGTGAGATCGCCCACATAATGTTGGATAAATTTTTATTACTGTCCATACCAGTTAAAACTCATGTCACGCTATAATTATCCTCTTAAAATGTAATGTCGGCATTAAATATCATTAAGATCAACTGCAGTTATCGTTAGAGTCGTTTAGGGGGGAATTATTATACCACTTTTCAATTGTTTGGAATCTATTACGAAGACATTTCCGTTTGATACATTTTGCTATTTACATAATTCACATTTAAAACGTTTTGTGATAAATGTAAAGGTTCAGTTTCCGCATTCGCGAACTTAGATTTATTGAATATTTCAGCACGTTATTAGAAGAATGTTATATTAAATATAATGCGAGCTGTAACTAACGGGTAAGTCGAGAAGTACAGGTTTGTGCGATTCCAAATTCAATTTCCAGTTTTGGAAAAATGCAACACTTAGGTAATATTCTACAGAGAAGATATCGTGGAAGGGAAGCCAATAGAAATCTGAGAAAAAATCCTTGTGCATTTTTCGGGTGTACGAGAAAAAAAAGTCATAATGCCTCAATGACCAAAATTTCTGAGATTCTATTTTTCGAAATCTTGTTCAAATTCAAGAATTGATTTTATGTAAAATTACCTTGATTTTTTTCAAACGTGTATCTAGACAAGCTATAAAAATAAAATTTACAAAATTTAAATGCATTGTACAATTTGGATGTGCAGGTTTTCTAAATTTCTCCTTCTCAATCCAAACAGAGTTGAATTTTTCTGCACTGTTCCTGGATCCGCTTTTTAATTTCTTCTCATTCAAACCTCTCCTTTCCTCTGCTTCCCTAACTTTACTGACTTTACTGTAGTGGAGGTGATCGAAGCAAGCGAACAATTTCACGAAGACCATCCCACGGAAGATCCTGTAATAGTCTAGTTGAGGCTAAACATTGGAAAAAGTGTATCAAAATTAAGGAAGAAGCAAGAAGAAATAGTCAAAGTATGGGACGCTGAGCTAAAAGACCAGAAAAGTGTTGTAGAAGAGAGCTTTCGTATACAAGGAAGGGAAATTGACGGGTTAAGGAAGGAAATCGGTCAAAGGAAGTTGAGAATATTTTTATTGGAACGGAAGGTTCAACAACTAGTAAGAAGCCTAGAAAGAATACAGAAAACCGAAGAGGAAGAGAATCAACCAAGAAAATAGAGGACGAGAAAAGTATGAGACGACAAATAAATTCAGTGGGATACAGAAGAAGGGTGATGAAATATGATGAGTAGAGATTATGAACAGGATGCATCACCTCCACAGCGATGAGAAGCACAACATACAGGACGCAAAATTGAAATTAAAATAGAGGAAACGGGCATCGATTGCACCGGGAAATGATTCAGTGCCAGCGAAGGGAGCAAATGAATCATCACATGTTTACAAAGGTACTATATCAATAATGTACAGCAAGAATATCAACAAACAAGGAAAACCCACTGGCCAAACTCGAAGATGAACAAGAATTATCGGAGGAAGAGGCGAAAGTAGAAGATACCCTTTATCACCATATTATAGCAGGAACGCTGGAGGGAGTGAACAGAGATTATCTGGTTGATACTGGCAGTCAAATTGGTGTAATCGCTAAAGAGATGTTTAATTGCGTGAGACCACTGATAGCTAAAGTGATTATGTTACCGACTAAAGCCTGTTCCAGCTAATTTGGGCATATCATCCGCAAACATCAGCCCATTCAAATAACTGGGTTGCATCATCCAGTATCACATTTTCATTCCTTGCTTAGCTTTGTCCAATGCTATTGAGTATAATAGCGGGCTTAACGACATGCTTGTTTCAAAGTCTTTCGATTCTTCGTTGTTGGTTCTTACTATGCTTGTGTTATTCCTATATAATGTTTTAGCTCTTACTCATATTCTTGTATCTACTTATGTTTTTCTAGAGGGTTCCATGATATTACATGATCAAATGCATTTTCAAAGTGTACGAAACATGAGTATTCCTTTCTTCTTGGCCCTTAAACCCACAGTGTGTGTCTTCTATGCCACTTTCAACCTTTCTTCTTATTTTTTCCATAATTTATTCTTACTAAAATTTTTCCTGGAAGGCTTAATGTTGTAATTCCTCTGTTGAATTGGTTCTACATTCTGCATCTCCTTCACCTTATCTGTGTCTTTTAGATCTTCGGTGTTTCCATTGGCCAATTTCTGAAAAAGTCCTCATCTGTCCATCATTCCATCTTTTGCGGTTTTCGTAATTGTCTCGCTGTAGTTTCTGTAGTTTCTCGCCATCTCCTCAGAAAACTTTATGCGTGGTTCTTATTTTGCCTTCTTTAATTGATCGCCGTTTAGTTTTCCGCGTTTTTCTTTGTATTTATCACAATCTTCACAACTTATTACATTAAATATATCTTTTTCTTTCAGCTACCTTTCTCCTCTTCAACTATTTGGTCTATTTTCGTGGTCAACATTTTCAATACGACATGACCTTATCAGGTGGAAGAAATGCCTTACCTTGTTCAACGTTAAACAAGAACAAAAAACTATGTGCAAACGGTAGATGTTAATGTCCTACTTACATTCCAATAATTAATTAAAAACCGAGTTGCTTCGAAAATGAAAAAATTAGCAACACTTTTACGCATCACAATCGATCGTAGTACAAAATTCTTATGCAGTTATTCGATAACCGTTACACTAATTATAAATACCAATTTGAATAATTTAATTCATTTTCAACCTTCCTAATATAGATGGTAAGCGATTTCGGTCTCGATTAAAACGATTCCTAAGCAATTTAAGGTTGTAAATATTTTTTATGAATTTAAAAATTTTTGCCCCATCAATTTTCTGTTGACTTTCTTTTTTTTTGTCGGAGGGGGCACGAATATCATTTATCCACTAACTATACAGTATTCATGAGAAAATATTTTAATGGATTATTGAAACCGTTTTAGAATTAAACAGAAATATCCGGTTTAACGAATTTATTTTATAAAGTGATGTTTTAAATTGTTAACCGGAAATTAATTTATATTGCGATGTAAATTTTTTGTGTTTCGGTACATAGATGGTCGTAAATTATGTCTTATTCTCTTTTTTATTTTTGGCACAAGTACTCACGGTCGTTGAGTTTATGTCAGAAATTGAATGCGATCTAAATTGGCTTTTATTATGCACTTATGTTGGCTCTTATAATAAACGAATTGCTTTATAAATGTTTGATTATAGTGACTAAGGTTAAAAATGTTCGCTTTGTTGCCAATTCAATGCGTATTGTTCATTGTTGCTCATAAATTACATGTACAAATTTTAACCCGAAAATACTATGTATGTGTAGTTTTTTTTTTGTAAAAGGACCCACCCTCTAGTATACGAGATAGTAGGCGATCAGTGGAAAAAATCTACATGATAGTTTAACCCTTTAATTATCAAATTCGGTTTAAAGTCCTAATACAAAGAGCGAGGTGAATACGATTTTTACTCAAATTTCTTTATTTTTAATTTTGGAGAAATATAGAAACGTAAATCTAGAGAAAATGAAAAACAACTGACTAGAAAATAGAAATGAAGTGAAGAAACAAAAACAATAAAGTATCCACTGCCCTGTGAAGTAGTTTCACCAAATTTGGTGAAGAACGTCTCAGTGAAATTACACCGCATCATAAGAAATATACTTCCGCAAATATATGCCTACTGAAAAGAGACATATAAGTCACGTGGGTCACCACATTTATACATATTGGAACAAATTTTAAAGAAACTGAAAACAAAATCAAACATACATTTCACTTTTATCGAGCTAAAGTTGGCTACGACTCGGCCCCCTGGAAGAATAAATAAAAAATCAAGATTACAGAAGAGGAAAATCGCGACAAAATATACTATCCAGAATTCAGAACCCAGGACTATTTAAAAAATTTTCAGGGTACAACCTTGGAAACAAGATATTCTCCGAATTCATGTACATTTGCAGGCAATTTCGTCCTTTAGCTTTAAAATTAATTAATCATACATGAAACAAGGTTTTGACTGTATTGTGCAAGTGTTCTTACCATTATAATTATAAAAAATAGAGCCAAAGGAATATTAGGGCAGGTATGGGGGCTGGGGGAAAGAACTTTTGGAAAGGAAGTGACAAGAAGGGGTGGCTGTTTGAAAGGCTGGTGAAAGTGTGATGTTGTATGGCGTGGAAATATGGAGATGGAAGGAGAGCGAAGTGTTGGAAGAGGTACAGGAAAGATACTGGAAGTGGGTACTTGGTTTGGAAAGGGAGAAGCCAGGTTATATAGTGCAAGAAGACGAGAAATGGGAGAAGATAAGTTGGCGATGCGATGCAAGGAAGGGTTAGAGACAGGGAGATATACTTCAAAAGAGAATAAGATATGGGCAAGGATAGGAAGTTATAGATGTAGAGGAGAAGGGAAAGAGGACGGAGTAAAGCCACAAGAGATGATAGAGGAAGAAAATTATAGAGAGATCTTCTAGATGCGGGAATGAGGAGAGAGAAAGTAAATATTGGTGGGAAGATGAAGGATCTGAAGGAAGAAGGAAAGAGTTGGAAAGGGATTTTAAGGGTGAGAGGGGAAAGAGTAGAATGAATTGAGGAAGTTGAAGAAAGAAGAAGGAGGATTGTAGGAATGAGGGGGACGGGAAGGATCAGTGAGGGGAGGCTGAATAAGAATCTTTAGTAAAATGAATTGTAAATTTTAAGCAAAAAATAAAGACCTACATAGAGTTAAAAGCCAGAATTTAACAAAACCGATTCACGGTTGTGCAACTAAGAATGGAAGGAACCCAATCTGAGCTTAATTCCTTTTTGAGTCAAGCGAGCATCAATCCAAAATGAGATCGGATGCGGTCGACGCTGCTTTCGAAATCTATACGTACTTGTAAAGGCCGATGAAGTTCTAAAATTTGGTTAACAGTGCACCAATTCGTAAAGACATGTACGTCAAGGTGATTGAGCTTTGAGAATTAATTAGGTGAACTCTTACAAAGGTCGAATAAGACGTTGGTTGAACGTGGCACAAATCTGGCATAAATGAAAATGAAGGTTGTGAGCCAAATCCATTCTAAACTAAGGTTGATAAAGGTGGAAGGAGTGAAACATAAAGGACCAGATGAAGACAGATATGTTCAGATTTGGGAAAATGACCCAAAAATGCCCATGAATAAAACTTTTACCAGTGCAGAGAACTGAACGAAAGTGGCCAAGTAAACAGAATCGTGGTACCAGAGAGATTAAACAACGTAATTTAATGGCGCCCCTTGGAAAAAAATAATGAAGAAAATGAAGAAAAAAGGTGGATAAAGAAATGGAAACAAATTAAAATTGGCCAATAATAGAAATTTCAAAAAGGTAAAACCTTTGAAACGAGGAGATATTCCCTCAATTCATGACATTTGCAGGCATTTTCACCATTTACCTTTAAAGTTTAGGTAAATGCCACATTTGTTCGGATGAGTGGTGCCTTAATTATTAAGTATTAAGTTCAGTCGTTGTCAGTCCTAATTTGATGTTGCAAAATTCGACAAAGTTTGGCACTGTTCTATTTAATTAGTGAGGGAAAAATGTATAGCCTTCTCTTCATAGATTAATATTGTACTTGTAACCGTGTTTTGACTGTTCAGTTTTGGCTTATTCAATAAGGCTTGCGGGTAACACCGAAAGCTTTTAAACTCGTAACAAAAACAAAGAATTCTAATTATAGATAATAAAACAAAAGCGGTAATTGACATAATCGTTATAAAAGTAATTTAAATTTACAGACGAGCTGTGTTGATTTTCAAAGGGTTGATATACGATTTCCTTTTCCGGCTCAATTATATTCCCTATAATTATCCCTTTTGTTAAGGATAACATTAACTATCGCACAGCTTACCTGCTGACTTTAGTTAATCAATCATTTGTTCGCGTAAAGGGAAAAAATTAGGAAAAAGTAAATGTAATGGTTTTATTGCTATACAATTGTAAGCAAGGAACGTTGACATCTAAATAAAGTAATAAATACATTCGCCGTGTGATCTTGCCGCCTTATTGAGGATATTAGGTATAAAAATTTGAATACCTTCATACATAATTACAAGAATATTATCTTTATAACAATCGTACGAGGAATACCGATGTTTACAGTGAAGTACGGGGTATTCCCACACTATTTGTGTGATAAGTTGACAAAATGACGAACGATCCTTTAATAAAACGAGCACACAATGCGAGAAATGTAATTGCGTGGACACAATTTCAAAAGGGCAAAATCAAAAATACTGTTGCGTGGACTCCCCTCGTTAACCCAATTATTAACATAATTTGATAAGTGTCAAAATTACAATTATGAAAGACTGCGAGCTAAGCAACTGTCGATGTTTAAGAAGAAAGAAAACGTTTAGAAGAAGAAAATACAGGGTGTCCAAAAATGAAGGTGCCAAACGATAATCCCAGTTAGTAGACATTATTTTATGTCGATTTAACCCAAATTACCTTAGTCCAAACTGGAGCTCCTTATAGATGGTGCCATGAAGTACTTTTTTTGTAATATGTATTAAAACAGGCGGCCGTCATGTAGAGCACTTACTGTAAAATTTGTTGTTTTTGATATAACTTGACATAAGAGTAATTTAGTTAAATAAATTAATAAATTAGTAATTTATTTAAATTTATTTTTCTCGTGAAGGGTGCATCCTAACGATTTGAAACAAGAGCACATTATTTCTAGAAAAGACCCTAGAGAATTCGAATTTGACACAAAAAATGTCAAAAAAATAAATGTAAAAAAAATACAATCCAAAATGTCTGCGGCCCCTCCCACATGGGACGCTAATGGCCGCAGCAAGGAAGTATTATTTACAGCAACCGATGTGTGATCAGAAGGTAAGTCATTGTGCAAAGTTTGGACATTTTCGATCGAAACGTTTTTGAGATATTACAAAAAAAAGCACTTCATGAAGCGATCTATAAGGAGCTCCAACTCGCTTAAGAAGCATTTTTGGACTAAGGTAATTTGGGTTAAATCGACATACAATAATGTCTACTAACTGGGATTTTCGTTTGGCACCTTCATTTCTGGACACCCTGTATAATTAAATCAAGTTTGCTTATGTAGGTCGTGAATCACTAATTGCAGATCGCGAATCTGAACAAGGTGTGAGGTGACTCCTACTTTAATTCCTTCTTACATATGGAGATAAGTGTCTTCTTACAAATTGTACTGTACCTATATACAGAAATGGTCTTATCAGAAGTAATGGGGAGAGTGTTGTTGTCTTATTGTCAAAAGTCAGAAGTGTGACCCTATCGAGGCCTCTTTACTACTCACAGAAGATAAACAACCTCTGCAAGCTTTTTGGCATAAACGATTTGCTATTACGGTTCAGCAACCACTTAGGACGATGTTTGATTCATGAAGAAGAAGTGATACTATTTGTTAGGTGACTCGGTGACTCAGTTGTGAACCAAAATTACCTTAAAGACTCTGTGACTCTCAAGTATTTGATTCATGGGATAAACGTTGACACATTTACTCACCCGCCAAAGTCAGATGTCATTGACTATCGTTGGGATTTTCAATGGTCGAAATTTTGGTTAGGTTCTTGACAATCGTATTGATTTTCGAGATGAGCAGTATAAATATTGAAATACACAATACACATCTAATAGCAAGGTCTCTTGCTCGCGATGAACTTCACCTTAAACGACGCAACGTCAATACGAAAAATCCGTCTAGTGGAAATGCGCAACAAATGCAAGTAATAGTGACTCAAATTGGTCCAATAGCCAAGCACGCATGGAATTAAGTGGAAGATCAGTGAGAAAAGTTGAGCTCTTTATAATTCACTGTAGTCACATGTACTGAAATGGCTCAGTCGCTAGATTGTTTTCATGCTGAACATTAGCATTAATGTGCCGTGGCACCATCTTGGTGAAACTACATCTTCCTTAGATTTATCCGTTTTCTGCCTAGTTCTGGCATAAAAAAGTTTTGTATTATCTGAACATGGCGGTTAGAATTAACAGTGACAGTACGCCCGACTTCTTAAAAAAATAAGCGCTAATAATTCAAGTGCACTCACCACACTGTAACTCTTTCAGAATAAAGGAACATTTCTGGGATTTTCAGGGTCCAAGTACCTGAAGTTCTGTTACTACACATTACCCCACTCCAACAGTCCATGCGTTCCAAAAGACGCGATTCCTGATTGTCACTCTCTACATTATAAAAAGTAAAGCCAAAAGCCATAATTTCATGATCCAAGGTTAATAAATCTGATTCGAGGTTGCGCAATTGAGAATGGAAAGAACTCAATCTGACCTCGAGTCAAGCGAATGTATCCATTTAAATTCAATCCAGAATCAGATTGGATGCGGTCCACGTTGTTTTCGAAATCTATACGACTTCTAAGGACTTCAAGTCAAGTTCACTGGCGTATAAAGTATAGATTTGAAGACGAAAACTTACCCAAAAATGCCCATGAATGACACTTTTAAGCCAAGATTCACCGTTTTGCTCTTCACTAGGACAGAGGCAGTTTTAGGTTTAGATCAATACTATGGAATAAGGTCGAACATGAACCCGAAGGGTCATATTAGTAATATATTTCGTTGCGTGTAATTTTAGTGTAGTTTTGAAGATAAGAATTGTTAGGTGATGTGCTCGTATTGTGGGGAGTGACTCGTGAGTCAGAATTTGGATGAATGGTTTTAAAAGGTCACTTCATGAAAGAAAGAAGTCTAGTACAACACCGTTTTGGGCACCAGAAGTTGGTTGCATAATCAAAGCCACGAACGAATCGGTGTCAAAAGCTATCGTGTAGTAATTAAAGGCTGTAATAATCAAAAGAAATTGATCTCCCTCAAGAAGAATGTTACCAAACAAGAAAATATAAATCAATTTCAACACACCATTTATCTTAACAAAAGGTTCCGTGTGTAAAAACAAAGCACGAAAGCTCGTGATAATTAAACAGCATAAAAAGCGTGTAATAGTGTAAATAGCATGAGATTCTTCACGGCCTGCTGGCCACCAACTTACATTTCCGACATTTAGTCCATTTTCTCATAAACTTGCCCTATAACATTTTCCCTTTCATGTACGTACTTAAGCACAATTTACAATCCACGCGTCTCTTTAATTGTTTACCTTAATTAAGCGATATTTATACAGGTTTTCTTCGATAGAAAACTTTCAAATCGTGGTATTATAAATTCGAAAAATACGAAAAGCGCTCGTTCCTTTTTAATTAAATACAATATCTTTTTTGGTATTATTGTTCACTTTCACTAACTGCGAAATTATGATTTATTACTTAAATGCGGAATGTTAGTAATAGTAATAAAAAAAAACTGTTGTACAATTGAAGCTCGAATTGTCTATGAGTCATTTACTAATTAATTTATTCTGAGCGAAGACTTCATTTTAACGTAACTAAATTTAGTATCACAATTAAAAAGGCCGAGATTGTTCTGTTATTGCGGGACGAAGTTATTATTTATATCTGCGTAATTTTGTTGCGGTTAATTAAAATTGTTATAACTACTAGGTCAAACATATACATTCAAGCATTGACTCACGACCTATAACAATAAAAGGTTTTCATCTGTTTATATGCTCTTATTCTATCTCAAGTAAAAAAAATTTCTGTACAATAGACAGTGGATTATGTAATTTGAAAGAAATGATCAAATTGCGTGAATCAAATTTCTTAATTATTATTATGAAATTGTCCGAATTTTTTAATCCTTTTCCACCCTCATTAGATTATTTATAGTCTAATTGTTAGTTATAGTAAGTTACGTTAATTTAAAAAGTCTACAATCCTTTTTTGCATATAAAAAAAATTGTTATCTCATTTGACTAGCAACAGTGATTTTTGTTGACTCAATAAACCATAACAACAGTAGAGATATTTTGGGCTTTTAAAACGGACTTTCATTTTTTTTTGCCTCACGACTGAATGAACTATTTTTTTGGAAACCACAGAGCTAGCAGACATTCGAAATAAACAGAAAGTGAAATTTGGATATAATTATTAGCTACGTATTTAGAACCCATCTCATCCCGCCAAGGGACCGGGACAAGATGTGCCTGTTACAATTTGAAAAACTACTATAGACCACTAAGCAGCTGATAACTGTTTCTATACCATAATGTATAGACGATTTTTCCTCCGAATTTCCGCAAAATTCAGAATCGCGTTTTTTTTAAGAACAAAGGTCCATTAACACACATTTATACCAAGAGCAATTTTTAGAATTATCCCCTCACTATACGTTGTTTGTTCTTAAGAGGTAAGCAACAATTTTTCCAAAATTTCTATACCAAAGGGATGCAGTAATCTATTTATTCCAAAAACTCCTCTTAGGAAGGACACGTTTCCTTCAATATTGAAATTTGTCTAATAATCTCCACTAAGAGATAATATTGTTGTATAAAACAGATTTGATTGAAAAGTAAGGCCTTTTCTCTTATCGTACAATAGTACAAAAGATGGTTCTCCTGAAATAAAGCGGGATCTAGTCGACATTGTCATAAAATTCAATATTCTTGAATTTCATTTCATAATAAATAGGGAGCTTTGCGATCCGTACATGATAACGCCTAAATAAAAGTTGTGCGCAAAAAAAATTTATGGCACCTACCACCAAAATATAGTTTGGTGGAACAAATTAATTACCTCATTTACCCTCGGCGTGAAGTTTTTCTATTTCAAGAAGTTTGGAAAACCACACCCTTGTTCACTTTAGTGCCACAGCTCTTCTTTCCATTCAAATTTAGAAGCGTGCCACCCCTATGCTGGAATTATGAATCGATGCCACCAAAAACTCCAAACGGGAAAGAGTCGGTTGGGTTAGTAGCTCGGAAATGGACTAGCCTATATTGCCCCGATCATTCCACGTTTCCTTCCATTGCTGGAAAGAACATGGGCACATATATTCCCCTAATGAGTGAATGTCTACAGAATTGCTGAAATAACCACGGCGCATAGAAGAGATACTAGAAGCAATGGCAAAGATCAGAAAAGGACAAGTTATGGGAATATTAGTCCTAAAGAAGAATCTATGAGACATCCTTTCAAACTTAGTTAGAACCTTAATCATCATCGAATCTTTAGTTTCGAATTTAGTATTCTTGAAGTTATGGTCACCGTTATGCAAAATAGCCACATCCCAATCTATAGCAGTTTTTTTTGTCCTACAACATCCTCCGTATTCGAGGACACCCTAATATTAATGTTCGTTCTGGATTAAGATTTTAAAACAAAGAAATAAAATCTTGAGCATCCTCGTCTATAGCTTAAACTAAACATGTTCAATTTCCAGAGTGTGAAAAATCAATATTTGTAAATTCTAAGATTATCTCATATGCAAAGCCATTTACAAAATATTTTTAAGGGTTCCAGAAAATGGGATAGATTTCTGATATTAGGTATTAGTCATTAAACATTTTAAAGAGGGGTAGGTTCCAAATCACCCCACCAAGTTTGCACTATGATGTAAATTATAATTCACATACAAAATTGCAATACAAAAAAAAGGAGTGTCAGGACTATGATGGGAATGAACAATTCTTTTGCTAGGGGCGCAAAATTCGATTTTGATAAATTAACGATGTAATGTTTTTGCAAAAATAACACCTTTATTACCAATAAATAATTCTTTTTGGAGTACAAGAAAAAAACTTCCAAATGTTGCTTTTGCAAAATTGTGGTGAGAGAAATCATTTGATATTTTTTGCTAAACACAATTATTTTAAAAAGGAGACCCCTATCGATGAATATCATCGAAGGCCCATTCTGAAACCTTCATAGTAAGTTTATCTTCTTTAGGTGCCAATTATACCATATTTCAAAGTTAATTGTTGTGCGGGTAAATAGAAAGTTTCTAGAGATTCAGGTATACTTTGTAAGAATTGAGGTGCTTCTCTACGATTATAAATTATCCACTTTGTCTCAGTACACGTACGTCGTACAGCTATTGATTAAAGGGTGGAGGTGACCTGTAACGCATTAAATTCTTGCTCGACAACGACATCTACTAACCGGATACAAAGTATGAGGTTAAGTGCATCAAACGTGCGTATGAACTCAAGATTTGCCAATAAATTCATAAACAAAAGCTCACGTACCGATGACATGTTAACTGTCCAGAAATTACAACAAGAAAATAAATAGGCGTTTATTGGATCTTGTTCTGTAAACTTCAACACAAGTCAATAAAAATCCACACGTCTTTATTGCTGTTAGTTTTATGTCACGTTTCTTGGCCAGCATACAAATAGTTGACAAGGGATCTAAACGGTACATATTTTTTTTTCTAACAATATTAAAAGTTATGCAAATTTATCGATCATTTTCAAACGAACAATCATGGATTTTTTAAACGATTTCACAAACGGCATCCCGTGGTGAACGTTTCTTATTCATACACACTCTTGTTATCAGCTGGAGACTCTTCTAAACTTTGCCCATTTGGTGAAAATGCAACTTTTAAAAAGACAAAGACTGATCGAGTATCAATTTAATTGTCTTCATTATGCCATATCATTGCCTTTACTTTTTCCCGCCCAAACCGGTTTTAGTGATATTCTCATAATTTAATTGAATATTTATTATTAGACAACATTTTCGGCTTCACTCGGAAAACAAAACGTTAATTAGATTCTTATTCCAAATTATGTGCGAAGTAGATGCATTAATTAATTACCTAAGACTTCTTTTGCTCGTACACATTCCTGTAAAAGAAAATATTTGCGTACGGAGACATTTGGCAAACTTCCAGATCCGATAGAATTAATACCACTGAAGTTGTTTTCGGATAAGGGTCCAAGGGTTGCGAAGCTGGTGATAGTGACAAAAGTGCTGAAAAGCCTATGAAATCATGAGTGAACACAATTCGTCGAATTATACAGGGTCTCCCAGGGAAAAGACTGAAAAGAGTGCAACCTAAAAATCTTTTTGCGAGACACATCAAATTTGATATTAAAGGGGACATGTTATGACATACATTGCGTTTCTCTCACTTCATCCCCCCGCCTCCCCTTGAAATTTTTCAAATAGGAAGAGGGGTTGAGAGACATAACGATGAACGTTGTTGAACAATCTAACATTTTTTTCTATAACTGTTTTTTTAAATGTTGACAACTTGTACTTTTATTGATAACGTTAACTTTAATAAATGAAATAAAATGTTTATTATAAATGTTGACCTCCATATACAAATACAATTCATCAAAATGGTAATCACTATTATGTATTGCATAGGTGATATTTTGGGAGATAATGTTGTTGGGCTCCAAATTGACGAATTTACCTCCCACTAAATAGGTTTTCTTTTATTATTGCCGTAAATAAGCTAACTTTTTGCACTAGTCCCGTAATTGCAATGTGAACGTAAAACCCTCCTCAAAATGAAATTTCTTAAACCACGCCCCCTCCAAAAAAACTTCTAAACCTAAACAGTCATTCAAGTAACCTCTAAAGTACATTGGCAAGTAGCCCCTCTTCATACTTTAATTAAAATGTTTATATTAAACAGCTTATAGCGAAGATAACCTAAGTGTAATATATTTGTATTATCGTCTGATTTGTGTTTCCTTTTTCTTTAAAATAAGCAATCATTCGAAAAACAAAGGAATTAGGCGCCTTAGCATTGCATACGTCAGAACCCCAATACTATAGTCTAACTATTTAGGAGCATTGCTATTGTCTACAGTCGCAATTAGGCTTCATAATATGCTGACTAATTAGATTTTTGTAACCCCAAGCAAGTTTTCCGTTACCACTTACTTATGATTTCTAGGTTCCATTTTGTAGTTAGCTCATTTATGTGTTACTACAAGTATATAATATCGCAAAGCCATTTTTACATAATTGTACCTACAGATGTTGTCTATGTATTTTTGTCGCCCGATACTCGCTGTAACTCAAAAACTGTAAATATTAAGGCATTTCGACTTGTTAAACAGTTTACCAAATTCCACCAAAACTTGTCATGATAAGATACCCTTATAATTAAATTTCTCTTTTGTTAATTAAGCTTATTTAAAACGAGAATCCTAAATGACATAATTAGCAATGATTACATCCTTTATAATAATTAGGTGCATATGTTGCAGATTTTATAAGTGCAGATACCGCCTCATACGTGTTTTTAAGCAATAATTAGTATAAAATTTAAAAATTACGCATTAATTTCAAAATCCATCAAAAATCCACATGATAACATCGCTTTATAATCAGACTACTCATTACTTAATTAGGCGCATTTAATGTCGAAATTCTTTGACATAATTATATATTATAAAATTGGCTATCTTTGCTTCTTTTCGTCATTTTGCGAGTTTTTTATATAATTTTATGTTAAGCGGTAGATAATTAGATACGTAATCGTTTGTATTTGCGCATCGCCTAACCAGTAAGTGCGTCTATCAGAACGATCCTAATTCTATAATGTCGTTGTCAACCTAAGCTAAAGTCAACACTGCGATACACTTTCAGGTGCACTGCAGTGCTAAAAATAATTCCAATGAATTCAGCTAATATTCAGATCCATTATCTACTGTATTATCAAATCATACAAATTAGTTACCACGTGTAAGTTTAAGTGGCGAAAGGGACGTAAATTAGGCGCTCATTCATCT
Organism: Pyrocoelia pectoralis; assembly: GCA_036250285.1. NCBI lineage: Eukaryota > Metazoa > Arthropoda > Insecta > Coleoptera > Lampyridae > Pyrocoelia > Pyrocoelia pectoralis. Next base: position 2,211,094 of record CM070081.1, read on the forward strand.
AATTGCCAAACAATCTTATATACCTACAGACCAAATGTCTAGAAAAGTATAACCCTTAGGCGGCTGATGAAAAGATGGTTAATTTTGCTTTTGTTTAACAATAAGATTTCCATAAACAAAACATGATCAGACTTTGCCATGGGAACTATATTTATTTGTATTATCAATAAGAAGCCTAACTCACATGAGATCCATTAACAAGTACTAATTCATTAGAGATCGCTAATTTTCAACGTCGGATTCATCGTACCAATAGGTGAAAACAGAGCTCTAGCCATAGTCTGAAATGAAACTTGGTAGTTCTGAACCAAGAACTTGCGTACAAAGCGATCAACAATCGTCTTATGAGATAATTAGGTGCAATCAGTGCCCAAAGACATAATTTGTGGTGCAAGATGCCATAATTTTCCAAAATTATGCCTGGCATGACTTTGGTACTATTAATACTAATTAACGCTTGGTTTGCATTTTTTCAAAACCTACTTTTGTTCATTTGCAAGTGTGTTTTGCATCCTTCGGCTAATTTACACTAAGAAATAGTTTCATATTAGAAGTATTTTAAAATTGAAATGAACCTTAAAGAAGTGAAACTACAACTAGTTTCTAATTCATTTAAAAAATAAATGTTTTTAGGTGCATTTGGAGTTTCTTAATTTACAGTCTAAGTACCAACGAAAAGATTTAGGCCTTCAATTTTTAAACAACTTTGAAAGGAACCTGCTTTTCCATAAACTGCCAAACGTTTTTTCGACATTGAACAATAGTAACAGAAAAACTGACAATTGGAAATAAAAGGCTGCTTTCATTCCAATAATTAACAAAACCGACAATAAATCTTAAAAAACAATTATTTCCTGAAACACTATTTAAGGAATTAATTTATTCCTTATTTGGTGTATTACCTTAAAACTCAACTAAATAATTCAAAACTATACGATTTAATGTAAAATGCGCTCTTTTTATTGCACAAAATGTCAATAAATTAAAACTTATTTATGCAAATAGAGTGTTATATGACGTGTGAAATACAGCCGTTTGGTAAATATTATGTCGTTGTTAAAAGCGTATTGGAAATAAATAGTTCTCAATGAATTTTATTACTTTTCAGATGCCGAGAAAACGTGCACATTGGTAAAATTGTTTCAGCTTTGTGGGGTTTTCAAAAATTGCAAATTAATTGCAAAAAAATTAAAAATTCGTTCCACTTTCGACAAAAATTTTATTTGTAGGCCAAGAATTTCTAAATTTTAATAGAGTAATAATTTCAGCGGCGACTACATTTGTAAATTTTCTAATAATTTCTATTTTGTCGATTTTTGTCAAGGTTCGTGAAACGCGGCTTCAAAATTGTTGTTAACCTAATAAAACCAAAAGTAATTCAAATACCTATTTTTTCAAAGTTTAGATTATTCGCGCATCTTACTCCAGGATATAACACCTTCAAAGAAAAACTACAGATTCATTGACCAAAAAAATACCCTAAATTCAGTTGCATTTTTTCATTATTTCGGCAGGAGGTACCTCGCATTTTGTGAATATAATTTAATTGTTTAGCTAATTATTGAAGTTTCGGAGAATCTCCTTAATTTCGCTTTCAGGAGCTGACCATTTACATTTGTTTAATTAAACACTGTAATTAAGAAACTGCGCGTTAAATAAATCACTAACACAGGTTTAAATGTGGTTCACTACCGATCATTGCGACGCTCACCCTCAAACTGAAGGGAATGGATTCGTCCGCAACCTGCCACATGACCATTTACATTTTTTATCGATATTTGATTAAATTTTATATCCAAATTACCAGCGCAAATTTTACGTTAATTAAATAGCGCCCAAAAATGGGACCCAACTCCTCAATCGTTAGGATCCAACTTATTTTACTACTTTAAACGATAGTAATGAGCACCATTTGATGGTATTGTTAAAAACAATTTTAAAAAACGACTAAACTGGAATACCTTTTACTTTGTGTTTACATATCAAACTTTTGCATTATTTGTTTAGTTTCCCGTGTGCATACAGAGCCTTAATTGTTTAGTTGTCAAAATGCAAAAAGCAAAGCTTGATATAGGTACATAATAAGAAATTACCTAAAAAACTAATGTTTAAAAACATAGAAATAACTAAATAGTCATTTCCCGGCTTGCTAATTAATTTATTCCTTATACGGTGCATTTTTTACATTATGGTAATTAAGTCATAATCTTGTAATATATAACGCAAAAATTGTTTTCATTATACGGAATTCCAATGAATTATAATAGTCTACAATGTAAAATGAACCTAATTAATCATTGCAATGATACAAAATGCAATTAATATGCAGAGAATAAATTTTAATCAGTAGGAATTTGCAGTGCAAATTGTTATAAAAACAAGTATTTCTGGATTTTTTTAGTAATAAATTAACTTAAGAGCTTCAAGCTTGAGTTTTTACGCAATTCTTTACTAATTTTTAAGAAAAATTTGAATCACAAGTGATCGAAACAATAATTTAGGGAAATTTTGGTTCAATTGAATTAGAACTAAATTATGTAGTTAGCAGATGGTTGGAAAAGGGTGCATGGACAACAAGCGGAAAGGGAATGTTAAGCAAGACGACCACACTTCGAGCTGTTGAATGGCAGAAAGGAGAGAATTTTCAAAATCCTTACCGTATTTTTTTCAAGAGCTCACTGGATGAAATCGATCCCACAAGCAGCGGAAGAAACACCCCAGGAACGTTTGACTCACTTCATCATGCCATTACTAGCTGTTTTTTTAGTACCTATTACATATTACTAAATGGCAGAGTAACACACAACTGGAATTTTCCCGAAAAATGTGTAGGTGTTCACAGCAACTTTTTGTAAGTGAACGCTACAAACACCAACCAAAAAGCGTTTTAGCAAAAATTTGAAATTGTGACATTATTTCGCGATGAACAATGAGTAACACCCTTTGATCAACTGAAGCTACAGAAGCAAGATAAGGAAGTACAAAAAACAGAAAATTGTTGATTAAAAAACCGCAATTAAGGAAATAAACAATTGCAAAATTTCCTGATAATAGAATTTCACAATATAAGCTTCAAGATTACCATAATGATACTTTATGGAAAAATTTATTTCATGACATTGACATTAATTTTTTTAAATTAATCACAATATCAGTACGCAAAGGATTATATCGTCCTGAATTTGGCAACTGTGTAAATATCCTTATACCTTGACATTAAGTTGACAAAATGTCGCCTATAACTGCCAAAGTTCTACACTGGTTAATTTGTAATTTTGGTCCCACTTGTGATGATTCATAATGTCTTGAAGATTCTTCTTTGAAAAAATTGATAGGAAAGCCTTTTATGTCAGAATCTCCATTCGTGACTCATCAAAAAAGATGACTTAATATCACTCTAAAACTCTATATTATACTACTGTTGTGTGGGGTGGGGGGTGCAAATACACATTTTGTTCATAATTTGTATTTTATATGGGAATAAATTCAAATCGTCATGGATTATGCGTCGGAGAGTGGATCTTGGGATGTTTAACTGCGCAGATCCACGTCGACTCGATGTTTCCGGAGACCTTTCAAGACTGGCCTGTACGGCAGCGACATTTTCATCGGAACGCCTTGGTCTTATTTGGATGTCTGGCATTACTAAGACTACCACTCGATATAAATTTTTCGTACAAACGCTTTATGGTGTTTTTTGCGGGATCACTTGTGATTTTATTTTCTAAACGAAACGCACGTTGAGTAGTCACAACTGAGAAACTTTTTTGGATCTATAGCTGAACAGTTCAGGCGGAATGTAGTTATCAATGGTAAATAACTTCTTGAAATGACACATCAACTGTGGTATGACGTTTGTCGATTTGACAACGTATGTCAAAGTTATTAAGAGTTTACATGGGTCACATGTAGATGGCCCACCCGTTATACATACAGTAACATACAGGGTGTGGGTGTCCCAGGCGGAGCTTACGCTACACGTATCTTGAAAACCGAATGTCACAAAAATTTGAAATTTTGGGGCCAAAGTTACTTTTTCACTTACAATCGACTACAAATATTTGCAAATAAGTGGCGCTTCCGGTTATACCGGAAGTAGGCCGTAACTTCGTTATTTTAAATGGCAACCCCGATTTTTTTTCTCTGATTCGAATTACCCCCTTTATTTGGTTTTCAAATCACCCTACATGTCAAATCTCTGCATACCTTGACTTTATAAGTGATTTAATGGAAATTTTATGGAATGCAGAGGTTCACGCCAATGGCTGTAACTTTTGAACACTTTAAGATAGAAATGCAAGTGACATGGTTTTATAGAGGAAGTGCTCTTTCTAGTCCTACCATAGCTTCTTCAAATGAAATGTTCCAAGGTCACGTTTTGCCTCCTTAAATATTCGACATTTCAAATGATAATAATAATAATAATAATAAAGGACATTTATTGAAGGAGAAGGATAATATCAGTAAAGAAAATAAAGGATAAATTCATAAGAACATAAACAATAAATAAAATAATAAAATAGCACAGTATCACAATCACCTTCAAAAGGGCGAAGTTCAGGTTTATGAAGAGTGTAGTACTCTTCATAATCTGCTCAATTACGAATTACGATGTAGACGTTTTCTTACAACAGTACAACCATTCCGTAAGGTACATAGATTTTATAAGTGAATGTTTAAAGCTAAAATATTTTATACTGTAGGAGTAATTATTTTATAAAAGTACTTGGCCACATACTATTTCGTCTTGTTCTTGTATTATAACATACGAATGAACAATAAATATATTATTAGATATTTAAAAACAACTCTTATACCTAATAAGAATAAGAAATAAATTGGAATTAGAAGAATTACCAAATGAGTACCTATTTTTCAATAATTTAATACTTCAATCAAAATTTAAGAGAAATTCGTATAAAAGATGAATCTAAATAAATATTTCGAGACATTTCATAAAAATTCGTTTTAAGAATAAACGTAGTTATAGGAAATTTGTAAAAAATGAATTTCTAATTATCAATTTTTAGGGATTTAGGGATTGTTAGGGAAAAGGGGATTTAGAACATATAGGTATAAATGTTGAGATTCAACTTAGAATTATAATTGAAGTTTATTTTCAATTATTCCTAACAACAGAAAATGTTGCAATCTGAAATCATCCAAACTTTACATTTACGTGCATTTCCTACTAATCAGTAGTGTTAGTAACATAAAACTGTGTAAATGTCTCCTTTTAAACAAGTTATAAAATACAAAGAACATGCTTTACACATATTTTTAATGAAAGTTTGGGAAAGAGGCCGTTATCGCTTTTTTGGACGGTGCGCATCTAAGTGAAGGAGATTTTGAAAGAAACATAGAACTTTAGCTGCCTAAGACACCAAATTCAGTTTAAAATTACTCCAAATTTGAACATTTAACTCAAAGGAAGAGCATCGTGCTTAAGATCTAACTAATTACTTACAAATTTTGAGCTCTTGGCAATTTTTTTCACATTTAATATTGACCAAATGCTTATTTTTGGGACTTAATACGCTTAATTTCCATTCATCTACAATTATGATTTGAGTTTAAAGGTGGCAAAAGTACCTATAATGTCAAAAATTCGTTTAACATTTTTGGCAAGACCTTTAATATAAGATAATGTCAATAATGAACACGGTCGCCTTTGTATAGATACATTATATTATGTAGGTACAGTGTAAAGAAAGCTGCAAAACATTTCCAATTTAGCTGTATTATTAATTTCAAATTAGAATTATGGTTTTAATTACGAGCGAGTTGTAATTTCTGGTTAGAGCCTTTTCGAAATCTGAAAACGCTCAAGTTTTACAATTTGTGTACGAATTTAAAATTTTAAAAAAATTATATAAAAGGGAGATTATGGTTCGTTGCATTTTTTGTTTTTCGAAACTTCTGTTTTCGATACTACTTTTTGTGATTAGCTGTGACTGGATTTTTTAAAAGTAAAACAAAATTGCGCATCCCTCCATATATTTTTTTAACTATAATATATTTAAGGAATTTTCTACAGTAGTGAAAATTTTTATTTCCATGCCATATTAATTATGTCTTTGGAAAAAGATGGGCTTAGTTTGTACATAGATTTCCACTTTCCAAAATTAAAATTGGTATCTACATATTTTCAATTAAAATAGTGATTATTTGTGGAATGATAGTGCAGTTCACATACAGGGTAGCCGATTAGTGCGAGGAAGTCCAATAAATATTTCATTCAATATCATACGGATTAAAAAATGTTTCAAACAAAAGTTGTAGGATACGAATTCATTGCATATTTGTAATATATTTATAAACATACAGGGTGCTTCGAATAATCGTGGCTCCGTGCCGATCTGTTTTGTTTTTGTTTTTTGTTTTAAATGCAGCGTTCCCAAATTATGAATTTTTTTCATGATTTTTCTGAAAAAACATTGTCTGTTTAAAAAATGCTTAGGCCCCTTCAGTTTTAAAATTTTTGATGCACAAATTACAATAATTAGTAAAGGTCGTTCCTTAGTGAATATACAAATATTTGTCGATTTAATTTTACAAGACGTTTTACAATTTATTATTCGCATAGTTTTGTAAATTTCGAATAGGAAAAACTTTGCAATTTTAAATGGAACACCCTTTATATTATTATGTAAGTCGATAAAGCTTTTCAATCTCTCCCATTAATGTCTGTGCTATGTGTCTTCTAAAACTAGTAGTTTTTACTAGTGTTCCATTTAAAATAACAAAGCTTTTCCTATTCGACATTTACAATAAATTACAAATTATTGCAAACGCTCTGTATAAAGTTAATCGATAAATATTTATATATTCACTAAGGAACGACCTTTACTAATTTGTGTACCAAAAATTCACTTAAAATTTTAAAACTGAACCAGCCTAAGCATTTTTTAATCAGACCATGTTTATTATGAAAAAAATTTATAACATGGTAACGCCGCATTTGAAACAAAAAACAAAAATATGGACATGGAGCATTTTAAGAGAGCATGGAGTGTTCCATTTAAAAAAACAGGTCGGTACAGAGCCACGATTATTCGAAACACCCTATATGTTTGTAAATATTTTACAAGGTTCGTTTCGTACAACTTTTATTTGGAACATTCTTAACGCTGTATGTTGAACGTAAAAAAGATAACTATGCCAAAAATCGCCAAAAATTAAATAAAATTCTACTCAATTCCTTCGTTACTAAAATATTTAGGTATAGGTAGGTATAACACAATAAATACGAAAAAAAAAAAAAATAAGTAAAAGAAACTTCAATCACACATTTTTAAAGTTAAAGGGATTTAGAACATATGTATAATTTAGATTCAAGTTAGAATTAATGTTTCTCGTCTGAAATTTATAGTTTATTTTTAATTATTCTTAAAAACGGAAGATTTTGCAATCTGAAATCATCCAAATTTTACATTTGTGTGTATTTTCTACTAATTAGTCATGTTTGGAACATAAAACTGTGCAAATATCTCCCTTTAGAGGTTCTTATAAGTCAACCGTTTATGAATTATACAAAGAAAATTCCTAAATATCTTTAGCCAAAGTTGCTTTTTTCGAGGGAGCGATTTAAAGGTGATTTTGAAAGAAGAAAGTAAAAGCAAAAGTATTGCCGCGCGACTAGTAAAAATAGGTACGACCCCAAATTCAATTTAAAATTGAGAAAACTCCAAACTTTAAGATTTCTTAAAGAATTTTGAGTTTTGAAGAAAGTTTTTCACATTTAAATACCGACTATTCATTTAAAATTTCGAAAATGTTTATGAGAAGACCTTAACATATGATAGGTAATGTTAAGAATGAACGTGGTCATGTTTGTATGTAAAGAAAGCTGCAACTTTACATGTTTATTATATAACTGAATTTGTAGTTTCAATTTAGAATTACGATTTTAATTACGCGCAAGTTGTAATTCCTAGTTTGCGCCATTTTGGAATCTGAAAACGCTAAAGTTTTACAATTTATGCATGCGAATTTAATAAAAAATTTTCCAGTTTACGGTTTAGTTCACGTTCAAACTTTCCTGTAATAAAATTACGGATTTCCCTAAAATAGTGCATAATTGCGCAACGATAAGCGCGAGTCTAATGTAAGATAAATATGTTTTCTTATAAAACGTGCGTCACATTTAAATAAATAGAATCTAAAGCTCTTGTACCAACCAATTTTCATTTTCAGCCCTCGGCATTGAAATTAAAGGTTGAATTTATAACCGAGGAAAATCGACATCTTCAAGATCCATCAGAGTAATAAATGCGTAAACTGTGCTGATTTTACGCATTTATTCCTCCGAAATTTTTAACTTTATTCCACATAAAACAAAATTTGTTTGAAAAAGAGAGGACAAAGAAATTTATATTCAAGCCAACCCCCAATTAGCTTTAAAAGTAATTGTTTCCTGAAATGCTATTTATGGAAGTAATTTAATCCTATGTCGGGGATTCAATTTATTATTATTTTTTTTTAAATAAAATAATTCTATTAAGATTCTTTTTGTTCATAAAAGTAATTGTCCTTGACTAGTTGTTTACAATTTTAATTTGGTGACACTCAAATTGTTATCTTACAAATGGAAAAGTAAATATTTAATGTGGTACCTGCTGTTAAATGTACCTTAAGGATAACGGTGTTCGCATTTTAAAAATGTTAACTTTACAAATTTTTGTTAATTGTAGGTCTCTAGAGCATTGAATTAATAAAATTCCAAACGATATGAACCGGTTTCGGAATTGATATTTACAAAAAAAAGGCACTGACCTATAGTGAAAGAAAAATATCAAGAAAAGGGTACGAACCTGCATTTGTAACCAAGCGTCTAAAAATGGTTGCGAATAGTTATTAGGGGATGAATTCCAACACTCTCCAGGATGTGCGGGTACTATTTGATCGTCCGAACGTGGCGGTGCCGTTGGGGCAAGACAACAAGTACCCGAATCCATAACCCCGAAGGGCCACCTTATCCAAATAAATCACCAGTAATTTGCATAAAATAAATCACTCTTTCTTTTAAACTTAGAGTTTCGCTTTTTTTGGGATTCAGTCTCGGTGGTACCAAATTGCCAATTGAAATGCGGATGAATAAACAAATTTAGCTGTGAATACAAATAAACTAATCACATTCAATTCACGTTGAAATATGTTTGTGTTAAGCATTCGTGCGTAACATCGTACACGATTTAATTTTAAATTTGCCAATGTGTAGCTTGAATGTCATAACATCATCGAATGTCAAAAAAGCACCCCCCAAAAAGAAGCACTGATCCACACTCGCACAACACAGCCGTTTTTTGTCCCCCAAATTCGGTCCAAATCGAGCGAAGCTACACCATGTTCCAAAATTTCGAACGAAGATCGATGGTCGTAATGTGTAAGCGCGCGTAATTTGTGACTCTAGGGTTGATAAATGTTAGAGAAAAACACCATGCGGTGGGTGTAACCGTGTTGACTTGTTGCGTAGTAGACAAGACAACGGTCGCACGTTGACTGCAAATCGAAATCAACGGTCAATTCAACCTCGACCAAACCAAAGAGTTACGAAGAGATAGGAAACTCGAAGCCTGCCGATTAGTTCAGCTTTACTAGCCGTAGAGACCATGAATTGAATAATACGGCGCAAGCGTTATTACGCCCACGACACGCGACCACTAAAAACGCAAACTAATCAAATTATATCCCGGTAATTATGGGGATTATCGATTTTTTTCCACTTAATTTCACTATTATTATCATTGACGTTTCGAAATGGTGCGCAAGTGTCGAGGAGCTTCCCGTCCAATCCAGCGTTAAAGTTACCGCCGACTACAGAGGTTTCTTACCTGAAACGTGAATTGAAAAATTCAATTTTGATTTTACAAACAGGCGACTAAAGTATGCGTATTATTCGACAATAAAATTTAAATTTTACGATTTTATGTAGTTATGTGTGCGGTCATATGCTTTTAGTGTAATAAAATTAGTAGTAAAAGCCGTAAAACGCAACTAATTTTTAAATGGTAATTTAATTGTAGGGTGCAAAAAGCTCATAACTGAATGGCGTTATGCAGAAACAACTGCAAATTTGTACAAAAGTGTTAAATGGATAGAATTTTTTAAAGCAAAACTAAGTTAACGCACGTTTAATAAATTTGAAGTAAAATCAGAAGTAATAATGAGACATTTTGTGAAATTTCCACGAATGAAGAACGCATATCTTTGTTGCGGAAGAATTTGGATCATTTTTGCAAAGAAACTATTATCTTTAGTTTCTAGTGCAGCGATCTCTCGAAAACAGAGTGCAGGGCTGATTCTGAAGATCTTCTTGGAGATACTAAATTTTTCGTAATTATGTCCATAAACTGTAATGAATAAACTTAATTTTCATCTACTATTTTGTACAAACTTAAACAGAAGAAGCTCTACTTCGACGTGATTGGACACTGAGTGTTATTATCAAGGGTAATAGTTTGTGACAAATTAAAATTAAACCAGAGTTGCTAAGATACAATGTCAAGGAAATCTTTGGTATTATTATTATTCTCATCAAAAATGCAAAAAAGAACAACATCCAGCCAACCCTCTTTCCGCGAAGACATAAATGAAAATGAGTGTCAACTAGCAAGATTATATAATAATAAATTGTGTAGGTATCAATCCTGCGCTGTGAAAGATGTTGCACGTAGAAAAGTATTTACTTTAGAGTCTAGGGAAAACACAGCTAAAAACCTAGGCATTACCACACCAAAGAACCTTAAAGGTTAAGAATTTTTGTTATGATCAAGAAGGTGAAGTAATGAATAATTAATATTTGCTCATTCATTAAAAGCACCCTCGTACACATTCAGTCAACTAAAACATCTAATTTGCATTTTATTATGCAAATATGTAAAAATTTGATGTTAAATCGACTTCGGAGATTGGATGCCAATGTTGAACTAAAAGTCAAAGTTTCGCCTACTTTTATAAGAGGCTCCATCAGGACAAGATGAAAACAAAAATAAATATAAAAAAACAATAAAATTAAAATATAGAAGCTCTTGCCAAATGAAACAACGGGAACAACACAACACACAGTTTTTAGGTATATGTATATTGGATTGCTGTTTCTATGTTTTGTCTTTTGGGAAGAATTTTGTGAAATTAAACAAAAAATACAACAAAAAAGGGAAGATTTCAACAAATTGGTTTAGGAAAAAACAGTAGGTACCTTAATTTCAACTCAACTTCTCCATTAAAATATAAAAGATCATTCATTTACGGAGTAGTAGACAGAGCATTAATCTTATCCTCAAAAATTTTCCAAAAGCAAAAATTTGAATATAACAAAGGAATTTACCCCACAAACTTCATCAACACAACACACAACCATAAAACAAAGAATAAAACAAATTAAAGCAAGAATACCAAATGAAACAATCACCCTACAACCAAACTGCATAAAGATTTCAACATCACCAACAAACGCACTAATAAACGAATATAAAAAATGCACCGTTTTGTTTAATTTAACCAGAAAAATAGAGAAAAATTAAAAACATACAACATAAATACCGCTCAAACGTGTCAAAACAACCTAAAAAATGAAATATTTACAAAATTAAAAGACAAAACAAATCCACTCCAAAATTCCCACATCGTTTATGAAATAAAATGTAATCATTGTCCTTCCAATTACATAGGACAAACCTCGGGATAAACTAAACAACTGCTAAACAATAGAATAAAGCAACATTAAAACTCAATAAATAACTTAATAAACTAAACTAAATAGCCGAACAATATTGGAAACGATTGAAATCAAAAACAATAAGCAATCAATAAATTATATAACAGATATTGAAAAATTACGCGCAATTTACAACAACGTACTCAGAAAAAGAACAACCCAATATAAAAACATCCTATACAATTCAAAATGTCCGCCATCCATCGTACAACACGAAACCAAAACAGTCAAACAAAAATCAATCTTACCATCTCTCTCCTATTTGACGTTACATTAAAAATATTTCTCAATAATTATTATTAACATGACAACGAAAACGAGCATATGAAGAATAAAATTAAAAAAATAACCAGTAAACTGGCACACAACATTCCCGTGTTAACTACAGTGACGTATTAAATAAAATAGTTTTTGCGTAATAACTCAAGAAAATCAACATATAGCCTGTAGTATTTGTAATCAGAAAACGATTCCTGATTTTCTCTTGAAATAATATACAGGGTATGTCATAAATATTTTATTAATTTCCGCATAGACCGGAAGTAAATTAGTATACTTATTATACTCGATTAAAAGAGTCGTATGTCCTCTACTTCACTGTACAATTTTACTTCTTCATCTTTGTTAGCAGAAAAGTTATGAATGTTGAAAATTTTCAACTTCAAAAATACGTCCCCCTACCCCTATGGGAAATAAAGAAATAGATGTAGTGCCAATAGTTTTTCATGAACTATATGTATAACATTTCAAAAAATAAAAATCTCGGAGCAGATTTTGAGAAAATCGATTTTTAATTTTTGACCAATTTTGGGCACCAATAAATTGGGCACGTTACATTTTTGTTCTTTATCTATTAAAAGTAAAAGTTCTGGCCACCCTTTGACTACAATTTACAATTTTCTAATTTTGAGAACTTGGAGAATTGCTGTATTGGCCGCCATTTTGAATTTAGAAACAAACGAAAAACGGCGTTTTACTTGTAACCATGTCTACTAACTAACTGTTCACCAAGGGAAATTAGTTTGGGTTAAAATTTGAATGTTTTGTCCCAAAATAACGCCCCTAGTTTGGACCCCTTTGGGCCGATTTTGATGGCCTTAGTTTTATAGGCCTTAGTTTTAAAATTTCATCAAAATCGGCCTAGTAGTATAGGCTCCACAGCCGTCACGTACGCACCCACGCACGCACAGACAAACATTTTTAAAGATGGTGATTTTGGAGGAGGACCGAAAACATTGAGATTCGTCAAAATCTCGAGTTCGATTTGGTACATTATACTTTCCCTACTAAAAATTTGATGTTATTATGTACGGTTATGGGATGTTTGTGTTTTAGTAAATGTTTCGCGTAACAAACATGTCCAAATGTCTATTAATTTCCTTGACCTTTCCCTCATCAGATGCGATTCACATACAGATATTCACATTTATTTAAAAACCCACCATCCCTTATTATCCATTAAATCCCTTTCCCACAAAATGGGCAGTATTAAATTTTTCTTCAATAGATTTATGACCCTTTCACTTTCGGGAAAAAAAATTTCAAAAAGAACTTCACGCCATTTTCTATATTTCCCACATAATTTTAAACCATTTCCAAAAAATCCTTTCCAAATATCAGTTTTCTCTCTCCACCATGTTATTGTCACATCCTCCTCTCAGGCTATTCCTATAATCCAGACAACTTTCAACATCCATCATTGTTGTAACGAAGGCAGAAAACTTTTTTTCTCAAAAATTCAAGAAATTCTTTATTTAAAGAAGCCCCAATCTTTATATGTCTTCTGAACCTCAACAAAAACCCTCCTTTTTAAATTAACTGATTTATTTTTGGTCATAATTCTCTAGTTCCCGCCTCCCTGTCCAGTTTTTCTTTACAAATTTACTAATGGTAATTTTCAACACTTACCTCAGGTTTGCCCTTTATAAAGGGTGTTACAATAAGACGGGTCGATGTTAAACGCTAATTAAAAATCAGTGGTGTACAAAATTGTCCTACACCTTCGTCCTTTACTTGATACAACACAGCGTTTCTTCACTTTTCGATCGACACGTAGATCTAAAAAATGATGAGCTTGGTAAAAATAAGTGGAATACCATGGAATAGCTTCCTCCGTAATCTACTCAAATTATCACGTTTTCTTACACTTTCACGGAGCCAAACATGTGTCAAAAAGACAAAAATTTCGAACCAAGGTTGTTGTTTAATAGTAAATAGTGTGGCTTGTGGTACCATTTCCTTCAAACTAAATCGATGTTGTTGATTCCTTCTAATTGCTGCCACAAAATGTCCGTTATCATTTCTTAATTTGGCACCCCAAATACGAATGTGCTGTCTATTCCGCCGCTGAACTTTCGCGATCCAATGAACGAAGTTGCAAATGGTTCCATTCCTTGAAATGCAAGATGATTATGTTCACCAAAAGAAACATATAATCTTCATAGTAGGTACACTTTAACAGTATGCTAACGTGTATGAGATATGATTGGTAGAAAACTTGATGGAAGGCACCGAATTGTCTAGGTGGCTACCGCAAGAAAACACAGGTGGTCTAATTAATTCAATACCAAGAAGTCTTAATGGCTGAGGTAATAACGTCAAAAAATGATTAAAAACCGACAATTTGTGTTGACCTCACTAATTTCGATTTCCTTAATCTTTAACCAGTTGAACTGGCCAATACCTCTACCAAATTCATCGCCAAATTCCTTCTCTTTCATTCGGTCACCTCCGAAAATAGCAAAACTAAAAATAGACAACAATTTATTTTGCGTTGGGGAGTAGGGCGAGGGGGGGTGCCGTTCTATTTCATATTTTTATAGCATTGTTTACTTGCTGAGCATTAAATTTTAACACCTTTTTTATTTAGGTTCAATTTTTTATGATCTACTAATTAACGTAAGAACTTGTGTAATTAAAAATCTTTATGTAGAGATTGGGTTCCAAAATAATTGCACGTTAAGTAAAGAACAAAACCCATTATTGTTCATCAAAGAAATTAAGAGAAATCGAGTGATCGAGCATCCTCTTCATTTTCACATTGTTTAAATGACAATGGGGACAATACTACAATAACAGATAAACAATTTTGATTTAATTAACGCCTTCCTAAGTCAAAAAATGCAGGTGTTGCCAGGAAAACCTGCGCGATTTAAATAAAATAAAAATATTTAAATTCCGATTAGTCACACAATAAACATAGATTCTAACTGTGAATGACAACGTTTTAATTTATTCTTCAATTTTTTTTAATTACCATAATTAATGTTGGTAAAACATGAGACCATCGCCGCCACTTTCGAGATGACTAACAATTTAGCTACATTTTATTTCTTTCGCGAATTAAATTTTTGCCGTAGCCATATAGTCGAAAAAGAAGGTTAATTCTATATTCAATTTGTTCCTCCTTGCCTTGTGCCGTTATAATCATGATTAATTCCAAAATTTACGACTGGTGATCATGTACCCCCTCTTTTGCATAGCCCAGAATGATAAAAGGGGTCATTATGGTGAAACGCTATTAGATATAATCTCAGAATTGAATATTATTTGAATTATTATTGTGACCCACTGCAATCCCTTTTTTTCAAAGTTTGATAGAGATCATTATCGCGGCCTGCCGCTGGATGTCTTAATTACTGGTCACCGTCTTACCTACTTCCCGCTAACCGTCTGTCGGGGAAAACTTTATTGTCTACCTATTTGGAACAGTATTATTACATGTGGATATCTAGAGTTGGCAGTAACTGCTCTTATAGTGGGATTACGGTAAGAACACAACTTTCAGTAAGCGTATCATGGACAATCCGAAGTCTGGAGAAAGGTACATGGGGTTTGAAGTCGAAACATTCTGGCCGTATTCTATTATTGTGATGCCATGAGCAAGCAAATGAAATCAATCTTTTATGCACGCTTGTTATTTGAAGTATGAGGTCGATGTTATTAAAAATGGAACCAACCAAGCGGAACCAACATGTTGGAGATGTGGCAAGAATGGTTACATGCGAAAGACTTGCGAGAAAAAGAACCCAGTCGATAGTAATGAGAAGAACAAAATCATCAATAAGAACTGAACGCGAACCAAACTTCCATTGTGCAGTTAATGGACGCAAATGCAACGTAAAAGTTTGTTTTTCCAGATTTTATGGAAATTTGGAAAGTTCAAGAATAAGGTTAAAAACTTTAATGTACTTACAATCATATACTTGGATAACTGACACTGACACCCTTTATAACCCTTTCTACGAATACGGTTTTAGAGATAACAAATCACTCCGTGATTATCGAGCAAGATGGAAGGTCAAGTAATCATCAAACGGACGACCAAGCGTATTATCAGCTAACGAATAAAACTTTAGATCAACCCGCAGCTTCGTAAGAACCGGCTTCGTAAATCCATATCTACTTCCACTCAGCGGGTGGGCCAAGTTGCAAAAACGCAAGACCGCCAAGAAATCGTGACTAAAGGACGCAAAAGGGTCCTAAAAAATCTCTTCGAAGTACAAAAGATTTAGGAAAATGTCTCACGAAGAGAAAAATCATGATTAGTTGATTACCCATAAGAGGTTCCCTAAGAGATTACTAAAGATCCAGAGAAGATATGATCTGTCAAGTGATTGTCGAACAACCTGGTAGTGCCTGTGGCTTATTCAGTTGTGCTGGTGGAAAAAGGGTAACACGTTTCCGAGGACTGATACTCTTATTGAGCGACCTGCACGTGGTACATAAGAAGTGCTAACTGGAAAGTAGGTGAATGCATCTAGGCACAAATGCCCCGCTGAACAAACGCATTAAGCTCACTATTTCAATTTTCAATTTTGGTTTCTTAATTTTCAGATTAGTTTCAACACCTGGACGAGAAGATTAGTAAGAACTGTTGAAATTTTTTTCGCGTCTTCCTCAAAAATTTCCTTATGTAAGGGTGTTAATATCTTACATTCTTGAATAGAGTTTAAAAAATAAGTCACCAAGAGACAAATTAAATACCAAATAGTTTTATATTGAAACATTTTTCCATAAATGGATATTCATACTATACCAAGATAGTTATTGGTTAGGTTATGATGATTTACTGTATGATACCTAGTATATTTTATACTTTTGAGAAACTCTGTGCGTTACCGTAACAGTTGTGTCTGAAGAATATAATAATCTTAAGAAGTATGATCGGTACATAATTTCCTATATTTAATTATTATTAACATGCCATAAAAGATAGTGGTCCATATAATGACAATAATTCAGATGAGTTCTTTTTGAGAACCCTTCTTGGAAGAATGGGAAACCAAAATGCTTTATTTCATTCTGTTCACCTTCTTCTCTTCAAGAGAAAAAATCAAACTCATAAGCGTTCTGTTTGAACTAAGCTTGCGTGTAAGTATAATAATAATAGATACATTAATATAATTAGCATTTTATTATGCTACTTCATGTGCACGTGTAGTACACACCTTAAGTAGATGGAAGAATTTGGCCCAAACTATATTGTTTATAGTAAAATACCATACAAAAAATTTCCCTTATTGCTCACATTACTATTTTAAGCATGGTATGTTATGTGGTTTGTATAAAGTTTCGTGATTCCTACTGAATTGCATTTGGAAAGCCAAAACCACGACAACTTGTCAGACTGATAAATATGAAGCCTCATAATTGATAATAAAACGCAAAAAAAAGGTTAACCGCAGCTATTAAAGTTGTATAATAGAAATTTTAATTCTCACTTTTCAACCGCTAAAATGGTGTAATTAGGTTATGTGACCTATAATATTGCGATAAGGAATATGGTTTGATGAATGCGAACGTTTTAAGAAAAAAATTATTGAGGGACTGAGCTCACTATACCTTCCCACAAAGTGTAATGTCGCGAAAATAAGTCGAATATTTCCATTACTCAAAGTGCATTTCATTTCGATCATTGTGTGCATGGAAAATACCCCCGCCTTGAAGGTTTTCGGGCTTTTCATGAGGAAAGTTCCGCGAAGAGGAAGGAATTAAATATTTTGATAAGACATAATTGACGTAACAGGCAAGTGAGTACGTCGCCTAAAGACCAAGTAGGTAAGTATGAGAATGTCTGCCTAAAGTGGTGAGGACTACGTATGGAGGCAAGTGATTTTAGAAATTACAACGTTTTGGAGTACCTTTGGAATTGGTTTACCTTTGTCCTTTGGAATGCTTTTTCCCTGTTCCTTAAGGTTGTAGTTTTAATGGGAAGCAAAAATGTGTGAAACTGTAGTGGGAAAATTTTAAGGTAATGGGGAACTTATACCCTGGAGTTTATCGTGTTTTGTTTCTCATGGAGCAATAAGTTGACTTTGTTTGAAAACAACCCTGTCCTAGTTAGGCTAAATCCCCTTCCTGTAAATGAAATAATGAGGCCAGGCTTCCGCGTTCATTGTTGATACAGAAGTACCAAGTCTCAAGTTTTCTACTAGGTTCACAATAGGTTTTTTGATTTTTGCGTGCGTAGATTGCAAGATTCAGTTATGGTTCTTATAAAATCGGTAATCTTTTCATTTTCAAGCAGGCGTTGACTTGCCTTTGTCTAGGTATGCCACAAATGGCGTGGTATGGCGTCTCTTCATGCTCACCACAAACTCTGCATAATGGGCTGTTCGTCAGTCACATATTGTGCAAGTGTTTGTTCAGACGAAAGTAGCCTGTGACTCCATCTCTGTCGCAAGTTTTTCGTCGTCCTATTAACTTTAAGATGGACGCTGCGAAATCCCCGTTTGAATATTCCAGTTCTGCGCTGGAATTTTCGGCTAGTGTCTGCAGAGTGCTCTTTTGTTAGTATTGCCCGAATCTCCTTCTTCACTGTGTTATCACAGACAAGTTCGGTTTCTATGAGTGGTTTCTCGCTTGCAACTCTCGCAAGCTCGTGAGCAACCCAGTTACTCGCGATTTCCGCGTGCCGATGTGCCCACACTAGTGTGACTTGTCTTTAGCATTTGTGTGCATTAAATGACTACCTCTGAGTTTACCACATTTATAATAAGTAGATACCACTTGTCCAACTACTGACAAACAGTTGATGAGTGTCATATGAAGACACATTTAATAGAACCGTAAAAATTCCAGTTGAGTTGAGTACTATGGTATCTTCAGTGAGTGTCCAATCCCAATGCAAATGGTATTATGTCTATGTTACCATGTTGGAGGAGCTGTACTATTGTTAAGAGAGAGGCGACAAAGTGTTGGGGTCTCAACAAAAGAAGCTGAAAAAATGTTATGACCATCAAGGCGTGTAGATGGAGTATTTGACTTACTGGCCCTTATCCGTAGTATGATAAAGGACGTTTGGTCTACCAGTACTGTATGTACCTAGGTAAAACAGTGGCTGGAAAATTAACTGAAAACTAGGGATGCCACGAATAGTAATATTTGTGGCAAAATATTGCATTTTGGCCTTCTTCAGTCTCGTTCGCTGTTACAATTTTATTGAAGAAGTCTTCATATTGTGATGAAGCAGCAAATTCTCCTCGCAAAGTTGTAGTCGACATAGTTTTGGTTTGGGACTGAGCAACTTAGGGATCCGCTCATTCCCAAATCTTCATGTAATCTTCATCAAAACACAAATATTCCTATTTTCTAGCATTAATTAAAATGTTTACTCAGTGGTCACAAAACCTCCAACTTTATGTACGGTTTCTTCAGTTCCTATTTGTGTAGTCTTGCATACTTTGGGTCATAGTCATATGATTAATGGGTTCCCCGGCTTGCATCAATACTTCTCTTGTTCTCTTGGAAATAGGAATACATAGAAACAAAAACATTCCAATCTTGAAAAATTAGTATCTAACCAATAATTTCAAATACCGTTCAATTTGAACGTGTGAAATAATCTTTTAGGTGTTAATATTTCATTCTACTTGCATAAGGCGAGCTACATTACAAAAAGAACAACAAAAATAGACACTGACCTTAGTCGACGCACATTTTTTAACCATTTACGAAAAGTCAACGCTTTAATATTATGTAAATGTTAACATTTTCGTTCATTCACACCGATCATCTAATTTCAATTGCCTACATTAAATAGGTAACGGGAGCAATAGTACAAAAAATATCAATTTCTCTTGCACAATGCCCTGAAAATTTCATCTGCTTAAAGAAACGCGTGAAGCGATCCGTATAAGGTTAAATTTACATCCATTTGCATTGTTAGAATTGGCACCGGCCGTAATTGTGTAAATATAGTGACCCCAAGACCAAGTGACCATTAAGTGTAGGAAGGACCAGTTCAACTTGTTACCTGCTACGAGATTCTTAAACCTTTTACATTTTAAGTGTGCACTTCTCCTTCAAATCCATCTTAAGACACTTCGTCGCGTGATTGTGAATAAAAAAAAATGCTATACTTACTGATTAAAAATTAATTATCCCCACATATTGTTGTTTGTTGTTATGTGTTACAATGGTGTGTACTGTGTGGGTCAATGTATCAGTAAATGCCTTCGAAGATAAGTAATTGACAATTATTTTAAGAGAAAATATTAAAAATAGTGAACAATACAATTTATAAATATACAAGCCGCTTGGCAGCAGCTTGGCCCGCGGTCTTATATTTCTTGGCCATATTCTGGCCAAACCATTAACTCAGGCAAGTTCACATAATATATGAAAAATGTTCGACTCGTGCAGCTCTATCAAATAGGCCCCAGGCCCAATTTATATATACCCAAGTGATCTTTGATCCCTTGAAGACCGGAAGTAACCTTGAGGGAGTCAATGGTCATAAATCACCCCAGGGTCACGCGTGATGCTCATGCAAATTTTGAGCCTTCCAGCTTCGCCCCATAGAAATGTGACGGACGGACGGACCGACATGCAGTGCGCAATTTTCATCATAGCTACAAATTTTTTGGAAACGAAATTGTGAATAAAAGGCAGAAAAAGTTGGTTGTAAGTGCTTTCAGGCACTCTACAATTTTTAAGAATTAAAGGTATTTGATGACAATGTTCGGAATTTAAAAACTGGATGGCAAATTCTTTTTTTGATCATTAACAAGGTAATGCAGTATAAGGAAGTAAATTAGAAAAGTTAATCTAATTTATTTTAAAGAAGTTAAAGTTGCAAACAAGTTGCATTCAATTTAATTTGTAAATTGGAAGTTAATTTAAGAAACGTTATTGATTATTATTTATTTATGTAGTTACAATCTCCTTTCATGTGGGAAATTAATTGATTAATTTTGAAGTTTAAATCTGTTCCGTAAAAGAAACATAGTTGCACCAGCTTTTAACTTTGCAAGGAACCTTTGATTTTAATCTAATACGATGCGATATTTTCAAGCTTGCAGGTAAAGATTATTTAGTTATGCAAGGTTATTTACAAAATTTATTCAATTACTTCCTATATCAAGAGAAAATTTGGTGGAAATAATTTGCGATAGTTTTTCCAGACAAAGTATCATTGATAACATGTCTTTTAACACAAATAACTGTAACGAATTTTTCCGCGAATAGAACTTTCACCAAAGGGTAAATCCAGTGGCGTACCCAGGGGGGATAAGGGGGTATACCCCCCCCCCCAAGCGTCCAACCCTTCCATTCTATTTTACGCTTATTCTTATTAATCCTTAAAAAAGGCCTATCTTAGAAATTCTAGCTCACAGAACAGACTAAATGGACTGGCAATGATGTCAATTCATAGGGAACTACCCAATTCAGAAGACGAAATAATAGAGAAACTTGCACAACAGCCAAGGGGATTGGATTTTGTACTATAATATTATTTTTCTACTCCCATACTTTAATCGACTTATTAAGTGTAATTAGATTGTATCGAAATGATATTCATTTCGATACAGATTTTCATTATAAAACGAGTCAATTAGCCAATAGCTGTCAAGCATTTTACTTGATTGCCATAGTTACAGGAGTTTTTGATATTTGTCAAAAATTTTGTTCGTTCTTTTATAATAATTTTTGTTTAATTAACACAGGTCGTAGAAAAAATAGTGTATGCAACTCTCATGTAATGGCTATTAATACACTCGCACACGATTTATGACACTCGCCAAGGCTCGTGTCATAACTTACCTCGTGCTCGTGTATTAATAGCTATCATTACATGCTCGTTGCATAATATACTATTATTTTATAACTTTCTGGAAAACAAATATTTTTTTTAAAATTGGTAGATCACACCGCACTTTTTATATCCCCCTCCCCCCCTCCAAGGCTGTGGTCTGCGTACGCCACACGGTTTACTCAACCCAGAAAAGCAGTGGAGATAGCAAAAAGATTTATACAGAAACTGCATGAGACACGCGCTACGTTTATAAACAAAGTGGTTACAAGGGGTCGTTATCAAATTTCAAAGCCCTAAAGGGGCCAGGAGGTATTCAAAGGATAATTACAGGTTCATTAACACTATAATCGCCCTAAATTAAGCAGCACTTATTATTATCTCGCTAGAAAAGTCGAATTTTCCTAATTTGTTAATGAAATTTCATTGATTAACCAATTAAGTAAACTAAGTAGATATCCAAGGTTTTGAAACATGCAAGTGGTTATTATAAGGGATCGTTATCAAAGGTCAAGACCCTGGAGGGACCAAGAGATGTTCAAAGGAAAAGAACATTTTCATTAACCCTAATATAATCGTCCTAAATCATGAAGCAGTTCTTATTATTTCCCTAGAAAAAATCGAATTCATATTTTGTTATTGAAACTTAATTAATTAACCAATTACTAGGTAGATATCCAAGGTTTTCGATCTTGCAACTTATCGATGAGACACCCGTTACGTTTTATAAACAAGGTGGTTGCAAGAGAACGTTGTCGAAATTTAAAACACTGAAGGGGACAGGAGGTGCTCAAACGTAAACGACAGATCCATTAATCCTATAATCGTCCTCAATTAAGTAACAGTTCTTATTATTTCGCTAGAAAAGTCGAATCTTCATATTTTGTTAATGAAACTTCATTTATTAACCAATTCCTAGGCAGATATCCAAGGTTGTGAACCATCCAGGTACCTGGCGACGATCCTGCTGTTTCTCAATGAGAAACCCGTTACGTTTGATAAACAAAGTGGTTACAAGAGATCGTTGTCAAGTTTCATGACTCTGAAGGAACCAGGTGTTCAAAGGAAACAAACATTTTCATTAACCCTATAATAG
Source organism: Pyrocoelia pectoralis (assembly GCA_036250285.1). Taxonomy (NCBI): domain Eukaryota; kingdom Metazoa; phylum Arthropoda; class Insecta; order Coleoptera; family Lampyridae; genus Pyrocoelia; species Pyrocoelia pectoralis. The sequence continues at coordinate 2,233,945 of CM070081.1, forward strand.
CCCTAAATTATGAAGCAGTTCTTATTATTTCGCTAGAAAAATTCGAATCTTCCTATTTTGATATTGAAACTTCATTGATTAACCAAACACTAGGTAGATATCCAAGGATTTGAAACATGTAGGTACCTGGAGACGATCCTGCAGCTTCTGAATGAGACATCCGTTACGTTTTATAAACAAGTTATAAAAGTGGTTACCTACAACAGATCGTTGTCAAGCTTCAAGACCCTAAAGAGACCTGGAGGTGTTCAAGGGAAACTACAGGTTCATTAACCCTATAATCGCGCTAAATTATGAAGCAGTTTTTATTATTTCGCTCCAAAAAGTCGAAGTGTCCTAATTTGTTAATGAAGTTGCATTGATTAACCAATTAGATGGAAAAGTAGATATATCGAAGGTTTTGACTCATGCAGGTACCTGAGGACGATCCTGCAGCTTCTAAATGAGACACCCGTTACGTTTTATAAACAAAGTGGTTACAAGAGATCGTTCTCCAGTTTCAAGACCCTGAAGGGACCTGCAGGTGTTCGAAAGGAAAGTACAGGTTCATTAACCTAACTTAAGTAACATTTCTTATTATTTTGCTAGAAAAAGTCGTCGAATCCTCCTGTATTGTTATTGAAACGTCATTGATTAACCAATTACTAGGTAGATATGCAAGAATTTGAAACATGCAAGTGGTTATAAAGGATCGTTGTGAAATGTCAAGACTCTGAAAGAACCAGGTGATCAAAGGAAAGTACATCTTCTTTAACCCTATAATAACCCTAAATTATGAAGCAGTTCTCATTATTTAGCTAGAAAATGTCGAATCTTCGTATTTTGTTATTGAAACTAGGTACCTGGTAAGGCTGTGAACCATGCAGGTACCTGAGGACGACCCTGGAGCTTCTCAGTGAGACACCCGTTACGTTTTATAAACAATGTGGTTACAACAGATCGTTCTCAAGTTTCAAAACCCTGAAGGGACCTGGAGTGCTCAAAGGGAAACTACAGGTTCATTAACCCCATAATCACCCCAACTTATGTAACCGTTCTTTTTATTTCACTAGAAAAAGTCGAATCTTCTTAATTTGTTATTGAAACTTCATTGATTAACCAATTACTACCACTACGTAAATATGCAAGGATTTGAAATATGCAAGTGGTTATAAAGGATCGTTGTGGAATGTCAAGACTCTGAAAGAACTAGGTGTTCAAAGGAAAGAACATCTTCATTAATCCTATAATAGCCCTAAATTATGAAGCAGTTCTGATTATTTCCCTAGAAAAATTCGAATCTTCATATTTTGTTATTGAAACTTCATTGATTAATGAATATTCAAGGATTTAAAACATGCAGGCACCTGGGGACAATCCTGCGAGTCCTCAATGAGACACCGGTTACGTTTTATAAACAAAGTACAGGAGATCGTTGTCAAGTTTCAAGACTCTGAAGGGATCTGGAGGTGCTCAAAGGGAAACTACAGGTTCATTAACCCTATAATCACCCCAACTTATGTAACCGTTCTTAATATTTCACTAGAAAAAGTTGAATCTTCGTATTTTGTTAATGAAACTAGGTACCTGGTAAAGTTGTGAACCGTGCAGGTACCTGCGGATGACTCTGAAGGTTCTCAGTAAAACACCCGTTACGTTTTATAAATAAAGTGGTTAGGAGATCGGTGTCAAGTTTCAATACTCTGAAGGGACCTGGAGGTGTTCAAAGGGAAACTACAAGTTCATTAACCCTATAATCGCCCTAACCTAAGTAACAGTTCTTATTATTTCGCTAGAAAAAGTCGAATCTTCTCATTTTGTTAATGAAACTTACTTGGTTAACCAATTACTAGGTAGATATCCAAGGTTATGAAACCTGCAGATACCTGGGGACTCCCGTAGCTTATGAATGAGACACCCGTTACGATTCATAGTCATTTACCCGTGTGTATAACAATAACTGAAGCAACAAGGTTTATAAAAGCCATTAAGTAATTATTTTCAAATTTCGTTACTACTATTATAATTAATTATTTGTAAATGTTTACAACTCCCATTAGAAAAATAATGGAGAAGAAGTTGATCAGCCCCCTTATTTATTTGTTTTTAAATGAAAAAGTTAAACGTTCCAGTTTCGTAGCTCAACCTGTAGCGTAGGTACAAAGCCTACGAACATTCTCCAAAAAGGCAACGTGTGCAAGAAATAGAATGTAGGCACCTACCTTTGACTAACACCGTCCGCTCCATAACCTGAAAACGGAAATATGCCTATTAGGATTCACAATTTCCTACATGATGTACCTACGCCTCATTAACATTTTACGGAAAAACAAGGGAAGACTAACGAATGATTGTTAGGTTTCAAAAAAGGTTTATCTATCTCCATTTTTGATCAAAAAATAAATTTGCAATAACTTAACGTACTTGAAAACAGCTTGACATGGTAGCGGGACCATTCTCCATCGTCACCATTTCAAAAAAACACTTCAAAATTTTACACTATTAAAACACGACACACACACGCACAAGGACCGTCAACAACTAATAATATTTGTAATGAATTTTTAGCTCAAATATTACTTTTCGTTATAACATGCCGTATGTTTTACCTCAACACGAGCGAGCCTGCAGTTTACTGATAAGCAACAGGCCAACCGCCAACAGGTGTTTCGCAACCCATATTGCCAACTAAAGAAAATGTACGATTAACCGCCCGTGTTAATTGATTATTATTTAATATTGACAAATCGGCCTAAATGAGTGCAAACATTTTTAAATTTGCGTTACCACCAAGGCCCAATTCAGAATAAAACACTGCATTACGTAGGTATTTAAGACTCAATCTAACTTGGCAAGCAACATCGAACAGCGACATCTATCGGGGCGCATCTTTTTGATACTTTCAATTACCTATTGCATTTTATGATTTTACGTCCCTTTTGATGGTTAACATTCGTTAAGTAATGGATTTAAGAAGTTAAACCAGATACTATACATCCTCCTTTTTCCCTTTTAATGGGAAAATCCGCCTGTTTTTTTCTAACGTATTTTTATTCTTCCAGGACAGGGCCGTAGCCAGGGGGTGGGCCAGGGGGCCATGGCCCCCTCCGAAATTAAAAAGTAAATTTAATTTTTCTTAGTTCTTCTTTCTGTGTGGCTTAATGTCAAAATATCTTCAACTAAGTGGCCCACCCCCAAAAGTAAAACCTGGCTGGCTACGCCGGTGTTCCAGGATGTCGATCCATCCTTTGCGTGGGCTACCTCAACCTGTACTTCTTTTCCTTTCCTCGTACTATTTTTACTATTCTGTTGATTCAATTCTTCCCTTATCTATTTTACCCAAGTGTTTATGTTGTCCACTACACATCTCCCGCACTTGAAGAGGTTTTCCCGTTTTCCTCATCTGTGTACCTTGCGTGAAACGATCCGTATGAGGTAAAATTTACATCCACTGGCATTGTAAGAATTTGGCGCCGGCCGTAATTGTGTAAATATAGGGACCTCAAGACCATGTGACCATTATATATTATAAATTATATTTTATATTATATATTATCCTCACATATTTGTGTTTGTTGTATTCATGTTATTAATGGATTAACCCAAGTGGAAATGGCCCCTTTAATTACGTCACGTAGAAATCACTGTCACCTGAAAAGCTCAAGCTGATAAGTTTTTATTCGCCTCATTTTACGCACTGAAATATTGTTTATTTCAGTTGTTTTACGTATCTACTTACAGGGACCCTACTGGAAGTCTGCAAGAATTGGTCGTCTTCAAGGAATAAATTAGTACCTTTTCCGTATTCAGGTATTTAATTCGCACGATACTAAAAAGTACCTTTAAATCCCATTGTTATGTACCTTTGTCATTCATAAGATACGGCAAATATTTTTTGGATCGAACAGCAAGAACCTAATTACTGGGATGATCAATAAATGGGGGAACTCTAGTTAATTAATTCTAAGAGAAATTTAAATTTTATTACGTACAAATTAAAAGTATCTCCTATGATTTGAATGCACCTTTCCATTCTTTCTTGCCACTTTGTAAATACTTGTAGCCACTCATTTTGGAAAACGCTTGAAAGAAATTCATTTACTACAGCATCCACTTTTTCTTCACTTGAAAATCTTTTTTTTTCCACGTAGAAATTTCTAAACAGCCAAAAATCACAGGGAGCCAGGTCAGGAAAATAGGCCGGACGAATCATCAAAGTGACCTGGCTTTCTTCTAGAAATTTTGATGTTGCTGATGCTGTGTGGAGCCTAGCATTATCTTGATGAAAGATAATGGTATGGATTTGAGGTCCTTCCTGGACAGCCTGGGAGACTTGTGATAGGCAAACAGTGGTGTACTTTGACTAAACCGGTTGACCGAAACAATACCGCTTACATTATCTTCCGAACATGAACTTCTCTCTTGGGTAAATCGGGCGGTTCTTCATCTTCAAAGACCCATAATTTGGCTTCCTTGGAAGTTAAATTATCATAAACGTAAACCCAAGTCTCGTCACCTGTCAGCAAACGGCTAATACCATTTGGTCCCAATTTTCGAAAGATTTTCAGGTTTTCTTGGCATGCCTTCATTCGAGGAGATGGGGAACCCACTTGACACAAACGTGACTCATCTTTAGGTCATTTCTTACAATTTTATACGCTGAACCCGTAACAAATCCTCAATTCTTCGGCTATTTGTCTCACTGTAGATTTATGATTTCCCGTACTTTTTCAACAATTTCTCCAGTGACTTCAGTTGGACGGCCTGTACTTTCTTCCTGGTCCAGTGATGTTCGACCCATTCTTAAATATTGGTACCACTTTTATCTTTGACCAACCACTTCATTAATTTCCTACAAACAATCTGATGGTGACAATCCTTTTTTGAAATTGTAGGCAATTAATGTTCGAATGTCACGTTGTTCTCAAAAGCATGCAGGTTATAACAATTCTCCAGGGAAGAGACCCTCTAGTGTCCTGACTGGACAACTTAGAATGAGTGACAACTTGTGACTGTATTCATTACCCCCGAAAACTATTCAGCCCTCAGCACAGTACCTACCTAGCACCTTGGCTGACGCCTAATTTACCCGGATGAATTAATTATCTTTTACTAATTACTGAAATGTAATTATTAAAATGTTCTCTGAAACAAATTTGATCGATCTAGTTTTGCATTATTTGCAGACCTATAATTGCACCTAATTACTGTATTGATAATACAGGGAACTACATATGTCTGACATCAAAACTTTATGATCTCTATTGTCTATCTAAGATAATTGGGAAAGATGGCATTCGTGAAGTGCTACAATTTGTTATAATAAGAAGCACCAATGGGTACTAATTACAGTATCAAATTTAACTACCATTTAATTGGAAGTTGAAATAAAACGTACTTTACGAGTCTAACTATAATTACACGGTGAATTTATTATTCTAATTGTATATCAAACTTGGTATTAAATTTACGTGCAAATTCTTTTACTTTTTCAATTGCATCAAATGCTTACAGGTATCTAAATAAGTGCAAGCGGAACTATTTCAACTTAATAACTTATCTCATTAGTTGACAGAGAGGTAGTATTTTTATTAGTACAAATAAGTAACATAATTATGGAAAAAAACGTCCATCCAGTCTCGTGGTAACCAAAAAATACATTATAGCACCAAATTGCTACCTACATATAAAATGCCCCCACTAATTACAGTATCTTTGTAATTGCATAAGCAGTACCCAACAAGTTTTTAAATTCCACTATGCAAAAGGGTTGACAGTACATATTTTCAGTAATCCTTCGCATCTTCAACACAAATTCTATAAAATGAGCCCCGGTGTGATTTATTTTCATGCTGAACTAGCACCTAATTCGTGGATAATTGCTGTACCTCTATGTTTAATTAGGCCCATTATGCAGTGGGATGCATCGGCACCTAATTTCTCGATAGTAAGAAAATTAGTTACACTTCGAAACATTAAGTACTTGCTTAATTTTATGTAACGGCAATTTGTGTAGGTACTACCTAATTATAGAAAAGATTTCATGTAACCATTTCATGAAGAAGAAGAAAGGCACGAAGTATTGAAAAGATCCTCGTATAAAACTAATACTTGTTCTAACGGGGAAAACCGCTAAAATATCGTATGTAAACAGAGATATCCGCCATTAAGTTAAACATTAAAAGTATTCTTTCCGGAAATACAACAAATCACCTCCGGACGTACATAATTGTTTTAAAAACAAATATTTATTTAAATAAACGTATGTGTCACATCTAATATTTACACACGGCCATTACTTTTATCGCATCTACAATAAAAAAAATCTCCGAAATATAATAAAAGTTGATTAAATCTCTGATGCCCGTAAGGAATTTTACATGCATCACAACTCAACATATAATAGATGCTAAGTACTCGTTCTACATAATTTATAATTAACTGATTATGTCCGGCTTTTCACTCGGGTAGGTTTAACCATTATGATAGTTGTTAATTTTCATTATCTTGTCTCAATAACGTATTGTGACAGCGGCATTACAAAGGTACAAATTACGGAATTATGTACCCATCTTCCGTATATGTTCTGGCTTAGAATGTCAATGGCTGATGAAAGAATGAGGAGAGGTCAGTTCGTTTATTACATTTGTATGTATAACACGGAACGCTAGTTATTTATACAATGTTTAAACGATCGACTGATAAGATTTCGGCCGATCGAAATTGCGCAATTTAAATTCCGGTTTTTAAACCGAAGGTCCTTGTGAGGAACCCTGAGGCGCGTCACTTAAATGGAGCGATTCAACGTAACAACTGTAGGTACGAATATTTCAATTTGCACAAGTACTCGAAAGAATTTGAAGATCATCGAATTCTCTCAAATAACTAGGATAGCAATTTTCTCCTACGTAAGTCATTCCAATGTATGTAGCGTTCTAGAAGAAATGCACAGTATAAAACATACTGGGCGATATATATACTCAGTGACACAGAACTTGCAACACCAAAAAATGGTTGGAATTTCCCGATGAAAAGTGGTAGGAATATTCATCTATGTTATTCAAAATTTGGAAGGAAAATCTTTATTAGTTAAGCAATTTTATAATTACCTATTGTTAATACGTGTGGTGCGGCCACTCTGATTTACACATTTCTTTACACGCCGCGCCGTGGCATTGATTGAATAAGGTGCTTTATCTCGTCTTGGGGTATTGCCTCCCATGCAAGTTGCACCTCATGCCTCAAAGTCTCAAAAGTCAAAGGAGGACGCTGAAGTTTCGCAACCTTCTAGCCATTTTGTCCCACATATGTTCAATAGATCTTTGAGACCAGGGCATCTGTTCAAAGGAAAACCTTGGCGCATGGGTACGTGCATTATCTTGCTGAAATAATGGATCTTCGAACTCTTGTAAGTATGGTGGAAGATTTATACCGTTGTGCTATCATATTGTCTCGAATGAACACCAAGTTGCCATAAGTAATCGCACCCACAGTGCGGTACACGTGCCTTTCAACCGTAAATTGAAAATTCCGTCATTCTTCTGACTCTCATATGACCGTGGTGCATGCCTAAACAAAATCTAGATTCGTTACTAAAGACAAAACGGCGCCATTCAAGATTCCAATGAGATCTTTCATTGCACCATTGAACTATTGCTGACAATGTTCCGCAGTCAAAGGAAGCACAAGTTCCGGACGATAGGTGTCACCCCAAAACTTTGGATTCGGCGATAAACTGTTTTAAGGGTTGTATGGCGACCTTCTTCACCAAACCATTGGTCACCAATTGTCAGAGTAGAAGAAAATCGGTATCTAAATGCCAGTTGTCTTAAGCAACCATCTTTACGCACATTCGTTCTTTTTGAAATCCCGGTTCTTCTTTACGAAATTCCTGTCCATCTTCATACCTAAATATCCGGACACCATCGTGTCTTCAAATGCTTCTTTCTTTTCCATGCTCTGGATTCTACAATACGATGGAAGGGTGGACATAGTACACGCGTACTTAGGCCACAAGTTTGGCCCTTTGTACTACCTCCCTGACTAGTGTCATCCGAACCCCCAACGTCACTTTTGATGTGAGAAAAACAGGTACACGTTGATGTAAAACAAAGATCAGATCTAAGATCCATTTTTTAAAGAATGGTTGGATGCTGCCGAAGTGTCACTTCAAGTTTAATTTTGCAGATTTTTCTACGACTTTCGTTACCTTGTCAACATCTCTCACTAGAACCGAAAAGCTTATACTAATACTATTTTGTATGAGAAAAGTATTAATGTAAAGCTGCCAAGCTTGAAATGTCTCATGCAGAAAGCAGAATTACCATTTTCAAAATTAAAATTAAGTGAGCCAAATTCGCGTACGAGATTATATAAACAAGTAGCATTAAAACATCGATTTCCGCTGAATAAACAAACGAAATTATCTGATAATGATTTTGACATTGATTAACGATAGTCTATTGTTGATGCTTGCGCAACATCTAATGCGCAATGACCTATGATGTGCAACGACAGTTTTAAACGGATGACTTCATTAAAAAAATGCCAGCATTGTCCTGTTCTTTACTAACTTCCTGTAATTATCATTATTACATGCTCAGCATTTCAATTTTATTATTCCTTCTATTACCTATTACTTTTCGTAACCCGTTGTTATTAATCTACATTTCAGCAAATTGCAGAGTCACTATCTCCATCACGAATCGAAGCATTAACATATTCATTCGCATAGTAAGCCATCTATAGTGTTTAAATGTCATCCAAAGCTTTGATCAAGATCGCCAGCCACTGGTTCTCATTGACCACCTTTACAATAGGAGGGATTATCTTTGAAGTACTTTTTATACATCATCATACATTCTTCCTTTGAATGCAGGTAAATGAACAAGGATAAATAGTTGGAAGAAAGAAGCTTTTGTGATGAAAAATGGTTGTTTAGTGTTTACAGTAATCGGATAACTACGTAAACTTAATGAACCGGGCACATATAGCGCCTACACACATTTTCCTGACTTGTAACTACTGGTACTACTTGAAAATTTATTCATATGCAAGGATAATGTTATCCTTATCTTGAGATGACCGTACTAGAATGATTTATTAAACGGAAAAGTCAAAATATGCAAAAGGTACGCTTCCATTAGTCAATTGAGCTTGTTTTCTTGTTATTTAGTAATCGTGTTGATTGGACTATTTTATGATCCTAAAAGGTTTAACGTTTCGCTTGCATCCTTAGAGGTCTACAAAAAAACATGCTACGAGTTAAATTTTTCCATATAATTATTCTGTTATAACTCTTTACTTAGTGGAAGGGGTCGATTATTGACACAAGGGCGTGCATAGTGGCCAAAGAATTAATCAACAACGCTACGATAGACTTTGCGTTACAGGGACCTAGTGGCAGTAATGGCGAGAGGAAGCATAAAGTGGCAAACCTACCATATGACCAACCCAGCCACCAAAAAGCTCAAACAACTAGTAAACCACTCTATGGCCAAAAGAGGGATGCTATGGAAATCCTTATCGCATTATACCTATAAGGCAGCGCCAACACCAACAGCAAAGAGTGTCTAAGTGTCTAGGAATGACACAATCTTCATGGATGTCAGGAAAGGGGATAATAACATAACCGATAACCATATTTGTATCGTCATAAATTGAGCATATATACTACATTTGATATAAAATCAGACATTTTTGTCCAGAAACGTATATAAACCAGAAGAAGACTGGAGGAAACCGTCACCATATACGGCAAGGAATCTGGAAGAGAAATTACCTGCGAACATACACAACATCTTAGGATGCGGTTGGAGGCAACTAGGCAAGGAAGCACCATAATACTCTCTCGTATAGTGGATGTCCTAATAATTTTTCACCCATCAGGAGAAGATTAATCTGTTCGGCTTTCAGCTCAGTAACATTCTCGTCTCACCCGACTCCAATTCTGTCAATATGGAACACTTCAGAGGTCCCTTCAACCCCTCTCTCGTCTATTATTTTTGATACTTTCAAAAAAGTAAAAGTTGTGCACCTGCCACAATAATCGACTCATGCTTCGTTTCATAGACTTTTTCTAGCCCAAATGTTTAATAAGATGGTTTTTTTTACTTCAAAAAAACCGTGGAGAAGTTTAACGACCATAATGATCCCCAAAATCCGCGTTGATGAACCTTAAAAGCAAACATTTCGAGTAAATCCTCCCGTTCGATCCGTTCTGTGAAATTCCTAAAGTTCGGTAACCTCCTACCCCCGAATCAGTTCGCGTTTCCCCATTCAAGATCGACCCTCTTTTCAAACTTCATATTGACGTCTTGAAAATGCACATTTGCTCCAGACACCTTCGCCCAACTTCTACTATCTTACTTTACTGGGCGACAGAATCGGCGAGTGCATTTCTTCCCAGTTCTCACCGTTTTGCCCCGTTGCTTTATCTTATTTGTGCAGATGATACAAGTGCTCTTGCAGTTGGTCGTGGCAGCAGCTGCCTTTGTTTGTGTTGCGGTTCTTCTACGGAAGTACCTTGACCCTTTGGCGACTAGGGCAATAATATTCCCAAGCGCCCTTTAACTTTTCCTATTTACTCGAATTCGCACTTAATTTAGCGCCGATCACCTCTAGATTTGCGACCTCCCATAGTGGTGACAGTTTACCAACCACCTTTCTCAACCAGTCAAGGGATTTGTTACACTGTTTCTTTAAGGTCTCGTTCTCCACCTCTTGGGGTTCTCCTTCGGAGAAAAAGTGTTTTAATGACCATTTACATGATGATAAAATGAATTTTTAACATTTTGTAATATGTCTGGATGTACTTGTCAGATTTCTTGCCTAATACGTTCTTGAGTGCCTCCACGATTTTTCATTTTTTAAGAGAGAATCTAGTGAGGTAAGATTAGAAGCTCGTCCATCTACTTGGAAAAATTTGGTCCGAACATTGATGCAGCATTATGTGCGGACACCCCATCTTGCTGAAGCCATATATCCTTCTATCAGGTAAATCTGTACTTAAAGTACTTCTAATACCTTTCTATACCACCAATTGTGCAGTAGGGAGTCGCCATGCTGTACATAAAATCTCAATCGTCCATCTTAAAAATATAAATATCTTCACTCTACAGCTTATCCAACGAAATTTCAGATGCACGTCATAAATATTCATTCGCGGTTGATTGGAACTACCAGCATATTCTTTGTCTTCTTCGCCCAACACTTTTTCTGTTGCTCCAATGCATTTCGCTCTTGATTTTGGATCTGGACGATTTGCTTTTTTAGAATCATTCGCAACACTCGTACAAATGTATGATCGAATATATGCAGTTCTTTTCAAGTGACATCTACTTAATATGCTGATGTAAATTATAAATCTGAAAAATTAAGAACCAAGTCAATAAGTCCTGAAAGACATTACTTATCCAGCGTCTGACAGATGAATATGATACTACAGGATCTTCCAGTTACTCTGAATGCATCAATCTAAATTGGTCCATTTATCACAAAGGTCCGATCGGTATTCAAACTTAAAAATTAGTAGATTTATTATAACAGAGGTGATTATCATTTTCTCTTTTTTTTGTAGAAGTGATCATTGTACAGTGGACTAATGTGCACATATTTTATTCAACATTCAATAATGAGGGAGAACAATGAATTCTAGTGTATCCATTTACGACGCAGGTTTAGTATTTCTCATAAGTTTCACATTACTTATATGTTAGAAGTGATTAGAAAAGGACCACCTGTAGGAGTCTCTTCATAATCGAGGCATACATAATGAGCGAAATAAAAGAAAGAAGGCTTCTGATCCCGGTGGTTTATTTAGATGGTAAGAGATATAACAGGTATGGGTGAACAGTGGCTGCCTTCATTAGTCAAGTGGCTCGCGCTGTGTGCGGCCTCTTCTACTTTTCATCCTCTTTACCTGTCAGACCAGAACAAACTCTTCTCGTGCCAACGAAACAACATTGAAATAATGCTGCATGATGATGATACCACAATAAATACACAACACGAAAAAACAACAAATCACATTCATTAATTTCTGAATCCCGCCTGCCAGCCCTCCCCCAAACATCTTGTGCTTAGAAGTATGAAATGTATCATAATTTATTAAGTATACGAGGTGATCTTCTTGAATTATGTAGCACATGATGCTCGCACGGTATTCAACAAACACCATAAACTAAATATTACATTTTACTACCACTAAATGTCGAATGGAAAATAAAAATCCGGACTCTATTTAGTTTACAAGGCAACCTCTTATATTGTTATCCTTTGAAGCAATGAAACTCGATTCTTCGGATGGCGTATATAAACTATTTATTTAAAGGATGATTTGTTACCGAATATACCAAGTCAAATTCTCAAGGGGTGTTAGTTTTATGTATTCTCGTTTAACGAGTTTAATTATATAAACACTCTATTTCATTGAGGTTATAAAATGTTTTTACGGATACAATTATTCTTCAAACTAAAAAAGTGTATTACAATGTTTATTTTATTCGTGTCTTAAACAAAGGCTGTGCCGGAAGAATATTGCAATTTACAATGTCTTTAACACCTATGAGTAACTTGACTAATTCCCATGTAAGTACTACAATTTTCATTAAGGGAAACCATTTCCTTCTCCATGACTCTTTTCCAGGATGCGCCATTTCCAGTTCATACCTTTTCGTCATTACCATCACATAATCTTCAAAATACTACTCTGGTTTCTCGTCAAACGGGAATAAATCATATAGTTCTTGTGCAACGACACCTGTCGGAACTCGCAAAAATTATCCTTCGATGCCTAGACGCTCGTATTAAAAAAGCTGATCAGCGGTTCTAAAGATTCCCTCTCAAAGTGCACAGAAATGGTCCGTTTCTAAATTGGATACTATCTTTACGGAGGCAGTCACCAAGACAAAGGTCCTCCGCCAACAGGTCAAGTCCACTTTAGACGCACTTGCATCTAAAGCTTCCTCTGCCCACACTGTTCTTGCTCCGAGTTACTCCGCAACAATCGCTTCCAAGAAAGTTAAAGCCTCATCGGGAAAGTCTGTAGCTCTGGCTCCCCCGGTCCACCATCGTTGTGGTACCGATAGCTGACAAATTCAAAACGGGCGACGACACTAAAAATGCATTGTTGAAAACCCCCGATTCGAAGAGGTTAGGCCTCTGACTTGACAGGGTGACCAAGATGGACAAAAACGCCGTTAAACTCGAATTGGAAAAGTTTGATCTCCCCAAAGCCATACCCACGGACATTTTGGAAACAGTCGGCCTTACCGCTTAAACTCAACAAAGGAGCCTAACTCACGTGTCCATCTTGGATGTGTTTTCTGACCTTCCTTCGGAGTAGGACAAGGAGGCCATCCATTCCAAGAACTTAGATTCTGCTCCTGGAAACGTCCTTTACTTAGCACGAACGTCCTTGAAGGTAATATTCCGGTTCGGAACCTAGGTCAAAAATTCCGTTCATGGATATTGTTTTTCTCTACCATAGCTAACCAAGTAGGTAGTATGATTCTAAGGTGTTCAATACGTGGTTTCTTCTTGTACCAAAGCTCAATAGGGGTAACACCATCTACTGATGACTTTCCAGTTTTTTTCAGTAGGTTGATCTCTGCCCAAACTGTACTTCAGAATTGGAACACTTCAACGACGATTGCTCTGTTTTCTCGTTCACTATTGCCATTCTGTACTGGATGGTGCTGTCAGTCGCTGCGTAACACCTCGTTTTTGCAAGATTTGAACATCTGCTTTGTCGAATTCATCGCCAATCTCGCTGAGTCGTTCCTTAATGGTTGTGACCTTAGCCAAAAGGTCAACATCACCTGCTCGAGTGATAACCAAGATTATCCGATGCACCCTGGTAGTTAACTGATGAAGTTCTGACTACCAAATGATTGCGAGAATAAGCAGGTCCCACTGACCAACAGCCACCCTCTTATCCTGGACTTTAGAAATTGGTCCCGAAGGAGGTTGAACAAAGGAAATAATGAAGTCAAGATCTTACAGATTACCCAGGGAAATGCATTTATACCACGACCCCTCTCGGGTCGTAAACATGCACAAATCGACAAGTAAAAAAGGTTAACATGAGAATGGGTACATGGAATGTTAGAAATCTAATAAGTACAGGAGATGATGAGAGTGCTTTATATTATCACAGCGCAGAGTGCAAGCATGTAAAAATGGAGTAGGTATACCCAGCAAACAGCATTATTAAATAAATACCTGACGAACGTTTTTGGAATATAATAATTAACTGTTGGGATTAATTTTAAGGTATTAACAATAAAATCGAAATGGTAGATATGAATGAAATTTTGATTAGAAAAAGACCTCCAAGATGTCTGTAAAGTGTAAGAGGCGAGTCCATCGTCAAACGAAAATGTGTTTGTTTCTCTGCCATTTAAAATAAACTGTCAAGCGTGATGTTTACAATCGGCATTGCAATTACCATCGGGACAAAACTAATCTGAAACTGTCCACAAACTCAAATTGCTTAAGCGACATTATTTATGGCAAATGAGGATTTCAACTACGTAGGTCGTCACAATGTCAACATTTGTGATGATTGCTTTCTCATGGTAATATTCATAAATATTTCTCACGCCATGATGCGCGTTAAGGAAAATATGCACCGACAGAATAACGGAGTTCCGCGTGGTTCAGAAGCTGGACCGCTTCTTTTTCTACACTCACATTAGTATGTGTACATTACTTTTTGTATCGAAGCGTGTCTATGGTACATAAGTTATATTTGCCTAAAGGATTTTAAAGTTATTAGTTATATGAAACGTAGTCCACCTACAGTTATATGAGTATTAAGACCCACCGCATGAGACTAGGGCCATTTTTCCTTGAATGATTGGATTGGCTAGCGGCACACTTAGGTGTTAATTATTAGGTTGTTGGCCTCGAAAACGCAGATGTTTCTAAATAGGGTTATGTATTGATCTTTTATTAATTATTACTTACAAAACTTACTGACAGGGATTATATTGGAAACGTTTTAAAATTTATTTCACAATTTTCTGACTATTTATTACTCAGTGTAATTTACCGAAAGCACGTGAAAATGTTGAAAAATGGCGTGTCAATAGGTAATAAATTGGTGAAAATTGCTTCAAGCTTAATTATGACAATTATGTTAATTATCGAAGATTTATAACGTACAATCACTCAAAGTACACGAGGTCATTTTTAATGCCGAGAAGTTTAGCGCTTCCAAATTTTGATATTTACGACTTTGGGTCACAAATAATTCAAAAAGTCCCACTCGTTTTCCTTTTGTACGTCCAAGTTAACTGTGAGCTTTAGATTGGTTGGGTCGTGTTTGAAATTTAAATTGTTTACTTGTAATACTGTAACCGATCAATGTTGCTCACAAATCATTACTAGTTTTTAAAATATTAAAGGCGAGATTATAAAATCGTTAACTAATAAACGTATAATGAAACAAGACTTACACGAATCAATAAACTACGAACTATGGAGGAGATATATTGTAAATGGTCGTGCGTGCGTTCTAAATTATTTTCTGGTCTATAAATTACATAATTTCAGGTTACGAAATGCAGGCTAGTTCCTTAAAACAGTCATTCACCCCTAAGAAATGAAATACAAGGTGGCTTGCGACATTAATAATGTCACCACATGGGGAGGTTTCGGTTATAACTTCGCGTTGGTGGAATTTCATTGCCTTTCATCATTTTGCAGATGGAATACAAGACGTGGAATTCGAATTTGAATGATTATAAAAAAATTTTGAATTCCTCCTCAAAACTATATTCTATCCACAATCAATGAAAAAATACAAATACAAACAAGCGCAAATTTTCCTCTTCTTCTTCTTCTTGTTCTTCTTGCATAGAGAAGAATAAAGGAGTTCATTTCTAAACAAAGAATTTTTGAAAACAAAAATTTATTAACCGTGTTAGGAAACAACGATACAAAACAATCAAATTTATTCGCAATGGGTTCTTTTCCCATAAAATTTGAACAAGTTACGTAGTAGTATCTTAAAAAGTTTCAAGGCAGGGGATTGTATAGCCACAGTTCGTAAAATAACAATGACTTCCGGAGTTCGGTCGTGCCAATGTTGAAAAAGTTAACGTTTCGCCCACTTTCGTAAGGGGCTTAATCGGGACAATAATAAAACCATCTGCCATTTTTGTTTTTATTTTTAATTTATTTGGTTTTTTGATATAGGATGCTTCGATTTTATTATTACTTTATCTCATTCCCATTTCTCTTCTTCCTCTTCCTCTTCTATTTTTGGTCGTTGACCTCTTCTTCTCTCGGGATCTAGAGATGTATCCTTCTATTCCTTCCATTTCTACCGAATTACTATTAATTTTCCGTATCCGATTTTGCTTTTGTTTCCACTTTTTCACATATATTTCAAAATAATTGTTTAAGTCTCCAGTTTCCCATTTCTACCATGCACGTTTTGTTAGTAGATATGATTAATTTTCTGGGCGCTTCTTATTTTTGTTTCTCATGAAATCGCCATTCCTCTTTGTAGTCCTGTCTCGATTCTTGAAATCTCTATGCAATCCTCAGCGATTTTTCTTTGCCATGTGACCCATTATCTATATGTATGTATAGCGTAATCAGAAGTAACAGTATCAATTACTCTTCCACAAAGGAGTATACATTATATGAAAGCATTTTGGCACAGCTTTCGCGGAATCATTATTTGATACAGAACCAATTTGAGAATGTTATATGTATAATGTATGATACAGTCAACCACTATACCAACTCCGGTTTAGAGGATGAATTTTACAGTCCGTTTCTTAACATTTTGTGGAGCCCGAACTGTTCAAAAGATTTCCTGATCATTACAGACCTATTTGTCCGAAACGATTTAATCCATCTCAATATCCCCTAACACTGCAATACTCTATTCTTTGCCTAGGGGTAGTTCGCTCGAGCTAGTCAGCGAAAATCGGAGGATAATAGTGGAGGGCCTAATTCTGTATATTATATACCTAAGGTAATTGTATCTATGTATACAAAATAAAGATATAACGAACTAAATTAAGCTCTTCTGGTGGCTTGCAGTGTGGTACCGGTTATGTACAGGTATCTACACGGTCTGGAGTTTCAAATATGACCCTGTAGTCATCAGTTAGATGGAAACCCTTTATCTTGAGCAGATACACTTTATAGTAAACACTCAATGACCTGATCCAGGTCACATCCGGTTTTCCCTGAGTCAAAAGTCACTAAGTTAGAAATTGGATTTTTGGAACAGATAGAAGTTGATCATTCTTTGTCATAAGGGTCAAGTTACCCCGGTGCACCGTTTGACGGCGAGAGTGGCGAGAAAATTGAAAAGAGACTCATAGAACCGCGGTGGTTTTTCTCTTGTTTTATATAAAAGCAATCACAGAAAGAGATATGTTACTCCATGTAAACCAACTCAATCTGTGAAATATTTAATGGGATTGCTGACACAATAACTACAAATACACTTCGGGAAATAGCCATAGAATGAAAGAACCAAAAGAATGTTGGAATTTCACTAAATTTACGATAATACGGAATATTAATCGATATTTAACATCTCATCATCTAAATTATGGGCAACACAACCATACACACATATATCTACCGACTATAGCGACATTTCCGATATAACCAAAATTTATAGTCAATAAATATTGTTGTCTAAATACATGTAAATTACCTTAATAGCCGTAATCGGAATTGAGAAACCTTTGACATACTGACGTTTAGTAAAAAAACAAGAAATAAATTGACGGCTACGTCACTTTCTTGAAGTTTTATTTCAAATTTTATACAATCTGTTTTATGAAGTACCTTCATCATCAAAAGGGAGGTAGCGTATTAATATTAAAAAAATTATTTCGTACATAATGAGTGGGGAGTATTATTCAATTGAGGAAGTTGCTGGGGATTGTTCAAATTTATGTGATGGTAATTTTTCGTTACAATACAAATAATTTAGATCACTTTTATTCTATTGTAGACTACAATGGGCAAACTAACCGCGCTGGAAAAGTGGAAAAGAAACCAACTGATACTGATGGAAATTGCACTAAGAGAAGCCAAGATGATCAACTTCATGGTAAGTATTGCTTTTAGTTTCCTTTTTACCGAAACTTTAACCCAATGCCGATTTCATCAATTTTTGGAACAGCACCTTATGAAAGGTTGCCAAAAAAACAACGTTTTTGACCTATAGTTCCTTATATTTTGCTTGCCAAACGATTTGATAAAGAATTTAAGGTCATTAAGTTCTTTTATATTAGCAACAGACATTTAATTCCCCAATGAGATAAGGTTTCTGGACCAAAAACTGGGGTATTAAACGTGGTAGAAAGAGAAAATCGTTACGCATGAAACCTACAGTAACGTTGCAGGTTTTAAAAAAGACACATAAGGGAAGTAGTTCGGAATTGAAAATTAATAAAGCAGTCGCCCTTTGTCCTTTTGAATTAGCTGAAACGCGGCCGAAGCAGAACATATCCCTTGTGTTTCTAATCAAACTCCAAAGGAATTAAGGGAGAAATTCGAGCGTTTCCAATTGCAGCCACAGATTCGTCTTTGTGAATGTGATGCTCACACAGCCTCGCTTTCTCTTTTGAAGATGATATAACTCTTCCATCATATTGTCCCTCGCCCATTTTTTCAGTACTACCTTACATAATTCCCCTAAAGTTTGTCCAGTCCTTGCTATCCTTATTTTTGTATATTGGTAGGATAATGTCAATTTGCCATTTTGGTAAGAAAACGTAAAAAAGGTGTGAAGACTCCACCAGGTATCTCAACTCCAAACATCTCTACTCAACACCGACACACGTTCCTGTTTAAGTAAGTGAGCGTGGACACAAAGTTATGCTTCTGATACCTTTCAAAAAACCTTGGGATACCAAATAATATCCTTTCAGCTACGTAAATTCGAAACCGATTTAATCTGAATCGAAATATTGGAATAAATGTTGAGCTCCACATATATTTATTAATACAGTCACATTGTTATAAGTAATTTTTTGAAATTCTTCCCCCGTCCCATCTTTCATTAATCCGCTTTGATCGCACTTGCAAAATCAACCGGTAAAGGTTGTGTACACCAATTAAAAATTTGATCGGAGAAACATTTATAAGAGTAATCAGTTAAGTACTTGCTCTTGGCCATATTTCCTAGAAACGTTTGAAGCATGACACTATCCGCAATTTTCTTCATAACCGTCGACAGTTTCAACGGGTCGGCATCAACAAAGATTCCCGATATTCGGTGGGTAAGAACGGTGGTTGCGAACCCACAATTAACGGCAATAATCGCTTTTCCCATACTCATTGCGGCAATAATTGGACCAGGATATACGTCGTTGTTCACCAAGTGGATGACGGCTGTGGCTGCCTGTATCAATGTCTTTTTGTGAACGGTTGGCAATTGTTTGAGGAAAGACACTTGGGAAGCAAAACATTTGCGTTTGGTCGATTCGATTAGTTTATTGTAGTAGTCCAAGCAATTATCCCTGCAAGATCCTGCAATTACCACATGTAGTTCTTCTTTGAAAGTGTTGTCGCTGGATGTTAATAGGTGTTCGAGTGCTTCAAGAACGACAACGAAATTAGAACGTTCTCTGAATTCTCCGAATGCGACAAACAGTTTGTAATTTGCAGGCAAATCGGAAATAATTCGTCTTGCATCGATCGTTTCCTCGCTCCAAAGGCCGGTACTATAACATGGGGTTAAAACCAAAGGCTCCTTTACTTTTGAAAATGATCTTTTGAAAATCTCCTGTAAGCACTTGGTTTGTACAATTACCTCATCAGCGAACCTAATTGTCTTTAGTGTTAGCAACTGGGGTATTACAAACATGCTTTTGTCGTAGTGATCGCTACATCGCAAGTGGGGAAAGTGGTAAATGTAAAAAGTTTTGTAGTTAGTTAGAAGGCTAAGTAGAAGAAGAGCGATGGGTTCCACATCCAATATTACAGTGCTTGGTTGAGCAGTGGGAGGATTCATGGCTAATTGCAAACACAACCAGATTGACCTGAGCAGTGAAAATAAGTGCTTAAACACTCCAAAAAAGCTCGAAGGTATCCAGAACCCAAACGTGTGGACATATTTCTCCAAAGGCTATAAACAAATAATTTAGGGCGGATAAAAGAAAATTACGTTCACTAGGTACCAAAATTGATTCCAAAATTTCTTCCTTACAAAAATCCGTCGTGTATATCGAAATATTGACTGACTTCTCGTTAAGTGCCAAGGCAATGTCCGCTATATAGCGATCTTCTGGTTTATTGCGAAATTTATCATGCAAAATTGCGACGTTACAAATCGGTAATTCTTCGGCCATGCTTTAAAAGTAAACACTTTGAGTATATTTGTCAAAATGTCATTTTGACAATTATAGATCAAAAACAAAAAAGCGTATTAATGATTCGTGATGCTGAATTACAGAAATTGAAGAACAATTGGAATTTGCCGAAAATCGATGCAACACGTTAAAGGGGCAATTGGAGTGTATGAAAAAGAATTACCGGAAATGCAGTCCAAGGGAATTGGAGAATGAAAAATCTAAATCAGTTGCAGGGTGGAAATCTAAAAATCTGAGGAGGCGTCCCATGTCCGTGCAACCGACCCAGGATTCTACCAAGAATCAATTTGAATTAGGTAAGTGTAGTGAGTGTGGAGATGCCATTAAACAAACGTTCCAGATAGCTATGAAAACCTCGACCTTTATCCACGCCGTTCTAGTTCGTCTTTTCCATTGCAAAACGATGCTCCGGCGAAGCCTGCTCTTGTGCGTCAAAACTCGACATCGATAGGTACTGACCATACAGGAGCGGCCGTTCGAACGATGAACCACATCCTCTCTGGTATTACTAACTCAGTTAATCAACTCTCCAACCTACACATTAAACACAACGCGCGTCCATTCTTGAACGATATGGGTAATGACCTATTTGTACTGTTACTGTTACACCTTGTGACTTTTAGGTGTGACATGCGCCATGCCCGGAAAACCCTTCAGTCCGAGGCTAAAGAAACGCCTACAGGAACAACAAAAATGTGTAGATAAAATCGTGCAGGACACACGGTTTTCATCAGCGAATGACGTTAAGATAACCAATTCCCAAGAAATGCCCGAAGAGGATACCAAGGATACAAAGGAAGTCTCCCTCGAAAACTGTTCTAAATCAGTAACTAATCAGCTCAAAAGTAAAGCCCAGTGCTCAATGGGTACCATTAACATACCAAAGTACGCAAAATCAACTGCGAGACAAATAGAAGACGAATCACTAAGTATGTTGAGGAAGCGGAGGCGATCAATCAAAAGACTAAAACCTACCTTAAAACTGTCGCTCACAAAAAATCTGAGCGAGTCTGAATCAACGAAGCGCGGAAGTAAGATTAGCAGCGAGAACTTAGTGGAGCTCTATCATAATCTGGCAGCAAAATCTAGCGAATCTGATGATAGCCACAAAGCTCACACAAGACAAGGAGCGGGAGATTTTCCAAATAACACCACCGTGCGTAAATCTCCTGGCGCCTTAAGTCCAATTCAAGAAAACACAATCGTTCGATCGGACTATTTCAACCACATTCCCAAAAACTACGAACAACCAACAATTGCGTCCAAGCTGAAGAGAGTTACTAAGAACTATTTGCGCTCCTTTAACTATTTCAACTTTCGCTGCATTCCGTTTTGCGCGGCCAAGTCAACCAGTCCAAGTCACAACATTGGGATCAATATTCAGCAGGTTATGAGTATTATAAAAACAAGACAACCCATTACTGGAATCTCACCAACACTTGCTCACAATATCAGCCTTGCCGCTGAGAAACTTCAAGGAAGCCCCATATCTGCCTTCGTATCTAGTTTGAGCACGAGAATCGGGTACGTAGATTTGATCCAATAAAATGTAAACTAACTTTCTTGCTCTTTAGAAGCGCATCTTGTCCACTTGTGAAGCAGCCGTTAAACTACCGTAAACTGCAGGAAATGGCCAAGGTTATACCAGAAGAGCCTTACGAAGAAGAATGCGCTGAGGAACTCGATCGAATGGAAGACCATCTACCCAAAGAGGTGAGAAGAAAACTCTCTCAAATTTGAAACTTTTCATGCTTTTCAGGAACCAACTTCCCTAATGCCACAAATTTGGGCATCAGAATTATCGACAAATCGCTGCACTTGCATTCCGCAAAAAGGGGTACCGTTCCAAAAGGTTTTGAGCAAATACCATGTATCGAACACGGACAGCCTTCGAACGTCCTCCAAAGTAAGATTTTGTTGAATTGTAAAGATATTCATGAAAGTTTGCTTCAGGTGGTATCTAAGCCCGTTATGAAACCGCCAAGACGACCTAGTTATGTTGATTCGAACCAGCGAACGGCTGCATGGGTTACAACCAGTGCCAAAGATGCCCCTCCTACCGAAAGTAAACCGACCAAAGACTCTAACGAAAAAACTTTTCGAGGAAAGGAAAAGAATCTTAAAGCAGTACTTAAGAACCTCCACGACGAGTTCGACAGTTTGAATACGTGAGTGATCCGACGAATCTGAACGCGTATCACTAACTCCTTTACAGCAAATACGAGGATCTGTCCAAGAATAGTACAAACGCCACTCCCGAAGTTGTAAAACGGCTCGAGGAAATGGATACGCAATTAAATCAAAAGGAAGAAGAAATTAACATGGTAATGTCGCTGTGTACCGAGGTTATGGCGTTAAAGGATCAAGTTAAGAAGTTGAAAGAGCACGCTTCGTGTGAAACGCTTTCGGAAAATAAAGCTGTAGATACGAAACGGGAACCAAACCCCGCCTTGCACTTGACGCAACTTTTACGCCAAATTCAAGACTATCAAAGTCGATTCCAAAACACACATTAATAGTGCCGAGGATGGTACCACCATATTATCGTATTTCAATAAAGAATCTATACTAATTTGAGGTGTTCAATCCAATCACGCTTACATTCACGTTATAATCACTAAAGACAGTACCTAGAAACGTGCAAAATGTTTCTGTCTTATACGTTTTATGGGTCGCTTCGTTAATTAGCTTACTTGCAGGTAAAGTAAGCCAAATATTTATGAGGGGTTGTCCAAATGGTGGGCTTAATTTTTTTGATGCCATATGATTTTAGCGACTCGCGTTTGTAGATTCTCTCTTAAGGGGTGGGAATTTTTGAAAAGCACATTTTTTCTATAACCCAAAATGTTCTGTAAAATTTCTTGAGACATTTTTAATCGAAAACACTTCACTTCATCATGACGCCTACAGTCTACAGACGACGTTACCTTGTATGTTCTAAGAAGGGACTATACAAGCTGAAAAACTAACCCAATGACTATTAAATGACTAAATCAGGGAGTTTACGTCAAAAGGCTCCCCCTGCTTATCACTTCACAGTGACAAGGTACTGGAAGTCGCAGATATACAGTTAATTCTACGACTATACGAGCAGAAATGCTTGTTCTGCAAACTCCGCTTCAAAAGGGTAAGTAGCTGATCATATACCTATAATGTACCTATGTATTTACTGCACAAACCTTTATACTAAATGGGAAAAATATTAAAAGGACAAGTGGGATGCCCATAAAACTATAAAGAAATACTATTAATCTAGCAGAAGACAATTATTTTAAATGTGTAATATAAAATCTTCACATACGTTTGCCGCTTGCCGACGGAACTGACATTTGTGATAAACGCAGGTTTTCGCTTGATGCTCTTAGAAAATTTCAAGGGCAAATAACTTACACTTCACTGACAAAAGGTAAAGTAATTAGAGCCAATTAAACGCGGAGGGACGAGAAAAAACGGTCAGTGGAAATGAGGAAATGAAGAAAAGGGGCAGGGAAGAAGAGGAAGCTGAAAAACAAAGAATATTTGGGAAAGGGAAGAAAGCAATAAGATCACCAGATATAAATAAGGCAGGGGAGGAACAAGGAGAGAGAAGAGGAACGAAGGAGAGAGGGAAGACGAAGGAAGAAAAAGAAATGGAGAAAATAAAGGATTTAATTAAAGCAATCATGGAGAGAATGGAGAAAATATAAAAGAAATTAGAAAAGAGATTATATAAGAAATGGGAGAAAAAAAGGGTAAGGGAGAGAGAAAAAAACGAACTGATAGGGAGAATAGAAAAACTAAAAAAACGGATGAAGAGGAGAGAAGAAAAAGGAAGAATAACATTGTGATAAGAGGCTGGAAAAGCAAGGATCCTCAGAAAGAGCTTAAAGGGATGATGGAGGAGAAACTGTGCATTAGGCCAGAATTCAAAAGGGAGACAGTTATAAGCAAAGATAGGGAAAATGAGGTGCTGGCCGAAATGGAGAACTAGGAAGAAAAGAAGAAGGTGATGGAAGAGAAGAGAAAACTAAGGAGCACCAGGGTGTACATATACCACGACCTCACGCGAGAAGAGAGGAGTATCCAAAGTAAGATAAGAAATAGGGCAGCGGAAAGAAGAGCTGAGGGAAGAAAGGTATGGATAGGCTACAAGAAAATGGAGGTAGATGGGGAAAAATATGTATGGAAGGAAATAATAAAAGGACTGGGAATGGAGAGAGAAGAAGGGAAACCAAAGCACATAGAAGACATACTGGAGGAGAATGGTAGTGGAGCGGGGTGGATGGATGAAACGTGGAAAAGAAGGAAACTTTTAATAGGGAAAAAGAATTAACAATAAATATAATGTATTTGGGTATGATAAACTGTAATTAGTTATTGTACTTAGTATTTATTGATACGAATGAAACTTTGTACGACAAATCTAACTCACCTATAATACATGTGTTTATATTACTTTTGCCCCACTTAACTTATTCTTCAAAATAACTCACTAAAATTTTCACCGCTCTGTATTTACGTAAAATAATGCGCCTTAAGCGAATCAATTAACAAGTTACGTTACTAATTTACTGAGCATGATTGCGCAACAGAATCCACCGTTGCTGATTCTATAACGCTTACTGCCTGCCGCAAATTGAATTGAACTCTTCGCTTTGAGATTTTTCTTTTATAAAATGGGAGCTTGAGCTTATCAAATTTTCTAAAGTGGTGGTACAGATTATAAATAGACCAATGAACAGGCTTGTATTGACACAAAATGGTGCGTTTATTCATTCGTAAAAATCAGGACATTCCTTAATCCTTGTCCGCATAATGTGAAGTGAGTATAATGCGAAAAAGGCGTCACAAAGAAACACGATTATATACCGAGAGACATATTTTTTCACAAGAATATAAAACAAAGACAACACGTACCTAATCTAACAAATTAGGAAAAGACAGAAGATAGACGGAGCTTTTGTTGGGTGATTTACTCGTTGCTGTTATGGCAGCGAAGGGGATATGCTTCACGCTTGTGTCTTCTCACGTCTTCAATCTTCTAGTCGCATAGGTCTCCAGCAGTTGCTAATGCGTCTTGAAGGGTTGCTGCTGCAGTTTTCATAATTTCCTCAAGTGTGGGAATGTCGAGGTCTCTATGAATTTGGCGACTTCTAACAAATAAGGGCGCATTTACTGCCATTTCTAGGCATTCATTTTGTAGTATCATCAATTTTATTTTGCCTTTAGTGCCATTCTACGTTTTCAATATCATGTGACGGAAACTTTGGCCGGACATTTTGAGAAAGTACCGTTAAACTCGACTCCGGCCGTTTCTGTTTAGTAGCTGCTCGTTTATTAAGCGATAAGAAGATAAACTGGACTCATTGAGGACCGCAACATACTTAAGGTTAAATAATTTAAGTTACTTAAGAACAAACATAGCTTCGCGACGTTTTATGATACAGTCCATTAACGAAGAAAACGAATCTGCAAGTTGGGCTTATTCGATATCGCTTGTAAAGAAATCGGAACTAAATTTGAGTCTTCAAAGATTATTTTGCGAACTTTTACTTAAATAAGGTATCTGATTAATCTCTTGTGAAGGAGATGAGTCCTTTTGGAATGTAAAATTGAGTGTAATTAAGTGATGTCCCTTAAAGATTAACGACCGAAAGATAGTTATACCAAGAGAAAAAGCCGAGCGACATTTCAAGATATTTTCACATTCGTATACAATAATCTGTGAATTTCAGGACTACCAAAACGTGATTATAAACCGTAAATGTATTTTGCTTGCCCGTAAGAATTTGTGTAAAAGGGTGGATTAGAACCCCTCATTTAACCTAAATCTTTGTACAAAAAGCAATTGTAATTGTGTAATGGAGTAAGTAGGTTACGAACAATGAGTGGGGATTAGATATAAGGCGGAGCAGAGTAGTATTAGGAAGTATTATTATCACTACTGTTAATTGTTAATTATAGTTCAATGTAGAGTATATGAGATGTATGAGAATAAAGTAATTAGATATTAGTGTAATACGAGGTTTCAATCCATTGTCTATGAAGAGACATCACATGGCGACCCTGCTTCTATCAACTATAACAAAAAATATCGAATTCTTTAAAGAATGTAAGATTAAAATAATTGTCATTAGTAAAGCCAGAAAAATTGAGTGTAAAGAAACAAGGGAGTTAATATTAAATGATTTCCATATTCTTCCAACGGGAGGACATAGTGGAATTAATAGAACGTATGCAAACATAAAAAAGTACTATTTTTGGAATAATTTAAAGAACGATGTAATAAAATTAGTAAACAAGTGCAATGAATGTAAACGGCATAAGCATGTAAATCGACAAAAAGAACCTATAATAATTACTACAACAGCATCATCGGCATTTCAGAAGGTATATTTAGATCTTGTAGGTCCATTAAACCAAGATAACGAAAACTATCGATACATTTTGACGATACAATGCGAATTAACAAAATTCGTTGAGGGGTATCCACTTGAAAATAAAGAAGCGGAAACGGTTGCAAAAGCATTCGTTAACAATTTTGTTCTAACGTATGGTATACCAGAACAAATAGTAACTGATCAGGGTACCGAATTTTTAGCAAAAATTTTTAAGCAAACATCAAAATTACTAGGCATAAATCAAATAAATTCAACAGCGTACCATCACGAGACATTAGGGTCATTAGAAAACACACATAAAAATTTAAACGCATATTTAAGGATACAAGTAAACAAATTTCAAACGACATGGAGTAATTGGGTCAAATTTTGGACTTTTGCATTTAACAATTCAGTGCATACAGAGACAAAATACACTCCGTATGAACTTGTTTTTGGAAAACGTTGTAATTTACCACATAATTTGTTAGGAAAGGTAGATCCTATGTACAATTTTGAAAATTATCCAATAGAATTAAAGTTTCGATTACAGTCAGCATGGGAAGATGCTAAAAATAACCTGATCAAGTCGAAAATCAAAAGGAAAGATAGGTTAGATAAACATTGTAATAGTATTAAGTATAAGTTTAACGATAAGGTGTTTATAAAAAGCGAAGAAACCAACAAGTTACAACCAGTGTACAACGGACCGTATAAGGTAATTGAGGACAGATCACCAAACGTAACATTAAAAATAAACAATAAACTAGTTACAGTGCACAAAAACAGGGTGAAACAGTGATAAAATAAAGTGAAGTGAGAAAAAAAAAACATAACATGAGAACATTTAAGGAAAAAAAAATATTTTTTTTCTTTTAACCTAGGGTCAAAAGAAAAAAAAGGGGGAAGGTGTAATGGAGTAAGTAGGTTAGGAACAATGAGTGGGGATTAGATATAAGGCGGAGCAGAGTAGTATTAGGAAGTATTATTATCACTACTGTTAATTGTTAATTATAGTTCAATGTAGAGTATATGAGATGTATGAGAATAAAGTAATTAGATATTAGTGTAATACGAGGTTTCAATCCATTGTCTATGAAGAGACATCACAATTGTCATGTTTGACAAAATTGTATTCAGTACCTATTCAGGATAGTTTTTTCCCCGTCTAGATTAATTAGTAGGATCTGTAGTATATTTTGCTCTTATTTTGTTATGTAAGTGATAGTTACTTGAGCGTAGTAGCATTTCCCTTGTAAGGGTTTCTTAATCGTTAACTTTCCTCTCTTATGGTGCAGTGGTCCCCATTTGAAAACTCTTCTCTGTACATTTACGATCGTCGTATTTTTTTCTTCGGTGCATTTTCATTTGCTAGTGCTTTCTTCCTTTATACTTTCTGCCAAAATCTTGCAGAAAGTAGCCTTTGGCAATATGCGCAATAAAATTGACCGCAGCTGCCGTTTTTTTTCTATCATATTTATTATTTGTGGTATTATCTTTTAGTAATCGTAACACGGCATGGCATGGCATGTGCAATTCATTAAGAAAGCTTTTAACGTTAATGTAGATTGATGAGTTTAGTATGTTTGAGCTACACGCGACTAACCATTGGTCAGTTAAAATGGGGGTCTCTCACCGTATCACCCCTAATAAACTAGGGGTTACCTGCGGTATTAAATGACGATAAAATCGTGACATCTTGTTAATTTTCGTATGACCGAATAATGTATTCCTTTCTTCAAATTGTTAAATAATCTTAATTAATGAATGTTTGTTACACCTAAAGAATGTTGAAGATGGATATTAGTTTTAACGGACTTGATTTAAGGACTGTTAAATAAGTATAAGTGCGTGTTTGTCCCAAAGCAACTCTTACTTTAATAAGTACCTGGCGCTCGTAAATTATAGGGACGGTGCAATTGTTGCGTCATCAAGAGGGCAGAACCCACACTGTTTAGTTTACAACTCGATTACTGTTATCGTTTTACGCAAACAATGGTGTCACTGCTTTGTAATTATATTAAATAGCTTAATAATTAAGCGGTACCTACGTCTATGTACGTATGCGACAGGCGTTAGCCAACCTAACCACTTATTTTAATGTTTTTTCTTTCATTTAACTATTGCTTGTGTTGCCCAACCCAATTAATGCCAAATTCACAGGTTAAAGGGTTCATAAAGCTTAATCTTGCCGAGAAGGCAAAGAAAGAACGATGTTGTCATAAGAATTTCTTCTTTCCGTAATAGACTATTATATTAAGTGATAGTGAACAGGGATAGAAAAGTTTAGGGTAGGCAAGGGGGAGGACTAATGAACCGTTAGAGATAGAGTTAAGAGGGGAAGAGAGACATGAGGTGAGAAATGAAAGTGTGGACATAAGAAAACAGAGATGTATAGAAATAAGATGGAGGAAGTGCATGAAGGGCTGGAGGGAGTGGAAAAGGATTGAATGAGGTGATAGGGAAAATGGATAAGGCAGTGGAGAAAAAAGGTATGTGGTGGGAGATAGCAGGAGGAGAAAGGACAAGGAATGATTGAATGGGTGGTGTATAAGGTATAATGGGGGGTGGGGGTGGAAGAAAGGGGTTATAGAATTGAAGGAATGCAGGGGACGGAAGGAGAGATATAATGAGCAAATGGAGGAGATGATTAAAAGAATAGAGAACAAAGGGGATATAAGGAAATTTCTAAAAGAATGAAAGAAACAGAGGAACACATGTACTGTACAGATTAGGATAGAAATGGGGAAATGGAGAGAACGCTGCATGGATTCGATGGAGGGTGAAGAAGAATGAAGAGACGAGCTGGAATGTCAGGTGGAACATGGTGAAAGGAAGGAAAGGAGGCGAGGGGGGACAAAGATTGTTGTATTGTTGCTTAATTATCCTGCCCAAGACTCCCTCGGTATTTGCTGCAATTTTTTCAAGCGCCATTTTTGAAAATAGAAAACATGTATCATGTAGTCTATTCCATCGGCATTTTTCCCATTTGTTTTACAGTATGGTCAGAAAGAAAGAGTATTAGTATTCCATTTTCATTACTACTGGCCCTAGTGTCACGTTGTTTCTTGATCCTTTTTGAGATTTTTTGAGCCCTTCGCTGCCACAGAAATATTTATTTCACATACCAAAGTGCGTGAAGAATGTGATCGATAATAATTCACTGTCAATTTTGTAGCTAAAAGAAGCACATTTTCGTGTTCGGAAACTAGCACTAGAGCTCATGGGCGCCCATGCAGTAATTTACAGGGGGTGGGGGGGGGGGGCAATTTGGGAAGATTGAACGATTATAATAGTTTTATTTAAATTAAGTTTAAGTTTAAGTTTAAGAAATTATCACTGCTTAGAGTCCGAGTCCAGAGGGGGGCGACTGCCCCCTCTTATGGGCGACCATGCTAGAGCTGGTCCATCCCATACAGACGAAGAAAGTGGAAGAAAGAACCCTTATTAAATGCTAGTTTCACGACCCTTGCCAACCGCTATTCCTAGTTAGAAATTAAAACATATGCTTATTTGAGATACTCCTGTGAAAATCGCATTGAGAGAGAACTCATCTTACCCGCATGGTAGGGTGAGATGGTGAAAATATAATTCTTATAATAAGAGGCCATATTTCAAAAAGTTGCAAGTTTATAGAAAATTTTCAAATTTTTTTAAAAAAAGAGATGCGATGGCCGGGAATCGAACCCGGATCAACTGCTTGGAAGGCAACTATGCTGACCATTACACCACCATCGCACTGTATATTTCTAATATTTAGAACGTAGACAAGTAATAAAATGGGAGTAATTATAATTATGACCTTATTAATTGTATAAATTTAATTACATACCATGGCACACATGTTTTTAAATACAAAACAGTCCAATTGAATCGATGATGTCATCTGTTTGACACATTTTTCTACAGGGTGCTTTTTATTAAACTATAGGTAGGTAACATTGAGTAATATTTCATTATATTACTCAATGGTAGGTAAGTAATAAATATAAAATATAGATTTGTGGCATTGCGAATTACTACTGTACAGAGTGTCCCAAAGAAAACTGGCATTTTTATTACATTCTTAAATACTTTTGTATTTTCACCATATTCATTTACCTTTACGAGGCTGGAACGTGAACATTAGGATTTAGTACCAAAAAAATATGAAGAACCGGTGAGAATCATAGTAATGGGTTTTGTGTTATCCAAAGATAAAATCCGGATTCAGCACCCCAAAGAACATAAAGAACCGCTGAGAATCCTAACTCCAAATTTTTTTCACGAAACATCCCATTTTGTCCCTTGCATCCCTTGCACTATAATCAAATCGCTTCCAACGCCACAAGAACTGTAGGAAAAGCGAAAGATTTATTTGCCTTAGAAGACAAACTATAGTAGAGTGTATTTAGTTTGTAGTGTCCATGAACAATCATAGATCCTTCCTTGACGCCCTTGCGTAAAAACGCACCACTACACCTTCTGCTGGTGATTTTCGAAACTAAATAGAGGTCATTCGCTAGGGCCAATTTCAACCCAGTTCAAGGTCACTTTGATGAGCTGCTCCCTAGAAGTACTTGTAACAGACCAAATAGGTAACAGAGATAGAATGAGGTGATGGGGCTGGCGCGGCGGACGGATTTTTTTGTTTAGTACATTTCTAAATGTATAAAGGAGTATTTTTGTTACATTTATAAATGTATAAAGGCAGCTTTAGTAGAGAATAGAGTGGAATATGCTTGAATATATTTATTAGATCAAATTTAAGTACTTAACAATTTTTTTGTGCAGAACAGGTAATATTCGATACTCCTAGATAATAAAGCAATAACATACTACTTTAAAATATTATAAGTCTTTGGTAAGCACTTTGGCAAAGTATGTATCACTATATAAGTAAAATATTAAAATAAACCTTTATCAAAATCTATAAAAATACATATTTGAATAATGGAACAAGAGGTATATAATATATTTCTGATTAAAGGCAACTTTAAGAATACAAGGTAGTTTCGATCCAATCATCAAACGATAACGTAATTATTTGCTCTCCACCCTTAGCTTTCCTTTGGAAGGTTTCTAAAAAAGAAATAATCCACTTTAAATACGTACCGAGAAAATTGCGAAACTCTTACCGATCATGGTCTTCAATTTCAGTCCGCACAAGATGAATTCGTCAAACATTATCTCCGCCTTTTTGTTTCCATATCGGTGCATTAAAATATTTAAAATTGTACTGTTAAGCGAATAACCGAGCGAATTTAAGGCTTGTCGCAATTCAAATCCGCTTAAACTTCCAGAGTTGTCCTTGTCGTGCTTGCCGAAAATTTGCTGAAATTTGACTCGTTAACACGATGAGTACGCACGAATATGCCAAACGAATACCTTGGCATTCTTAATAAGGGCCCACAGTGATTTAAATTCTTCAAATCCGAGTTTGCCTGAACGATCCACGTCTAATAGTGCGACGATTGACTTACAGACATCTCTGGAAAAACCTCGGTTTACTGTCTCTGAAAATGTTAACGGTTTAAAATTTCCGCGCTGTAATGAAATTGATGAAGTGTATGTTTAAGTGCCATACAGGCAAGGCCGTAGCCAGGGGGGGGGGGGGATCAAGGGGGGCAGAACCCCCCCCCCCCCCCCCCCGAAACTCAGTGGAAAATAACAATTTCTTAAACGAAATGTAAATTACATTACGTAGTTTGTAGTTATATCGGGTGGCGTGTAACTGTTAAAATTTGGTCCCCCCCCGAATATTTTTTCTGGCTACGGCCTTGCATACAGGGTGGGATAATAGCGCTAGATTAGACTTTTGAGTCGGTAATATTATGTTTCAAGTAATAATAATAATTTAATTACTATTAAGCTAAAACTAGAAATTCACCCCATACATTTTAAATCCTTACCACGATCGCCATTTGTTGCTAATCATGAATTACTATCTAAAATGGCTTAAAACAATCTAAAAATGGCATTCTTTCAAAATATTTTGAAAACTATCAATTTTAGGTATAGGTACACAAAGTATGGAGAATTGAAGAAACCAAAAGACGGAATTTATAAAATAGATATTAAAAACTTTAAAGTTTAAATATTTTTTAAACAGCGCCGGTATAGCATTTTTGAAAATCACAAAAATTATTATTGTTTCGTTTTTTATAAAAAAAATCCAAGTAGGTACTTACCATTACCTTGTAATTGATCTTGGACCCTCACTGGATTTAAGGGCTACAGTCTACAGAGTCACTCTGTATAAATGACACTAATTTCTAGTTTAAACATTTGTTCTAAAACTAGTATTATGGACGTTAAACTTCACTTCCGCATTATTGGCCCACCCTGTACATGTAACAACTTAAAGTACTTTAAGCGATAGCTACAGCTCTAGCACTGCAACTAATGTGGTGCGTAGGCGCGAACTCTTGGTTTATGACTATTAGCTCCTGAGATGTATGGTATCTCGCCGGCTTTAGTGAGCCGTCCTGTGCACAAGCAACATTTGTTACAAACATGCCACATCATATAGACCGCTTAGTTCACAATTTGCTCTTTACAATACAGAGAAGGCAATAATGGTGGATTACATGTAAATATAAGTTTCGGCTTAGTTTTTGTTACAGGCATGAATAGAAAGAGAAGAAAACACTTACGAAAAGAGGACTGCGTGCTTAGACAGACATTAAAAACAACACATATAACACAAAACATACCATCGCGTTTAGATGAAGGAGGAGCAGCATCAACGACAGAAGCAGGTACTGCATTAGGCACAATTTCGCTAATAGGAGTATTCTTACAAAGAGGTAAACAAAACAATCCTATTAAAGTACTGGTAACATTGTTTCCAGCATCACTCGTATTTCCGAAACTTGCTCCAACATTCCCCACACTAACCGTATGAGACTCCATTTCTATAACCACAGATATTAAATAACAAAAATCTCAGATAACACGTGCAATCCGCTACCGAGCAACTACAGCACAACTAATCAACAAAGTGACATACCTTTTTTCGTCGCAAAATCCAAAACGTCCTTAAGCTCTTCCCAATCGATCTCTAAATCGTCTCCCGCCAATTTTGTGAAATACTGACGCACCTCATCGACCTGGGCCTGTTTCTCGGGTGTGGCGGTTGGCATCTACGTTAACACAATATTAAAAGGTGCACAAAAACAATGGGTAACATACCATGTAAATGAAAAATTAATTAATTCAGCCAGTTATACATGCACACTTAAGCATACCCCCGTCATGTTAATTTCATTACAGACTCGGTGCCTCTATTGTTATAAACCCCCTAGTATTAAGCGATAGAAAAATCCCTACAACTACCACCTGTTTACCAAACAGAAATAGTTAAGCTCCTCCCACTAAATTTTGGCCAGTGTAAGCAGCGACCAGTTTTACACCCACAAAATTATAAAAAATAATAGTTACGCAAACTACAACAATTGAAAGCAAGTGAGTGCCTGTTTTCCGGGTTTCGAAAATTCGACCAAGAAAAAAGTGGCGGTAATTTTTGGGGAGGCGCTTAACTATTTCTGTTAGGTAAACAGAGAATAGCGATAATTTACCTTTAAATAAGATAAAACGATATCCTAGATTCACAAGAATAACTTCACTATTTTTTTTCCTCTACTAACCAACACAAAAATATAACATAACTATACGGTTACAATCACACTTCAATCGCTACATCTGTAACGTCCTAAATAAGGTGGGTTACACAGTCCCATGTTTATTTTCTGTCCATATGATGCTAAAGCAATGCCATGATACGAAAATACGGCGGTAAAGTGATTCAATACGGCCGCTACCGCTACCATGAGCAACCGCGTTTAGTTGCCAAAATAACTTAGCAACAATCCTGAATCAAAGCGGCTTAGTTGTCGAACCTCACGCACTTAGCAAGAAATAAAGAATTGTTTTATCCATATGAACAGAAAAATGTCATATTTAACAAGGCCGCCAAGGACGTCAATATGGCCTAAGCCGCCAGCGCCCTCGGATTCGTCTCAGCCGGCGAACGGCGGCCGCGGTCGTATTGACGTCCTTGGCGGCCTTGGTAAATAAATAACTATTGCACTTCATCCGCCATCCGTGTTGGTGTGATAACATGAAACTTTTCCTATTGGCTCATTTCTTTCCTATGTCGGATAAAGGTGAACCAATCAAAATATGTTGCATTTTCATGATCTTTCAGTGTATGGACTGAGTGACGTTGAGCTTATGTTTCTCTCTCCATCGCTTTCTACCTTCTCCTGATTTTTAATTCCTTCTTATTCATCATTCCAAGTTCTCCTTGGCCATCCTTTCTTATACTTCCTTATAGTACGTAACAATCTCCATATAATTTTCATTGGGAGTTACCAAGCGTGTAAAAGTTTTCCCCCCCCTCCAGGATTGTTATCAATGACCCACTGAACAATATTAGAGGGGGGGAAAGTTGAACGGCTGCCATCTTGTCCGCCATCTTGAAAATACCCGCGAACCTATTTTTGGCTATATCTTAGCAACCGTATGTCCAAATCGAACGTACGTAGACTCTAATTGCACAGTTTTGTATTCCTAAGATAAATTGTTATATAACCGAAATTGATAATCCTAGCGGATTTAATGTTTTTGGGCTTAAAAGCTTAAATTATGGAATATGTAAAAAAAACCCTAAAAAACGTGACACTTTTGATTTTATTATTATTAATCTTTTAGATCTCGCTTTTATGAATAAAATGCAAAAACAATCAACGAAATCCGAGCACTGGTTACCAAAATATACAAGATTTAGGAATAGGTTCCGCACCTTTGCTCAGCACACAATAATTGGGAGTTACAGGTCAAATTGAAAATTACAGTGTCTGGGTTCCTTTTCCAGGCACTGAATTCCGTCCTTTTAGACTTTGAGCGTCCTCTCAGTGAGGAAGTGGAGTCACAACCCGTAAGTGTGACAAACAATGGACGTGCAAACTACACTGCTCTTTGCAAATGCCCTTGTGTAAATTAATCCGTATAATAATTGTCATTTGATGTTCACCTCTTCTTCCTAAAAGCCTAAATTAAATCAATTAGGTAATTAAATAAACGAGAAGGTGCGGCACAAAAAAAATTATTAATTTATAAAATTTGTATTAATTCGGGTATTTTCGATTTATTCACCGGTACGGTTTTTCGGATCTGATTCATGTCATGGCGATCATTACTCTTATGGGGGCGAGGGAATCGCGAATTGGGCATAAACCTTCAAAAATTGATTACACTTAATTAATGCATGTATTCAGTAGTAATTCGCATATTTTGTAGAGAGTGAACTTATGAAATTTTTAATTTGACCTGTAACTACAAATTATTGTGCTCAGCAAAGGTGCGCTATCTATTCCTAATTCTTGTATATTTTCGTAACCAGTGCTCGGATTTCGTTGATTGTTTTTGCATTTTATTCATAAAAGCGAGATCTAAAAGATTAATAATAATAAAATCAAAAGTGATATGTTTTTTAGCGTTTTTTTTACAGATTCCATAATTTAAGCTTTTAAGCCCAAAAACATTAAATCCGCTAGGATTATCAATTTCGGTTATATAACACTTTATCTTAGGAATACAAAACTGTGCAATTAGAGTCTACGTACGTTCGATTTGGACATACGGTTGCTAAGATATAGCCAAAAATAGGTTCGCGGGTATTTTCAAGATGGCGGACAAGATGGCGGCCGTTCAACTTTCCCCCCCCTCTAATATTGTTCAATGGGTCATTGATAACAATCCTGGAGGGGGGGCCAAACTTTTACACGCTTGGTAACTCCCAACATTACATTGTTACGTACTATTACAGTCTCATGCACCTTTTCACATTACTGAATCACCACAACTGTCCTGCTAATCTTTCTATCAATGGCTAAATCACTAACTTCTCCGGTGCGCCTCGTTGCATTCGCGTGTTTTAATTTTAGGGATTTTTCCCATAAATCTTGTTCTTATTATTCCTGTTGCTTTTTTTCATTTTATTCTTCCATTGTTCTCCACCTGTTCAATTGCTTTTGTTACTGCTCTTTATGTTTATATGTATTTCTTTTTTTCACCCAATATTTCAAAATAATCTCGTAAACCTTTTGCTGCTTGAAGCTAATATCACCCACAGAGATCAGCTCATTTAGAAGTCAGTTGCATCGTACACCATTTTCAGCGGTTTAGTCCCATCCTTGTTTTAAACTAGTTTAACTTTTTGTTATTGGTTCTTACTCCTTTTATGCAATTTTCAAATTTTTCTTGTTTTGTTAATTTTGTTCCCCAATTAACTCTTTCACCGCTCTTTTTCTTGTATTATCTCATTGTTTAGTTTGTATAATTGTTTTATTCCTTTTTCTCCCATGTATATTCTATGTTTTTCGGCGGTGTTGTTATCCTGATGTCATTCCCAATCTTATTTATCTCATTGGCTTCATTAATTCATTTTGTTGTACCTATTCATTCTGCATCTCTTTCTCGTGTTTCTTCCACTTCCATCTTTATTTTCCGCTTTTTTCTTTATATTCGTCATAATTCTCCGGGATTTTTTGTCCTACTATCTTCCTTCTCTTTAACTACTTACTTTACTTCTGTGGTCCGCCATTATGTTCTGATTGTTACTTTGGTATCTCCACAGCTCGCCTCCAACAGGTTTTTTGCTGATGTGATACTACCTTTTTTTTTTCTTTTTTCTTTCTCTTCAGCACATGCTTTTTATTAAATAAGGATCGCTTCCCCTTTGACCATTAAATTATTTACCATTTTCCAATTTCCTTTCTTGATTTGAAAATAATCAATTATAGATAGACCCTTCACTTCTTCCAGGCATCACCCTTGTAAATTAATTAACTATTTCATTCTCAATGTACACATCCTATAACTCTTTCTCCATTACTGTTCTTCACTTCTTCGGCCTCCATTCCGATGTACTCTGTTACATATATAATTTGCTTTACTACTCTCTCCTTAGAATCCCCATCATTTTCCTCTCCATGTTCTTCAGATTTAATACCATTACACATTACACATGTGTAACATTCTCCATTTTCTTTTCTTTTTTCGTCTACTTATTAATTCCCTCATCATTAGTACCAATTCTTTCATTGTTCCTCTTCTTGCTCTCCCCTCTCCGCCAACTTACTTACAGCTGGATCAGTGATTTACCACTACTAGATGATATTCTACAATACTTTTCTCCCTTTGGATATAAAACACTTCGTATTATTTTTGTATGAATTCGACCAACAGGAAAAGTTTGGTATGGGTCGGATGACGGATGCAGGTGCATGTACGCATGTACCATGTAACCGTACCTTACAAAAAAGGTAGCTATATAAAAAAACTCACTGTTGTAGGGGCTTTAAAAGCAATAGGGTCATCGTTCAGTCTGAAAAATAAACAGAACATTATACATTAACGGCGTAACACGGTTAAAAATACTTATGTAAATTCACGTCGATTTGATATATTAAAAAAAGGAATTCACTTAAACTTTCTTTTATTGTCTTTAACTTTTTATGTTTAAACTAACCTAAGTTAACCCAGTAAAATAAGGAAATTTGGATGAAAAAATGGTTACAGCTTTGAAAATTTGGAAACAGGCTTGTTTTGTGTTCCCTTTGAAGTGTTCAAAAGTCCCCACCCGTACCCCCCCTCCGAGAGAAATTGTGGGCCAAAAAGTGTCAAAAAAAACAGGTTATCGTAAATACCTGAAAAAGTATCCATTTTATCAAAAACAAAAACGTTAAGAAAATTGTAGCCGACAAAGTGCCGCACATTTTCGTGTTTTATTTTTGTCTCTACGACTAATAGGAGCCGAGATAGATTTTTTTTAAATGTCGACCGTTTTGCGGCGAAACGAAACGATACTTTTTCAGTTATTTACGATAACCTGTTTTTTTTGACCCTTTTTTTTTGACCCACAATTTCTCTCGGAGGGGGGTACGGGTGGGGACTTTTGAACACTTCAAAGGGAGCACAAAACAAGCCTGTTCCCAAATTTTCAAAGCTGTAACCATTATTTCATCCAAATCGTTAAATTTCGTCTTATTTTACTGGGCTAAGTACAGAATACCTTCACCTATTACCCACAAAAATAGTATAGATTCGGTTAACTTTACCAAGTGTTGTTAATTTAATAAAATGAGAGGCGGAAAGAAAGATAAATACGAAACATTCGATATTTACAAAAAAATTATAACTTACAAAGAATAACAATCAACACAAGACAAAACTCGTTAATAGTTACTTTGTTACTTAAGCGAGATATACGTTGAATAGATAAATACCTACTGCTTTCATATTTGTACATTGTGATACACAATAACATAGGCACAAGGGTTAGAAGCTGTCCACTTGCCTCCCTCAAACTCAAGCAACAAATTTGAAAAACTGAACACTTTACATTTTACATACCTGCCAACTCGACCGCAAAAAGCGGGAATCTCCCGCATTCTAGTACGCACTCACGCTTTTACCCGCATCACAATGATAAACTACCGCAATTTGCAAGTTGTCACTCGTGAGGGAATTTTTAACGAACGGGGTTTTTTAGAGGACAATTTCCTTGTTTTCATACACTATTCCATGAAAATAATGAAGAATTAGGTATTTTTAGCAACAAATTGTTTATATTAGATTAAAATTTAATTGATAACATTAATTTTTGCACATATATAGATAGGCCAAAAATGCCCCATTTTGAACCCAAAAATCCCCCCCGGCCCCATACATGTTCCAAATGTCTCCCGCATTTTCTCAATCTTAGGTTGGCAGGTATGGCACTATGGAACTGCCTAAAATCTGAGTCCGTAACCACCTGAAGGTTGGGGGCTGCCGTGGATATGGAGGTTGGCTTTGATTCGGTTGTACGTAAGGCGAAGGAAGCGGAGACTGCCAGGGAAGTTGTGGGTAATTGGGATTACTATATTGAGGTCGTGGATAGTTCGGATTAGTATATTGAGGCTGTTGATTGTAACCTTGTTGGGTGTAATTGGGCTGTTGAAATTGGAAAAAATT
The DNA here is from genome assembly GCA_036250285.1 of Pyrocoelia pectoralis. Lineage (NCBI taxonomy): Eukaryota > Metazoa > Arthropoda > Insecta > Coleoptera > Lampyridae > Pyrocoelia > Pyrocoelia pectoralis. Next base: position 2,273,642 of record CM070081.1, read on the forward strand.
TCTGGCAAATCCGCCGAAATCGGAAAGGTCGCCCGAATTAAAAAAATTACTGTAACCGCCTGGATTAAAATTGCTCATCGCGTTGTAACCGCGAGGCGGATTATAATTAGATATATCTATTATCATGACCCTGATCGGAACCGTGATCAGAGTCATCATCGTCATTATGAGATTGATAACCGTACTCCATATTGATTTTCTTTTCAGAGAATACTCGTAACAGAAATTCGCCTTCATAGTTCGGTTCGAAGGTGGAAGGTATTATGCAGTATGTTCCTGGTGGTAAACGAAACCGGCAGCTGACTTCACGCAGATTTATGAAGGACGGCGATCGTGCTACGGAAACGTTGTTTTTGAAGTATTGTAAATCGAGCGGTTTCGGTGCGCTGCTTGAATCGGAAAGCTAAAACGTGTGGCAATTAGTAAGTTAAAATTATGTATAACACACTTACGTAAAATACGGCGAAGCCGATAGCTAAAAGTTCTACACCCATTTGTTTTTGTGATCTTCTATTCTTCTGCATTAGCGCGATGATTACTGTACACTTATTTTCGTCATCATCGTCATCAATCTCTGATAAGGTAATGCGATATTGTGGATTGTGTGCGAAGGTTTCTGTAAACAGCACGTAAACACGTCCAAGTATCACCTAATGAAATCTTACCGAGATAATTTTTGCAACCCCCGGCAGTAACACCACGCACCCACTTCCCCTCGAACACGGACATTTCCCACTGTTTCTTATTTCCCTGACTAATTTCCTCCTCCGTTAACGAATCGGGTGTCAAGTTGCAAATTTCCAAACGATCAAAATGCGTTTGAAAATCTTTAAACGACATCCAAAATTCACCATCGTGATCAAATGTAAGGCCCAAATTCTCCTTCTCGTTATCCGGAATAAATTGCCACTCCGGTGATCTGTAAACAAAAATTAAACAAATGCGCAATGTTTATAAATGGGAAACGTACTGATCGCTCCACGGCCCGTTCCATTCAATTTCGTTACCCCACGGATTTCGTAATCTTAAAAGTGAAATTTTTCCTGCTGTATTTGGTGTCCGAATATTTACATGTTTCACCTTCGTAATGCTGTAAGCGTGTCCACGAATTAGACCTTCGCGTGTTTTAGCTTCTAAAACATTTGGATCGGGCTGAAAAACGTAAATTAAACATGTTAATAGTAAAAAAAAGAGTGGGCAATATTAATTAAATTTTATTATTATTAAACCTACCTCGAGAATACTGCCAATTAGGGAGCCCCTTTCATGAGCTTTCAAAATAATTTTAAATAAATTAGGCGGAATAGATTTCATTTCATACATTTCGGTAACTCCCCCAGTAAAATCTTCCATGGCTTCACAAGGCGAACCACCTTTTAAGGCCTCATAAGATCCGTGGAGCCTAAATGAAAAAAAAATTTAGCAAATGTATACGACTGATCAAAATAGGCTTACTTTGCATAGGCTTTCTCTAACAAGGCACTCCAAAATTCGTTCTGCTCATTCGAATAGAGGTAGATGAGTTGTCCTCGGTATGTAGGTAACCTGTCATCAATCACAACATCTATCCACTTTCCGTACTGCCAAAATCTGGAAGGAAACGGTCATTCCTTGACGTTTTTCGCGAAGTCCACTTACCGAAAATGGAAGATACCGGCGTACTTTTCGTCGAAACCTTGATCATCTGGCACTATTTGGAAGAAGAGCCTACGGTACAAGGTCAGATTGGCAACCGCAGCCAGTAACCAACAATCGCCCAATTCGCCCTGTTGCACATCAAAGCGGGAGTATCCCTCGACGAACAGTTGGGGATCGTCGACGATCTCACCCGGTCTTAACCATTCGTAATGTCGATCTGTCCTACCGTTATGTGTTAACGAGGAACTGTTTGCGGGAAATTCGGGATCTTCAAACAGTGTTCCATTATTGCAGTGATCGTTGCGTAATTCATAAAAATCCTGCACTGCACCACGAGCCTTAATTCCCGATCCGCTTTCGCCTAACTGACAATAAATTACAATTTAGATAGGGTTATAACTGTACGCGGAATAACGCGTCAGTGCGTACCGTAAACCGTGGTAACATGGTCACCCCGGTTAAATTTTTATTTATTTACTTATTTGTTATATTTCTTAGATAGAGACAATATATGCATGATTCTAGATCGTACCAAAAGTACACGATGGCATGTCACAATAACATGAAATATAACGTACAGAGAAACTTCTTGGAAGAAATTTATTCGTCATCCAAACGGTTTAGTCAGAGTTTCCGACACATTAGGGACTTTCCCCCTGCTCGAATTGATATCAGGACAGTTATTGGTAAACATTAAAAAAATAACTGTTTAAGAAAATTCCTGAAGAAAATTTCGTCACGCCATTTACCCAGAGAAGATTGGTCCAGAGCACATGTGGACATTTTAAATTTTTTCAACAATATAATATAAGTAATTATTATCATTAATCATCTATAATAGTACTTTGTATGTATATTAGGTATTATCTGAAACATTTATTGTACCTACAATTACGCAATTTATTAGTGTCAGATCAGATTGGCAATACCTAAATGGTTATTATTATTATTGTACTTCGGTTCCAATCGATACTCAGGCCAAGCCTGGATAACTAACCGCACGGATCGAAATCAAGTAACGATTAGTTCTAGTAATACATATACCTATATAAAATAAATTTAAAGTAGCTGTAAAAAAAGCATAATATATTATGTGTTTTGAAATAGTATTATGTTTATTGTGTAAATGTTTGTTGCTTAACTCGGCGCATAGGTTGCACTCGAGTGGGTAATGTGTTGTTCGTGTTTTGTGCTAATTGTGAGTTCTGATATTGTGAGTGTATTGTGTGTTTGCGTTTGAGTGTATGTGCACGAGTTAAAGGTATCACATGAGTGGTTATTGACGTATTATGTGTTTGTAATGGACTTTCTGTAATGCTATGTTGTGTATGGGACATAGTTTGAGTTTGTGAAGGTAGAGGTGTCACATGAGTGATTGTTGAAGTGTTGTCTGTTGGTAATGGACTTTCTATTATGTTATGTTGTGTATGCAACAGAGTTTCAATTTGTGAAGAGAGGATTGAGTGTTGTGTTTCATTTTGTGTTTGAATGATATTAGTTGAAAGTGTGTGATGTGGTTATTATTATTATGTACTAATGTACTTCGATTGTTATCGATACTCAGACCAAGCCTGGTTAACTAATCGCACGGATCGAAATCAAGTAACATAATTATTAACCCGCCGTTAGTCGCTATATGAGGGATTCCCTCACCTTATTGAAATATTTCGCGTAACTTTAATGTTTCACGAAATAAAGCGTAGAGAATCCATCATATCCTCAAACAATCCTTCTGTTACAACGTCATTGTTTCAATTTTTTGATACGCCCTACCATAACGTAATGAGAGCCTATTCAAGCGGGTAAGGCGCGGATTCGCTCACTTAGTGACTAATTCGTGCAACAACTTCTTTTAACTTAACACATGCAATATATGTAAATGGTTTTGAAAATTTTGTTATATTTTTTATGATTTTGAACCAATTTCTTTATGTGCATCGACATTCTATATCATGTGTAATATATGGTAGCTAACAATTTACAGGTACCTACTAAAAATAATAATAATTTGACAGAATATGTGAAGGTGAGGGAATCCCTCACGCGCGACTAACCGCGTAACAATTGGTGTAGCGACTAACGCCGGGTTAATAATTAAATTATAATAATTATTATTATTATGATTATTATTATTATTTGAAATCTATAAAAGACAAATTCAGTTCTTAACGTCTGAAGGTTCTCCCAGACGATGGCTCTAATCTAAGTATGAAAACGTCTTACCTTAAAAATACCTAATGATGATTTGCTGAAAACCATACTGAACACATAAATAATTACGATTAGAATTAATAAGAAATAACTACAAGGCACTAATATAAATAACACATAACCTTTAGAAGCTCGAAACTATCTGTACGGTACAACTAAGAAAATGTTGGTATCTGCCCTCCTATTCTGGCGCCATTTGATTATCGATTATGTCTGTTTACTCGTTTGTAATATTTTGCAGAATTCATCCCCCAGAAGTTGCGGAATTCCCTGATTTAGTACAGAAACGTGGACACTAATGTGGTATGCGACAATAGCAGCCCTTATTTCGTATGAAATGTGCCTGTCTGTGAACGAAACTTTAATGACTTCAAGTTCCATTCGTTTAGAAAAGAAATATGTTCGAAATTTATGACAGACATAAAGAGGACACCTAGTATCCAAATCAAGTTTTGTGTATAATTATACCTACGAATAAATTGACGCCGTGTTAAAACCTAATTTGTTAAATGCGTCCACCTGCATTCATTACATAAGCAGAAATAAGAACAAACTCCATTTTTCGTCGCGACGACGAGCTTTTAAATAAAATACTAATAAACCTTCATAACAACGAAAACGCCAAGGCATCGATCTGCAACCGATAACAAATTCCATTTGCGCCCAATACGCTATCACGAATAAGACAATCAACTCTGAAAATCAACCAAAGACTGCCGTTAAATGACTTTACAACACCATCAACTTCGACCCGGATTTAAAGGAAAGAGACCTGAGTAACTAAGACAGTGTGCCCAACCCAACCGGAAGCTCCAGATCGAATTCTTTGCGAGAGAGCAGTAATTGGAGTCAGCTTTAATATTCCTCCAGCGCTTGGCTGCTTCAAAAGCTAATACACCACAAATGCGACAATATCTTACACCGGTCCTCCATCATAAAATTAGCAGATATCGCAAGTACCATCGAGAAGGAAGTGAAAAATGCCATTACTACCTCGAAAGACACGTCAGCATTCATGGGAGCATATACATAGAAGGGGCGTTTGACAAAACAACCTTCAAATCAATAGAAATTGCCTTACGCCACCATGGCATAACAGAGGTCGTACGCGGCTGGATTGTCCAACTGCTGAAACTCAGAGCGGTGCACATCAACGTCGGCGACAAAACACTAAGGCGCACAGCAGTGAGAGGATGCCCCCAAGGTGGGGTGCTGTCACCACTTCTGTGGAGCTTAACTGTAAACAGCTTCCTCTGTCGCCTTAACGACAACAGCTACTATCCCTAGGTTACGCGGATGATCTATCCATCCTAATAATCGGCAAATTTGTGGCTACTCTGTGCAGTCTGATGCAATAGAGATAGAGGACCTTCGAGCTCCTCTATCTTCCGAAAACACCTCCAGTTTTCAGAGTCAGTGAAGTATCTAGGTACCTATTACACTTGACAATAAACTGAACTGGAGCAAGCACATCCAGCTTAAAGCGGAGAAAGCAAACAGGGCGTTCTGGCAATGTCGCCGCGCAATCCCCAAAGGCTATCCTGTGGTTGTACACCGCCGTGATAATACCCATGTTCTGTTATGGAGCAATTGTCTGATGGCCTAGAACCAGACTATCCATAACCAAAGCACTTTTCAATCATGTGCAAAGACTGGCGTGCCTTGCGTGCACGGGCGCAATACAAGCAACCCCTACAGCCGTCATGGAAGCCATCCTGAGTCTGCTTCCACTGGATCTCCACGTGAGAGAGCAGGCCGTACTGACAGCCTTGCGTCTGAGAAATAAAGGGCTGTTGAACAGAAAAGGCATTGACCACTCTCGAATTCTGGGTGAGGCAGTCAAGCGACTACCTATACTAGAAGGACGATTTGACTCACTCATCCCTCGATTTATACTAGGGAAAAACTACCACATCTTCTTTGATGTGGAAGTGGCATCCCAACCAGACACATCCATCTTCACGGATGGATCTAAAACAATGGAAGGAACAGGTGCAGGTATTTATTCCCAAGAACTGAACTTCCATATCAGCCAACCATTACATTAAATTTCGACTGTCTTTCAGGCAGAACTAGCAGGCATAACGCCAAGTGCACAAACAGTTCTTATGCACAGCATAAAGAATAAAATCATCAGAATCTCCAGTGACAGCAGAGCTGCTCTGCAGGCACTACATCGATACAAATTCGCCTCTAGACTGGCTTCCGAGTGTCACCAGGTACTAGAGCAAGTAACAAAACAGCAAAACACCAATATCCTTGAGCTGAGCTTGTATGGGTTAAAGGACATTCAACCAAGTCAACGCAGTGCATGTAGTTTATTTAGTATGCAGTGTCCAGAAGGCATGTGTATGTTTGTGCTGTTACAAGCAAGTTCTAGGGAATAGCTGATCAAAATGACCTTGTACTATGTTGAAGTCGGGCCTATATAACGAGTGACATCTATTTAGTTTCGAAAGTCACCACTAAGGGGCGTAGTGACCTTGAGATCTGCGTTGAAACCGGCCTTACATAACACTACTGCTACTGTTGGGTATGGTTTAATTCCCGGCCCCGCCAGAAAATCTTCGGTACCTTTTCACCCTTGACGTCAACTAAGCCACCCAAGAGTACATCGGGTTTTTCTGTGGTAATAATAGGAGGACAAGGAGCGCAGTTACATACATTTATAAATGTATAAAGGCAGCTTTAGTAGAGAATAGAGTGAAGTATGCTTGAATATATTTATTAGATCAAATTTAAGTACTTAACAATTTTTTTGTGCAGAACAGGTAATATTCGATACTCTTAGATAATAAAGCAATAACATACTACTTTAAAATAATATAAGTCTTTGGTAAGCACTTTGGTAAAGTATGTATCACTATATAAGTAAAATATTAAATAAACCTTTATCAAAATCTATAAAAATACATATTTGAAAAATGGAACAAGAGGTATATATATTTCTGATTAAAGGCAACTTTAAGAATACAAGGTAGTTTCGATCCAATCATCAAACGATAACGTAATTATTTGCTCTCCACCCTTAGCTTTCCTTTGGAAGGTTTCTAAAAAAGAAATAATCCACCTTAAATAGGTACCTACCGAGAAAATGACGAAACTCTTACCGATCATGGTCTTCAATTTCAGTCCGCACAAGATGAATTCGTCAAACATTATCTCCGCCTTTTTGTTTCCATATCGGTGCATTAAAATATTTAAAATTGTACTGTTAAGCGAATAACCGAGCGAATTTAAGGCTTGTCGCAATTCAAATCCGCTTAAACTTCCAGAGTTGTCCTTGTCGTGCTTGCCGAAAATTTGCTGAAATTTGTCTCGTTAACACGATGAGTACGCACGAATATGCCAAACGAATACCTTGGCGTTCTTAATAAGGGCCCACAGTGATTTAAATTCTTCAAATCCGAGTTTGCCTGAACGATCCACGTCTAATAGTGCGACGATTGACTTACAGACATCTCTGGAAAAACCTTGGTTTGCTGTCTCTGAAAATGTCAACGGTTTAAAATTTCCGCGCTGTAATGGAATCGATGAAGTGTATGTTTAAGTGCCATACAGGGTGGGATAATAGCGCTAGATCAGAGTTTTAAGTCGTTAATATTATGTTTCAAGTAATAATAATAATTTCATTACTATTAACCTAAAAACTAGATATTCACCCCATAGATTTTAAATCCTTAATGGCATTTGTCGCCATTTGTTGCTAATCAATTTTTAAACAGCGCCGGTATAGCATTTTTGAAAAGCACAAAAAATATTATTGTTACGGTTTTCATAAAAAAATCTGAGTAATTACTTACCATTATCTTGTAACTGATCTTGGACCCTGACTGGATTTAAGGGCTACAGAGTCACCCTGTATAAATGACACTAATTTCTAGTTTTGGTTAAATTGTATTCAATAAACATTTATTCTAAAACTAGTATTCTGGACGTTAAACTTTACTTCCGCATTATTGACCCACCCTGTACATGTAACAACAGAAAGTACTTTAAGCGATAGGTACCTATCTACAGCTCTAGCATTGCAAGTAATGTGGTGCGTAGGCGTGAACTCATTCTCGTCATTAACATAACATAAAAAAGTCACTTTGCAATATACAGCATATTTCGACAATTTGCTATTAAATCTAGAAATTCAAATTATATAGGGCGGTCAAATGATTGCGTCATTATTAATAATGGTAATTTTAGATGAAATATGGCATTAAAATACGCCTATACAGGTTGGCGATACAAAGTAGGGGTGGGATTTTTACGCATTTTCTATACACGTGTAAACGACACTTGTACACGCGTGTAGCCGTGTACACGCGCCTTAAAATATAGACCTACAACTAATTTTCTTCATTTGAACATTTGGTGCATACATTTGGTTACTTTAAGTAAGCATTAACATTTATTTTTAATCAAAAATAACAAAATGTCTATATTTTTTGGACTTAATTGGGTTCTTAAAAATTATGAGTCAGAGATTCACCAAACTTTGTATGTAACGTGTATTAGTTTTTATACACGTATCTTAAAAAATATACGTGTACACGTGTACGCGTGTACACGTTCTCACCCCTAATACAAAGTTACTTTATTTTAAACGGAACACCCAGTACATTTTTGAATTCCTAGTTCCTGAGATATGTGGTATCGCTCCGGCTTTAATGAGCCATCCTGTGCACAAGGAACATTATTTTGTTACAAACATGCCACATCATATAGACCGCTTTCGCCTAGTTCACAATTTGCCCTTTACAATAAAGCGAGAAAGTAATAAGTAGGTACAAATAGGGTGGTGGTGGATTATATGTAAATATTAATGTTTTTGTTACAGGCAAGAATAGAAGAGAAGAAAACACTTACGAAAACAAGACTGCGTGCTTAGACAGACATCAAAAACAACACATATAACACAAAACATACCATCGCGTTTAGATGAAGGAGGAGCAGCATCAACGACAGAAGCAGGTACTGCATTAGGCACAATTTCGCTAATAGGAGTATTCTTACAAAGAGGCAAACAAAACAATCCTATTAACGTACTGGTAACATTGTTTCCAGCATCGCTCGTATTTCCGACACTTGCTCCAACATTCCCCACACTAACCTTATGAGACTGCATTTCTATATCCACAGATATTAAATAACTAACACTAGTATCAGATAACACGTGCAATCCGCTACCGAGCAACTATAGCACAACTAAATCAACAAAGTGACATACCTTTTTTCGTTGCAAAATCCAAAACGTCCTTAAGCTCTTCCCAATCGATCTCTAAATCGTCTCCCGCCAATTTTATGAAATACTGACGGACCTCATCGACCTGCGCCTGTTTCTCGGGTGTGGCGGTTGGCATCTACGTTAACACAATATTAAAAGGTGCACAAAAACAATGGGTAACATGCCATGTAAATGAAAAATTAATTAATTCAGCCAGTTATACATGCACACTTAAGCATACCACCGGCATGTTAATTTCATTACAGACTCGGTGCCTCTATTGTTATAAACCCCCTAGTATGAAGCAAGAGAAAAATCCCTACAACTACTACCTGTTTACCAAACAGAAATAGTTAAGCTCCTCCCACTCAATTTGGACGGTGTAAGCAGCGACCAGTTTTACACAATTATAAAAAATAATAGTTACGCCAACTACAAGTAAAAGCAAGTTTTCCGGGTTTCGAAAATTCGACCAATAAAAAGGTGGCGGTAATTTTTGGGGGAGGAGCTTAACTATTTCTGTTGTGTAAACAGAGAATAGCGATAATTTACCTTTAAATAAGATAAAACGATATCCTAGATTCACAAGAATAACTTCATTATATTTTTTCCCTCTACTAACCAACACAAAAATGTAACATAAATAAACGGTTACAATCACTTCACTCGCTACATCTGCAACGTCGCAAATAAGGTGGGTTACACAGTCGCATGTTTAAGGCCGCCAAGGACGTCAATATGGCCTAAGCCGCCAGCCGGCATCGGCTTCGGCTCAGCCGGCAAACGGCGGCCACGGCGGTATTGACGTCCTTGGCGGCCTTGGTAAATAAATAACTATTTCACTTCATCCGCCATCCGTTTTGGTGTGATAACATGAAACTTTTCCTATTGGCTCATTTCTTTCCGATCTCGGATAAAGGTGAATCAATCAAAATATGTTGCATTTTCGTGATCTTTCGGTGTATAGACTGAGCTTGTTTTTCTGCACTATTCTTTCCATCGTTTTCTACCTTCTTCTGATTTTTAATTCTTTCTTATTCATCGTTCCAAGTTCTCCTTACTGAACCACCACAACACAACTGTCCTGCTAATCTTTCCTTTAATGGTTAAATCACTAACTTCTGCAGGTGCACCTCGTTGAATTCGCGCGTTTCAATTTTAGGGATTTTTTCCCATAAACCTTGTTCTCATTACCTATTCCTGTTGTTTTTTTTGTTCTATTCTTCCATTGTTCTCCACCCGTTCAAGCGTTTGTTATTGCTCCTTTATCTTTATATTTATTTTTTTTTAGCTTTTACTCAATATGTCAAGATTATCTCATAGGCCTTTTGTTGGTTGCAGCTAATGTAGTCATATCACCCGCAGAGATCAGCACATTCAGAAGTCAGTTGCATTATTCGGTATCCCATTCTCAGTGGTTTAATCCCATCCTTGTTTTAAACTGGTTTTACTTTTTATTGGATCTTAGTGTTTCCCTCTATGCAATTTTCGATGTTTCTTGTTTTGTTAATTTTGTTCCCCAATTAACTCTTTCAGCGCTCTTATTTCTTGTATTATCTCATTCTCTGGTTTGTATAATTGTTTTATTCCTTTTCTCCCATATTCTATGTTTCTCCTTTCTCTTCATCACATCCTTTTTTACTAAATAACGACCACTTCCCATTCCCGGTTCTCTGGTGACCATTAAATTATTCAGCATTTTCCACTTTCCTTTCTTGATCAGAAAATAATCAATTATAGACCCTTCACTTCTCCTAGGCATCACTTTCGTAAACTAATTAACTATTTCATTTTCAATGTAGACATTCAATAGGTAACTCTTTCACCATTACTGTTCTTCACTTCTTCGCCCTCCATTCCCATGTACTCTGGTAAAATATTTGTCTATATTTTGTTATACTACTCTCTCCTTTGGATCTCTCATTATTTTCTTCTCCATGTCCTTCAGATTTAATTCCATTACATATATGTACCATTCTCCATTTTCTTTTCTCGCCTACTTATTAATTCCCTCATTATTAGTATCAATTTTTCCATTGTTCTTCTTCTTGCTCTCTCCACTCCACCAATGCTTGTTAACTTACAACTGGATCAGCGATTTACCACTACTAGATGATGTTCTACAATACTTTTCTCCCTTTGGATATAAAAGACACCGCATTATTTTTGCATCAATTTGGCCAATAGGAAAAGTTTGCATGGGTTGGATGACGGATGCAGGTGCATGTACCATGTAACCGTACCTTACAAAAAAGGTAGGTATCTATATAAAAAAACTCACTGTTGTAGGCGCTTTAAAAGCAATAGGGTCATCGTTCATTCTGAAAAATAAACAGAACATTATACATTAACGACGTAACACGGTTAAAAATACTTATGCAAATTCACGTCGATTTGATATGTTAAAAAAAGGAATTCACTTAAACTTTCTTTTATTGTCCTTAACTTTTTTTGTTTAAACTAACCTAAGTACAGAATACCTTCACCTATACCCACAAAAATAGTTTAGATTCGCTTAACTTTACTAAGTGTTGTTAATTTGATAAGAACAAGAACGAGAGGCGGAGGAGAAAGATAAATACAAAACATTCGATATTTACAAAAAAAATTATAACTTACAAACAATAACAATCAACACAAGACAAAACTCGTTAATAGTTACTTAAGCGAGATATACGTTGAATAGATAAATACTGCTTTCATATTTGTACAATGTGATACACAATAACATAGGCACGAGGGTAAGAAGCTGTCAACTTGCCTCCCTCAAACTTAAGCAACAAATTTGAAAAACTGAACACTATGGAACTGCCTAAAATCTGAATCCGTAACCACCTGAAGGTGGGGGCTGCCGTGGATATGGAGGTTGGCTTTGATTCGGTTGCACGTAAGACGAAGGAAGCGGAGACTGATAGGGAGGTTGTGGGTAATTGGGATTACTATACTGTTGCGACTGATTCTGCTGTGGATAATTAGGATTACTATACTGTTGTGGCTGATTCGGCTGCGGATAATTAGGATTACTATATTGAGGACGTGGATAGTTCGGATTAGTATATTGAGGCTGTTGATTATAACCCTGTTGGGCATAATTGGGCTGTTGAAATTGGAAAAAATTTCTGGCAAATCCGCCGAAATCGGAAAGGCCGCCCGAATTAAAAAAATTACTGTAACCGCCTGGATTAAAATTGCTCATCGCGTTGTAACCGCGAGGCGGATTATAATTATATCTAGTATCATGACCCTGATCGGAACCGTGATCAGAGTCATCATCGTCATTATGAGATTGATAACCGTACTCCATATTGTTTTTCTTTTCAGAGAAAACTCGTAACAGAAATTCGCCTTCATCGTTCGGTTCGAAGGTGGAAGGTATTATGCAGTATGTTCCTGGTGGTAAACGAAACCGGCAGCTGACTTCACGCAGATTTATGAAAGACGGCGATCGTGCTACGGAAACGTTGTATTTGAAATATTGTAAATCGAGCGGTTTCGGTGCTCTGCTTGAATCGGAAAGCTAAAACTTAGCAATTAGTAAGTTAAAATGAGGTATGACAACACTTACGTAATATACGGCGAAGCCGACAGTTAAAAATTCTACACCCATTTGTTTTTTTGATCTTCTATTTTTCTGCATTAGCGCGATGATTACTGTACACTTATTCTCGTCGTCATCGTCATCAATCTCTGATAAAGTAATGCGATATTGTGGATTGTGTGCGAAGGTTTCTGTAAACAGCACGTAAACACTTCCAAATATCACCTAATGAAATCTTACCGAGATAATTTCTGCAACCCCCGGCAGTAATACCACGCACCCACTCCCCCTCAAACACGGACATTTCCCACTGTTTCTTATTTCCCTGACTAATTTCCTCCTCCGTTAAAGAATCGGGTGTCAAGTTGCAAATCTCCAAACGATCAAAATGCGCTTGAAAATCTTTAAACGACATCCAAAATTCGCCATCATGATCAAATGTAAGGCCCAAATTCTCCTTCTCGTGATCCGGAATAAATCGCCACTCCGGTGATCTGTAAACAAAAATTAAACAAATGCGCAATGTTTATAGATGGGAAACGTACTGATCGCTCCACGGCCCGTTCCATTCAATTTCGTTACCCCACGGATTTCGTAATCTTAAAAGTGGAATTTTTCCTACTGTATTTGGTGTCCGAATATCTACATATTTCACCCTTGTAATGCTGTAAGCGTGTCCACGAATTAAACCTTCGCGTGTTTCCGCTTCTAAAACATTTGGATCGGGCTGGAAAACGTAAATTAAACATGTTAATAGGTAGTAAAAAAAAGGGTGGGAATAATTAATTAAATTTTAATATTAAACCTACCTCAAGAGAACTGCCCATTAGGGAGCCCCTTTCATAAGCTTTCAAAATTATTTTAAATAAATTAGGCGGACTAGATTTCATTTCATACATTTCGGTAACTCCCCCAGTAAAATCTTCCATGGCTTCACAAGTGGAACCACCTTTTAAGGCCTCATAAGATCCGTGAAGTCTAAATGAAAAAATTAGTAAATGTAGACGCCTGAACGAAATAGGCTTACTTTGCATAGGCTTTCTCTAACAAGGCACTCCAAAATTCGTTCTCCTCATTCGAATGGAGGTAGATGAGTTGTCCTCGGTATGTAGGTAACCTGTCATCAATCACAACATCTATCCACCTTCCATACTGCCAAAATCTGGAAGGAAAAGGTCATCCGTTGACGTCTTTCACGAAGTCCACTTACCGAAAATGGAAGATGCCGGCGTACTTTTCGTCGAAACCTTGATCATCTGGCACTATTTGGAAGAAGAGCCTACGGTACAAGGTCAGATTGGCAACCGCCGCCAGTAACCAACAATCGCCCAATTCGCCCTGTTGCACATCAAAGCGGGAGTATCCCTCGACGAACAGTTGGGGATCGTCCACAATCTCGCCAGGTCTTAACCATTCATAATGCCGATCTGTCCTACCGTTATGTGTCAACGAGGAACTGTTTGCTGGAAATTCGGGATCTTCAAACAGTGTTCCATTATTGCAGTGATAGTCGCGTAGGTCATAAAAATCCTGCACTGCACCACGAGCCTTGATTCCTGATCCGCTTTCACCTAACTGAAAATAAATTACAATTTAGATATAGATAGGGTTATAACTGTAGCGGAGTAACGCGTCAGCGCGTATCGTGGTACATTTTAATTTACTTATTTGTTATATTTTTGAGATGTTTTGCTTTGATGAGCAGCAGATCGGCAGATGATTAATTTCATCTTGTTAACGCCATTCACTTCATGTAGTTACTAATTTAATTTGGAGGCAACCAGCCAATGTCTTTCAAAGTTAAATGAAGTGCTAAAACGACCTCCTAAATGAATGCTGGAGAAACACAGAGGAAAACGACTTGACGTCGATAAAAATCTGACTTCGGATACGAATCAAGTTAAATTATCGCAAGTTGATGAACAAGCTGCTGAAACGTCAGGCTTATTGGCCCAAAACAAAAAAAAATGCCTTCAGTGAGTCCCAGACAAAAAATTAAAGATAGCGATTTTAATTGTGGAAGATGAGTTTAGTGCCGTAAATGGCTTAGTGGTTCCTGTAATAAGAAAGCTAACATCCCTGTTTTATCTGGAAACGCTGGGAATGTTGACAATGGGGAAATAAAATAATTAGTAAGTGAAGTCGAAATACAAAGTCGGTGTTGCAAGATTTTAATTTTTTAATTTTAATGCAAGAGTCAACGCAATTTGGGACACTAACCTTCTCTAAGAGCGAAGGAAAGGACAGAAGGTTAGGTGCAGGGTTGATTGTACAAAAGCAATTGAAGAATGAACTAATTAAAATAAATTTAAGAGTAAGGGGCTATAAACGACATGTCGACATACCAGTATTTGAACGTTCATGCGTCATACGGGAAGAAAGAAAAAAAATTACCTAAAAGGGACATTTTTGGTGAATTTTAATGCTAAGATCGGAGAAAAAAGAAGCATGGGGTCTTAGCAGGAAGAAAGAACAGGCAAGAGGTGATTAACGACACTAAAAGGTTTGATTTGGAGAGACACATGGTCATACGGTCATACTACAGACTAAATAAATACGTAAAGGAACTGAAGTATCGCCTAAGAGAGATGCAGACTGTAATGTTGATCATTTTCTGGTCCATACAGTAAAAGAAAATAAGAAGACAGACAGTCATCAAATTTTGAAAAAAATAAATAAGATCCAGGTCGAAAAAATAATAAATAAATACAAAATCAACAATATGTTAAAGAAAGGTGAGCAAAACACACAAGTGCAAGAAGAAAAGGATCCGATAAAAATAACGGTAAAGATATGAATGACAAAAGGATTCAGAGGCAATGCAAACAAAGGGAAGTAAAGTTCGATTATGAATGCCAAGCTCTGGCGGAGAAGAAGAAAGTGATAAGCAACTCCTAGTTGATAACGCCAAAAATACAAGAGACAGGGGAAGGTATAAGTAAAGTAGAGAAGTAAGGTCTTTCTGCCAGAAGATTAAAAAGATGCGTAAGCGTACAGCCGTTACCTTAGATCCAAGGAAGGAATGTTGAACCAAACGAAATAATGCCAAAAGATTAGGACCCGAACCGGCTTGTGGGATTACTTATTATAACACAGTCAAAAAGGAGATTCAAGCAATACTCACGAAAGAGCATTGCAGACATTGGTCGAAAATCCCAGGACAGAGTCATTCCAAGATCTTCCTGGAAACCCCAAACGGGGACCTAGCTACGTCCATCTTAAAGTTAAGCAGGACGAAGATAAAACTTGCGACAGAAAATGGTCACGGGGCACTGTCGCATGAACAAACACCTGCACAACATGGGACTGACTGAAAGCCCGACATGCAGGGGTTGTGGTGAGGCAGATGAAACGCCCTATCACGTCATTTGCCAATGTGAGGCATTCATAAAGGCAAGGGAACTCCTACTTGGAAATGAAAAAAATACACAAGAGGAAGTAACGAAGATTCGCCCTACTAAAATCCTGGACTTTGTGAAAGATACAGGTATTCTTGAAGGGTAGACAACACCGGGGAGCACAATAGACCAAAAGGTCGCAGTGCGGGAACCTATCGGGACCACCCCCAGAATAATAATAATAATAATATAATAGGTCAAGGCTCATACACATTTTAATCCAGCTTCCTCAAAGAGTATCTGAAGAAAGCGATGACGATGCGATGAATGGAAGCAACAGAAATAAAACGAGATGGCAAGTAATACAAATTTGAAAGAGTGGATAAATTCGTATACCTGGGTAGTGATAACGACAGGTTGCACGGATAGTGGAGGAAAATAGGAAATGAGGCAGTTTAAAGTCTTAAACGAAGAGATGGTTACCCCCACGGTAACTTAAGCAAAAGAAGGAGGAAATGTTAAGAATTCTTGAAAGGTATCCTTGGAGGAAATAAGACTCAAGGAAGAAACAACAAAGAGATATTGTTGTTGTACAACGAATCCACCATAATAATAATTGTACGCAAAAATAAAAAAAGTTACTGCATTTGTTAATACCGATAGCGAAATGGTCCGATAAAGGAGTCGATAACCCTTCAACGCCTTCACGCGACGCTGTTCTAATGATTTGATAACTTCATGCCATTACAACTTTAATTAACCGGATACCAACATTATCTTGAAACTCGTTTGAACGATTTAGTGTGGATTATGTCTTAATCTTAACGGAAAAGCGTGATAGTACTTTAACATTAGCGCACAATGGGAAAATGCAGATAAACGTTCCAACGTTCTTTTATGAGTAGAAACAATAAATAAAATAAAATGAAAAACCATCAAATTTGCATTTGAAAATCAAATACCTAATCGCCCAAAATGATATTAACACCGACAGACAAGGATTGTCCTTCATGAAGTGAAATTTGACGAGTTAACTCAATCAGTGTAAATTACCGCAGAAACAATTGTAGCCATAGCCATTTTTAACAACCTGGTTAACCCACATTTCCGAAAAGGGCTTATGTATGAACACAACTTGACCACCCACCGGAATCCAGTCACAATTTAAAGTGAAGAAGTCGGCTGTGTGTGGAAAATGCGAAAATTTTTCTAATATTTTCACACTTAAACCGCCTCCAAAATAACACAGTCAGCATGTTTTATGGTGTCAATTTCGAACCCTTCTACTCAATGAGCGACCCAGCACACTTGTATGAATAAAGGTAAGTCCCTGTGGATCGCTCATTAAGTAAAGGACACCATTGGACTTACTGATTGTTCTGGACGCTCAATATGGCGTCCTATACAAAAACTATTGAAAAAAAATCACGATATGGCACTAGCCAACCGGGGGTTGGGAGTGATGAAAAAGCTCACAATGGACCATAAATACAATCGTGTGATAAGCCCGAAGCCGTGTTTTACGTTGTTCAACGGCGATCCGAATGAGTTTTTGGGCCCATTTAGTACCACTAGAGGACACGAAGGATTCGCCACAACCCACTCGACGAATTGGCCAACAAAGACCAAGACGAGTTCTGACAGTCAACAAAGTCAACAGTTTTTGGGGACCACTTTACATTACCTTCAACGGCGAATATTATACCAACTTATATGATCGATTCAACAACCATTTGAAAACGGCAAAGTTTCATAAATGGGGCGCCCTCATCCCCGTGATCTTCTCGTGTTTTCCAAACCTGAATAAATGGCTCGACAAATCTTATTACTTGGAGCAAAGAACGATTACGTTCTTTGCTTGGAGTAAAACTAAAGAAACGTTTGACGAAGTGAAAGTATATTAAGAAATCAACCGTACAAACACGCGTTTCATTCAAAAGTAACGGAATTGTTGACGCATCCTCGTATGACTTCGGCATTAGTCGCTATATGAAGGGAAACCACAAAATTTAGTTTGGTAATTTCAATTTAATTAATCAGCGTTGTTAAAAGCTCATTTTAAACAATACATTCCTCGTTAATTTAGGTGAACAATTTAAAACAAAAGAGACTGAAAGTTAAGACATTTAGAAAATTATATGAAATACTATTGTAAAAAGTATTCGTTAAAAAATTGTTTGAACAATCAAGTGTTGATTTTTTCCGTGAAATGGTTCAATATATTTCCATGTTAATTTAAACGAAAAAGGTGAACGTTTTACCATTAACAATAGGGCCAAATCAATATGACACAAAATAAGTTTACCATTAAGGTATCAAGTTCATTTTCAAAATCCTCGAAATATTCATTCCCCTTTAATAATGATAAAGCTCTTTTGTTATACCAGGGGCAATGTCGCAAATCCATCGACTAGCATTACGACGAATTACTTTGAATTACCTGGAATTATTCCGCAAGAATGATTTGGCCGAATAACTACTACCAATAATAAGCGAAAACTGTCAAAATTAAAGAAAAATTATTAATGGGAATTGTGTTTCAGGGAAAATCCCAGAAAATGAGTACTAAAAACGCCCGAGTGGCAGTTAGCAATAAAAATTCAGCAATTGTGCACATTTTATACAATTATAACTGTTCAACAGTAAATTTAAAAATCTTATATCGCACATTACTTTATAATCCCAACTTCCAAAAAAGTTTGTTAGCCTCAAAACGACGCAGTTAGGACTATTTTGCCCTATAAACGGGCGGTTTGCAGTAGATATCGTAACATTTTATTATTTATGATGATAACACTGCACATATTGAAATACAATTTAAGCCTTAAAATGTTGCTACGTATATTAGATTTTTCAGGAAATTCGATGAAGATCATAGGTACATAAGGAAACGACGTACACTGAGGACAATTTTTTTATATAAAGGGGTGGTTTTTGGTAGATATCGGAACATTTTGTTACGTATTATTAATTAACTCAAACGTAATTTGAGTCAAAAAAGTTTGCTACATATATTAACTTTTTCAGCGAAATCGGTGAAGTCTTACCTAATTTAAGAATATGGTGCATTGGGCACTATTTTCGAGACTATTTTGCTCTATAAACGGGGTGGTTTTCAGTATATGTAACATTTTCTTATTTATTATAAATTGACACACATTGAAATACAATTTAAGCCTAAAAATGTTACTAAATATATCAGATTTTTCAGGAAATTCGATGAAAAGTCATATATAAGGAAACGGCGTACTGAGGACAATTTTTCCATATAAAGGGGTGGTTTTCAGTAGATATCGTAACATTTTGTTACGTGAAAAGTGTTGCATGAGGATACGATGCACTGGGTATCATTTTTACCTATACAGGCATGGTTTACAAGAAGATACCATCACATTTATTACATCTCATTCATTAATATACACTGAAACGTAATTTGAGTCAAAAAAGTTTGCAACATATTTTAAATTTTTCAGCGAATTCGATGAAACGTGTTAATTAAGGATTGCATTGGGGAGTATTTTGCCCCACAAATGGGGTGGTTTTCTGTAAATGTCGTAACATTTTATTGTTTATGATAAATCTACACACATTGAAATACAATTTAAGCCTAAAAATGTTGCTACGTATTTTAGATTTTTCAGGAAATTCGATGAAATTGCATAAGGAAATGGCGTACTGACGACAATTTTTTTGGTTTTCAGAAGATATCATAACATTTTATTAACATATTAGATACTAATTTGCATACATTACCTAGTGTGTAATTTTGGCAAAAAAATTTTTCAATAATTTTGATTTTTCAGTAAATTCTGTGAAAACTGTACAAATACAATTTACGCCATAAAACACGTTGCTACGTATTTCATATTTTTCATGAAATTCGATGAAATGTCATGTAACATTTTGACCTATAGAGGGATGGTTTGCAGTAGATATCGTCACATCTTATTGCATACCGTTAATCTACACACATTGTTGTATATTGAAGTCAAAAAGATTTGTTACATACTTCAGATTCGTCAGAAGATAGTGTTGTTTAGGAAGACAGCGCACTGGGGACCATTTTGACCTATAGAGGGATGGCATCAAATTGACTTAAGTTAGAGTTTAGGATATTTCGTATAACACTTCATTATAAAAGCATCTTAAATAATTTACGAAATAGGGCTTAAATCCAAATTTAATGTTAACACAATATGTAAAATATGTGCACATTCAATTGTCGATTTTTATTGCGAACTTCCTATGGGTCTAAAAACGTTTTTAAGCGCAATTAAAATTATTATACATATTTTCGATAATTAGGTACCTAACAGAAAGTTAAACAAAGTCCAACGAAAAACATAACAATTTTCAAAAGAACAGGTCAAATTTCCTCCGAGTTTGGCCTCAACTATCAGGACGAAAAGAAAGTTATTAGGTAGACGCAGAAACTTTACAGTGTGACGTTTAAAGAAAAAGGCAATAATCAAAATATAAAAAACGCAAAAAATAATTTGAATTTGGAAACAAGTTTTACTTCAAAATGACAACTGAAATCAGGTTCTGTTAAAAATTTTCCTACTTTCAAACTGGGTTCGTTTATTAAAACTTTCCACTGTTCCATGTAAAAATTAGATCTTTGGCATTCCTCCTTTCCAGCGCACATTTTACAATAACAAATAATGGATTTAGAAGTTTTCAAAAGTTAACTAAAAGTACGAGTTTTACCTTGAACAATTTCTGTACGTTGGTGTTAAGTAAATTAAAATTAACGGTACGTGTTTCACCACCGTCATCTTCAACTGAAACAGCTGATTTTGGATTATCGTCTTGAAGACCTTCCGAAATGCTGGCTTTAGCCAAAGCCACATCAATGCAAGCGGTTGATAAACTACCAGTTTCGGGTGTATTGGTGTCTTCCGATTCATCATCACTTTTCGCTCCGTCCTTGCAGAACAACGGCAAACAAGAGACCTTCTTCGCCTTACTTTCGCCTTTTCTATTGGAAGCTGCCTGAACGTCTGAAGGCGCAACAGTATGACCAATTTTAAAATATCTACTAGCCGGTGCCGAAAAATTTACGGCTTTATTTTGCTTTACGCAATTTTCCTTTAGATCGATGTATACAGTTGTAGTGTGCTTCTCGACGGGTTGAGATTCACCCTCCATGATTGACACACTTTTTCCCAAATCAATAAAATCACATTTCACTCAGAACACACTACATCCAACAACGCGGAAAGCGACAATAAAACTGATACGTAGGAAATAGCACCACCGCTAAATATCAACAGAAACCGGAAAAACACACGATAACACGAATACCGAACCTCAGGTGAAAACTAAATAATACATTATGACACGGGAAAGAGGCAATTAGACTTAATTAAATTAAAATAATTGTAAATTATGAGAGGTGTGTTAATTGCGAAAAGGTGGAAAAATATAGATGATAAGATAACGAAGATCATTTCTGACTCACCACCATGATTAAAAACAAACGGCGTCAAATTCACTAACACTTTACTGATTATTATAAACATTTTTTTGAAACACATCGTTTATAAACCACTTTCTAATTGGCAATATTTGATACTAACGTAGAAGTTTTTCCCCAAGACATGCGGGAAATTAACAAACGTAAATTGCAACCGAGGTCAGCGTTGAGACGTTAAAATTAACAACTAATTAAGACGATTCCCCGATTTAAATTCCTCAAATATGAACTAATTTAAAAGGTGACTAAGGTCTAATTTGCGTACGGAGTTAGTTTTCCAGAAAAAAAATGTCTAGGTAAGTAGGATTTGGGCAAACAGGTCATAGGTTTCCCGTTTGAAATTGGGTGCATTAAAGTCATGCAACAAATGACGTAGAACTGCATTACAGGTTAATGAAGAGGAGGAGGTCCACGACTTTGGGACGTAATGATTAATAGGTGAGAAGATGAGAAATGTTTACCCACCTGTGAATCCTGAGTGACAATCTGAAAAGTCAAAAAAATCAGTCTAATCAGTTCGGAAAGGTTCAATGATCGAACACATATAGGTAAATGAAACACATCAAGACAGAAAGAACAATTTGCTGACTAAAGGGTCCAAAAAGTCTATTCTAAATTCTATTTTTGACTATCATTGTCATGCACTTGGTAAAAACAAACGAAAGGCAACAGGCAACAGGGGTAAGGAAATGATCAAATACGTTACCCTTACGGGCATCAACGCAACCTTTTCCAGTCATGAAAAAAAAAGTACCCAATAAATATAGGAAAACACTAAAAAACATACATTTTGTTCCACCACACATCAACAACTCGTAGGGTCATTAAGATTAAGAATTAATAATTATATGTATTAATTAAATGCTAGTCGAACCTCAATTTTATTTGTACCTTCGCGGAAAGAGGGTTTGACTGAATGTTGTCCTTTGCATTTTTGATAAGAATAAAAATATACCAAAGATTTCCCTGGTTGGTTGGTATCCAGGGAAAGTGAATACTTGGGCTGGTATTCTTGGAAATTCTATTATTGCACCTTTATTCATTCGCGAAAATTTGACGAGCTCTACTTAAATCTGCATGAAAAAATAATACCTCCCTTAATAACAACTAATGTGATTATTATTCATTTCCAACAAGATGGGGCTCCACCACATCGCTTACTTTCAATTCGACAACGGCTAAATGACGAATTTCCTGGCAGATGGATTGCCCGGAGAGAAAGAATTGAATAGCCACCACGATCAGCTGACTGAATGCCTCTACAATTTTTCCTGAGGGCGCATCTTAAATCGGTTGCTTACAAAACGTAGTCTCAAGATTTTAGAAGATTTGATGAGAAGAATAATACATTTCAAAGATGTAATAAAATAAAGTGTTTTATATCATTTTCTTATGATTTATTCCAGATCATTCACAGTTTTTGCTTTATTTTTCCAAAAGTATCGAAAACTGGTCAAGTATTGGAAAACGTAATTGAACGACCTTTAAAATGAGATACCTACTCTTCCTATTTAAATTTTTGGGGTCCGACAAAATAAACTTGACTGTTTTTGCATAGGTATTTTCTATAGAGGCTGAAATATTCCGAATGATACGTTTTTCAATAACACACTGTATCCATAGAGTTCCACAACGGAACTATTACACATGGTGGAATAAAAGTCTGAATGCATGGCCACAAAACACCAAAAACCTCAAGAATATGTTGGTGGTTTTTGGTGTTTGCTGCGTTGTGCCTTACTTCAAAAGACACAGGTGTTCCTGAAAAACGAAATAGCAGTGTTAACTGCAAAACTGAACAAATTTTCAAATACAACTGGAATTCATTAGATCTTGTCTTTACTACTTAAACTGAATGAATTCCTAAGAAATATACCTTCTTTGAAGAAATAAACAAAAATTGGGCTTCCTTGAAACAACTGACGTAAATGGAAAAGCTGTCTAAATGCTTGATGTGTAAAAAGTCACATTATATACCATTTATACTGTAAAAAAATAATCCTCGTACGCAAATGTTTCCACGGCCATAATTATGAACGAAGGTCTAACCACAACGATCGCGCTTATCATACCTACTGTGGTTCAAATTACATGATATGAATCGATATGAATGGTAACGAACAATTAATTTTCGAAACATTTATTTCTGACGGAACTTTCCCGATGTTAATGTAGCTTCTAAAAAAAATGTGCACCAAGTTTCCATATCAGTTGGAAAAACGTTTTAAGTGAAGTTGGATAGACTGTAACACTATAAAAGTACATTTTACAAAATTTCCAAAATTATCCAACATCCAAGTTAATTAACCAATTTCCTTCTGCAATGTATCGACCTGGAAATCCTTGTACAAATTCGAAAGGAAAAAGTTCAGTCAGAACAGTACAGTATAAGCCAAAAACTAATTCTGGTGGCAATCTGTGCATTGTTTTCTCAATTGAGGGTGCTTGACCTAACCTTTACCGACAATGAACTGTAAAAAACTAATTCTATAGGTATCATTGTTTGTTCTCACGCTTCTTTGTGCAATGTAAATGATACATTGTTTATCTTCATAAAATACAACTATGACTATTCACCATTGTTTTTTGCCACAGTTCTGATCCAAGAGAATTCTTGGACTCATGGTCATTGTAAAACAAGTAGGTAAGTAACATATTATGATGAAAAGTTAACATAATTTTATCTATGCAACAACAGCTACTCCATAGGCAACCTCCAGATGATACCTATTGATTTTATGGCGGGACCAGGAATCGAACTCGAGCCATTGGAGCCGCAGTCTAGCTCCGAACATCGCATCCACATAGGATCTACTATTCGAAAAGAAGGCGTGTTCAAGTTTTGCTTTGCTTTAGAGCAACGACTACCTTGGCTAGATTTGAACCCAGACGGAACTCTTCTTTGGGAACGCCTTCCAGCGTGGAGACCAAAGCATTTCAAGGATCTTCCGGGCTTAGGAAACGAAATTAATATAAACCAATAACCCAATAATGGAATTAAAATTTTAAACTCTCTTAGGTCACTGATATAAACCGATGTTATTTTGGAAAATGAGCAAAACTAGGTACTACCGAGGTAAACCGAATTTCACTAATGGTAATAATAATGACACCATTCCCCAGTCATCGTGTATCTTAAACCGATTAATGAAATGAAAGAAATGGGTCCCGGATCGTCGCTACCCAAACGTCATCTGAAGATGACAGTTGTGCAATGGAAACGTTTTAGAAGCATTGTGCCTTTTTTAAATTCATTTTGTTTAACCAAACTGCTTCAGCTAAAGTAATTGATAAATTTTGGAAAATATGAAAGTTTATAAACATATCTATTGCTTCGAGTAACTTTTGATTAAATGGTGAGAGAGGAAGAATTTAAAAAAACACACAATTTTGAGCAATGCTTGAGTTAATTTTTCGCCGGATACGCTGCATGATCTGCGCTGCGCTGTAAGTATTCCAAGTATTAAGTCGGCAGAGTTAAAGAAGTATCACAGGAAGAATGGCTACGATTATAAATTTTTATGGGATCTCATAGATTAATTCCCGTTTCCACACAAAGACAATGCCGATTATTATTACATAACATTACGCTATCGTCAAAGTTTTTCCATCCGCAATCATTTGGCGCAAAGCTTCATTGAAAATGGGCGGAAGTAAATAAAAGTAAAATGCATAAGATAAAGATGAAAGAATTAATTTTAAAAACCGATGATAGAGGAATTGAATGGATCTAACCGAGGATCTAACTTTTATAATAAATATTGCACGGTGTCCTTTTGTGGAAGGGCTAAAAATGATCCGAGATATTAGTCCCCTTTGTTATTAATTAGCGGCATCCTTATTCGATTAGGTATATAAATGTGATATGATAAGGCACTAAAACCGTGCCGACAGCAATCTACAAAAATATCTAATTTCCAAAGTCTTATAAAGCAATAAATTTTTTATTAGTTCATTTTTCCCACATCCACGCCCTGAAATTTCCAACAGCTGTTGGTTAACAATTAGCTTCCATCACAGGAAGAAAACTATTTGAAAACTATAAAAGACAAATTCAGTTCTAAAAGTCTGAAAGTTCTCCCAGACGATGGCGCTAATCTAAGTATTGAAAACGTCTTACCTTAAAAATATCTGATGATGATTTACTTAAAACCATATTGAGCACCTAAATAATTACGATTAGAACTAATAAGAAACAACTACAAGGCACTAATATAACATATAAGCCAGGGTAACATAACCTTTAAAAAGCTCGAAACAATCTGTAAGGCACAACTAAGAAAATGTTGGTATCTGCCCTCCTATTCTGGCGCCATTTGATTATCGATTATGTCTGTTTACTCGTTTGTAATATTTTGCAGAATTCGTCCCCCAGAAGTTGCGGAATTCCCTGATTTAGTACCGAAACGTGGACACTTAATGTGGTATGCGACAATAGCAGGCCTCATTTCGTTTGAAATGTGCCTGTTTGAGAACGAAACTTTAACTTAGACAAGAAATATGTTCGAAATTTATGACAGACATAAAGAGGACACCTAGCATCCAAATCAAGTTTTGTGTAAAAATATACGAATAAATTGACGCCGTGTTAAAACCTAATTTGTTTAATGCTTCCACCTGCATTCATTACATAAACAGAAATAAGAACAACTCCATTTTTCATACAGTATGCAATTTTAATGTAAACGACCGTTTTGAACTCGGAGGCACCTAATTTCTCTGTTACGTATTTAGGCGATTATGTTTTTACAACCGTCTCTCTGAACCTAGTTCTTAGGACTCCTTGGTAATAAAACGCCTAATTTTCCAATACCATAGGTATTTAACAAATTATTTAGAAGTTTAACATACGCATATCACGAAGTGTGTATCGAGGGGCTAATCACTCAGGCAAAATTGTGACAAGATTTCACAAATATAGGGATTTCACCTAAATATTTGGGATTTCAAGGGGATTTCAAAAATATCAAAGGGATTTCAATGATTTCAAAGAGATTTCATGGATTTCTGGGGGATTTCAAAGAGATTTCAAGGATTTCAAGGGGATTTCGTAGCAAAATGTGCATGATTTTCCAGGATTTTAAGCGATTTCATTTTTTTATTTTCACATAAAATAATATTTTTTATATATCAAGTACGCAAAATGATGTTTTAGCGGATGAGTCGTGTTTGTCGGACGAGGCGTCAGCCGAGTCCGAAAACTTCGACGAATCCGCTACGCTAGAGCATTTTGCGTACGTGATGCATACAATATTTTTTTGCAGGAATTCTCTAAACTATCAAATTAATTTCATAAAAATTTATTTTGGTGCGTACAGAACAGTGTAAACATCATATTATTTAGGTTTGACATAGTTGCTATGGCAACAACAGATAAATACTTGTCCCCTAAAGATGTATTTTGCGGACCATTTAGAATCCGCAAAACATTCATTTTAGAGAATGAATGAAAAAAATAACTATTACGTTTTAATCATAGGACGTCATTCATGATGCCATTAATAATAAAATGGCATTATGGATAAACGTTTTTACTGATCTTCCAAGTGGGTATACTGTTGTCAAATCACTAATTATGAGGTGTAAAAAAATATAAACGTTTATACACTGTGTCCAAGATAAGGAGGGCCACTATGGCGATCTTGGAAATGGTAAGAGATAGAGTTTCGGTTAAATGGGAGAAAAGTTGAGCAATTTTGAGAATAGTAAAATGAAATTTTTAAACTGAGGAAATTCCGAACCGTTCCGAAGTTATGCGACAAGAAGCGAATTTCCAGGATTTCGTTTTTGACAAATTGTTACTTTGTCGTTGATGTTAACCAAACTTTTTAACGTTCTTTAACATGGCATGCAGCAAATTGGAATCCGACGTTTCGTTTTTGAGAAACCATCATCAACTTTGTTTTTTTAAATACGGTCCTGATTTTTTGATTCATAATATTAGAAGAGTTCTTTATTCTGCATTCAAGCATGTATCACACTTTATGGTTCAATTGCGAAATTTTCTTTTTCATCATTTGATAAGAGTTCTTGTAAAATCTGTTGCGGAAATTCTTCTTACTTATTCTTATCAGTTTCTTCAAATAAACTTAGTGCTTCGCAACTACTGTACCCCGTGTAAGTTAACAGATCTATTAGATAGTTGGGAAAATAATTTTACATTTCAAATTCATTTAATAATTCAACTAGTTTATGTCTATGTTTTGGACGTGGAGCCATTTTCCTGTAATGTAATTTTAAGACTAACTTGTAGAAGAACTTTACAAGGAACTGTATCGAGATACGGAGTGTTTCAACGAGGATTAAAAACTAGTGATCGACCGATAAATAGTATATTATTTACAGGGTTGGAATGATTAAAATCAAACGATTATAGTCATAGATTATAATCACGATTATAATCAGCTGATTAATTTGATTATTTTAAATTAATCAATGATTATTTCCAACCCTGATTATTTAACATGGAGCAAAGGTGAGACTTTTTGGCGCAATTTTGAACACCTATAAGTACACCTAATGGCTTGTAAAATGACCTTCCTAAAGTCAATGAATCTGGCAATTTCACGTATAATTAAAAAGAACCAAGATTCTACTTTTTAAGTTTCATAAGGTTTCATAAATACCTTCCGTCGTCGTCATCTCATAATATTTGCAGTATCGGCGCATAAATTTGTATTAATCACTGAACTCTAATTATACTGGAACGCTCACTGGCTATCTCTGCCATAGAAACTTCGCGGAGCCGAGAGAGATATCGCGCAAGGGTCATTCCTGTCCTTTTCGTAACCCTTTACGCATATGCACCGTGAGTGAGAGAGCAGGCAGCGTTAAACAAAAACACACTAACCTAAATGTACTGTCCAGAGAAGGACAGGGATGACCCTTGCGAGCCCTCTCTCTCGGATCGGGCCGGCGGCCTTAGTGAGCGTTCCAGTATAATTAGAGTTCAGCATGGGCGCCGGAAGTCCTAAATTTAGGGGGGGGGGCACGATGAAATTATCAACCAATATCTCAATATCTTTAATAACATTTTAATTTCAACATACATATATACAAACATTACCTAACTTTAACTTGAACATGTTCACTTATTTCTGATCAGAAAAAAGCAATGAAATATTCCTTCTTGTTTTTGAAAATCGGTTAATAACCTTTTTAATAAAACATTTTTTATTTTTATTAACAAACAATCTATGTACAGTGTACACTGAGCACACAAAGCCCAGTCAACCTCTCTTCGAACATAATGGACCGCAACCTTTCAATATTTGTTGTTGTTGGAGGCAGAACCAGAAAAGTTTCCAGATAATAACTGGCTAACTTTCGCTCCTGTATCTGCGTTTCTTTCCATTGTACATATATGACAAATGTTCCAGGGCACCCCATATTTCTTTAAAATTTTTATGGGAGCGTTTTTTTTCAATTAAGAATTGGCAACTAATTGTAGAATAAAATCAAAATTAATTTGAACTAATTTTATTTAGTTTAATTTATATTCCCAATTTGTATCCAGGGAGGGACAAACGCCCCTCCTTGCCCCCCCTTTCCGGCGCCCATGGAGTTCAGTGGTATTAAGGAGCTTCCAGAAACATAAATACAAGCAAGGTATAAAACGAGGTATAAAATAATAAACAATCTTGAAAAATAATACCTACGTGTATATGCAGTTATAGATGTTTATGTAAACACAATATGTATTTTACTTTACGTATTAACTCGGTATTAACAGATTAAAAAAATATTTCAATTTTTTCCACACTGGCATGCAATTTTCCATACTTTTTTGCGATTTTCCAGACTTTTCCGGACTTTTCCAGGCCTTGAAAAATGATTTTAAAAATCCAGGCTTTCAAGACTTTTTCAAGGCCGTATGAACCCTGATTCCAATAGCCCAAAAATTAAATATTTTATCGGCCGATATCGGTATCGATATAAATCAAATCACGAGTCAAATCATTCACTATTTAAAACAACAAATTCGTATTTTGCACCTCACTGAAATCCTTCAAAAATATAGGTAGGTACTATTAGGAAATTTACTGAGACGTCAAATAAATTTACTCGTCTTCTCGTTGAAATACTCTGTAGATCTTATTTAACATCTCTTAAAGGTATCGATGGCTCGATCGATGTTTAACTAGATAATAGTAAACGAATAAAGACACAAATTAAAAGGCTAGACTTTATGGAATATCGGATCAAGAGGAAAAACAACATTTTGAGTGAAATCGACTAAATAATCCACTTTATAACGGCGGTTTGCCCTAGTTATCATAAAGCCTATTAAATTATCTTATTATTATTTTTTTTAGAAATATTACAATTCCTTTATAAAGCATTAAATTATCAACTTACCTTTAAATATTCCCGAAATAATCCAGAAGAAATCCTACGCGCGCCAATGTTATTTGTCAACAGCCTTTCTACAAGGAGTTTCAATTTCAACGTGTTAGGCGCGATTCTCACTATACGTAACGTCACCGTCACGTTACCGTTCCGTTACCAACCCAGCAAATATAAATATGTTGTAAGTAATGAACCGCGACGGAAGGTAGCCGTGACGGCAAGTATGAATACGTTCATTACTTACAACATATTATTTATATTTGCTGGGTTGGTAACGGAACGGTAACGTGACGGTGACGTTACGTATAGTGAGAATCGCGCCTAACTGAATTACTGAACCGCCAGTCCGGCAGTTGCGCCGTCGCCGAAACCCTTTTTCTACCGCCCTCGCTCGGCGCGGCGTTACATACGGTCGCGTGAACGAAAACAAGTATTAAAGTGAGCAAGAAATGGGGTTGAAAAAGGAAGGACATATCTCACTTTCCCGTCGTAATAGAAATTTCAAAGGGATTTCACAGATTTCAAAGGGATTTCAAGGGGATTTCACAGATTTCATAAGGATTGCAATAAGATTTCAAGGATTTCGTGAGATTTTCAGCGATTTCACGCGATTTCAAAAGGATTTTCACCAATTTGTGACAAGATTTCACAGAGTGGTTACCCCCTCGGTGTGTATTTTAGTTAAATAACACACAAAACCGTAAATACCCATCAGCAACCAACAGTTGGTCACTGATGATGACAGACTTGCCATTGAAACGCGTTAGTAACATATTATGACTTTTGGTGTTTGTTGTGCTATGTTTTACTGCAACGGCCGAACATTATATTACTGGGCACACAACTGACCAATCGCTATCCGCGGATCCGAACGATAATAACCTGGCGAGTTGAACTATACGTGGTGTTTGTGTTTTTACAGACTTGTTTGAACTATTAGGTTTCTTTCTCTTCTTCGTGGCTGCCGAGGCTGACCACCCGATAATAATTGGCGTCTAATGTTGGGGCCAACTCAAGTAGTATCGTGCTCGCACCAACGATGAGTTTTTAAATAAAATGCTAATAAACATTCGTAACAACGAAAACGCCCAGGCATCCACTGATCTGAAACCGATAACAACTTCCATTGCTGCCCAATACGCTATCACGAATAAGACAATCAACTCTGAAAATCAACCAAAGATTGACGTTTTCCATTCATTTACAACACCATGGTGGAGGAGCTACAGCGACTCCTAACTGGATTTAAAGAAAAGGCCTATATGACAGTGTGCCTAACCCAACCAGAAGCTCCAGATCGAATTCCTCGCGAGGGAGCAGTAATTCTAGTTAATATATAATAATATATAATAAGAGTTAAAATATACTTAGTATTTGTTTTATAGGCTCGTAAGTTTCGTTGTTTAAACTATTAGCGTTCTTTGTCCTTCTCGTCGTTACCGACATAGTACACGGTAACAATTACAATGACACCTAATTTGTAGATTTGCGTTTAGGTAATCCGACTACACACCTAATTCAACAATACGAAAGAGTTAAATCCAGAATTATTATAAATCGCAATAAGGCATCAATTGATGCTTTAAAATCTAGCCCATTACTACCCTTGAGAAGTTGTGAATAAAGTAAATCGGTGTTTAATTCTTATAGGTATTAAAAATTAGGCAACAAATATGGAGAACCTCTCTATCAATTAAGTCTATTATTTCAGTGAGAGAGGAATAAGTAATAAACTCAAACTTACTTTGAAATATACACTCTTCGTCGCGCACAAAGCCTCTCGGTCATCGTCACCATTTCCAGATTCAGCCTCGGCCAATTTTCGCCTAATCATTTCAATCCGTTTCACCAAATCACTAGGCTGTATAAAACGAGAAACAACATCGGCCGATTCGGGCTTCGGTTTTCTAACAGAAATAGATTTCTTAGAAGTCCTCGGAGAGGAAGGGCGTACAATACGTTTTTCGCAATTTTCATTTACAATCGGCGGCGCTTGGATTGATTTCATCCCATCATTGCCAAGCATATGACTTTCTAGGCGAATCAAAGTGTCTTCACTCTGATCGGCTTTTCTTGAATCGCCGGCAATAAAAATCTTCTGCTCAACGGTTGATATTTTAGAGTAACAGTATGATTGAAAAGGTATGGGAATTTTAGTCGCCCTTGACGAAGTT
Organism: Pyrocoelia pectoralis; assembly: GCA_036250285.1. Lineage (NCBI taxonomy): Eukaryota > Metazoa > Arthropoda > Insecta > Coleoptera > Lampyridae > Pyrocoelia > Pyrocoelia pectoralis. The sequence continues at coordinate 2,305,587 of CM070081.1, forward strand.
GGTCGAGAGCGAACGGTTGAAATTGGCGAATGCCTCGCCACAATTGGCGCAATAAAATCATCAACATCGGTGGAAGTACTGGTATCTTTACAATCGAAAACGTTCACTTTTTGACATATCCCCACATCCGGCTGGGTCCTACTAGTATCTTTACAATCGAAAACGTTCACTTTTTGACATATCCCCACATCCGGTCGGGTCCTACTTTCATCACTGGTTATCGCGCAAGAGATAGGCTCTCGTCTTCGATTTTGCGGTGGGCTGAACCAATTTTTATCATGAACTGGTGATAATGGTCTCAAATGTATAGGTAGCTCGTTTCTTCTTTGAAAGGGTGAAGTGGAAGGTTGAACTTTTGGTGGAATTACTTCTGGTTCGCTATTAATCTTCTTGGTACGATACGCAACTTTCTTGTCTCTATTATACAAGCAAACAGCATCGGATTTGTTATCTTCTATCTCAAGTTTTTTGGCACGAATGACTTTTTTGGGTTTCTCCATTTTACTACCACTGTCATTCAGTTTTGTCACAGTAATACTTTTTAAAATTTTCGAAGTGCTGCCCTTTTCCTGCTTAGGGTATGAGTCGGTTTTGTTGGATCCAACTGGGTGAAAGATAGGAATGGAATCACACTTCATACAGCTTTCGTCAGCATCAATCCGATCGGTGTTTTCACATTCATTGCATGCAGTCTCCAAATGTGTCGGTTCCACAGCGATAAAGGGCTGCGATAATTTCTGACGTGTTTCGTTCATTGCCACTCCGTCCCCATCGCCTTGCTTTAAACGATTGATAGTGGTACATGACATTTTTGTACACACCTTGGTTGAGTTGACTAAAACAACGTCATTTGTGCTTAACATTTTCACTTTTTCATGTAATGATTCTTCTAGTAAGGTACACTCACGTGTTTCAAGTATATTTTTGGGAGTAGGTGTGAAGGTCACTAAAGTGTGGTCTAAATTCTTTTTAGATTTGGGGAGGCAATAGTATGACTGAAATTCCACACATTCATTACTATACAAAGAGCTTTCGTCTCTTGACAAACGATTAACTTCATCTGATGCGGATAATATTTTCGTTGTTTTTAGATGGGGATTACTTAACACATCACTTACGTTTTGATCGCTCGATGAATGGTTTCGCTCCTTCATTTCTCTGACAAGCCCCATAAAAGATTCGTCGCTAGGTTCCATAGTACTCAAAGCGTTTTGAATTTGTGATACAAACCACATTTGTAATTTAGTTTTCTAAATATAAATTTTAACTTCGACTTTTTTACTAAACAATTTTAACAGTTAACACTCATTATGACATTTGAACAAGTCTGTTACCAAGCAATTCAAATAATTAAATTAACTAGGATGGGCAGTCTCTGGATTGCCTCTTCTAGAATTCGAGTGTCTTGTCTCCATTCCTCTTTTATTAAACAACCCCTCAGGCGTCACTATTTTCATCAATAATTAGCCTTTCGCTCGATTTTTCCAAAAGTCATCAACCTCTTCGCACTTAAATGATCTGGCTGATATATTATGTTAAATCCTATAAGAAACCTTAAATTTGGACATTTTTATACTAAATTTTATCAATTTAAGCCCCCAGAAATGAAACAATTAATGTTTCAATTTTCTAAAATAAAAGATCCGGAGAATACAACTCAAAGTGCAATTTTGCCATTGCTACGATCGACTTGTGACACTGTGCATTGTCTTGGTGAAAGAGCACTTTTTTCTTCTTCATTTGGGGTCGTTTTTTCGCAGTTTCTTCTTTCAAACGCACTATACAGGGTGTCCCACTGCTCCGTAATCGGTCGATAACTCAATGTGGGTTAAAGATACAGAAAAAAGTTTCAAATAAAGGTTGCTTTGATTTGAATTGCGCATCTTTTAAAAATATTCTTATATCTACAGTATGTTGTATTTTCACGTGGCAGGAAAATGTCACTTTTTTTTAAATGGCACACCCTGTATTTTTTTCTCTTAATGTATCGACCAAGCATATTTGTATCACGCCTGAAAATTTTTTTGATATTGGATGTGCGGTTGCCAAGTTATTAATTATTTTGTCAAAATTTGGTGCAATTCAAGGTCGGACTATAATATTCATAACTAAGTTATTCTTCAAAAATGGAAAAATTTATTTGACGAATAATATTACCCTAATGTCGTGTTACTCTACAAAAAAAAAACTAAGTGATTAATTTTATACCGAGTGTTTAAAATGAGAATTCAAACTTTGTGACCTTTAAATAGAATTTATACGAATATTTTAAATGGAACACCCTATATTTTTATTTACCATCAAATTCTCGACAAAAACCCCTATTCAACGGTGTATTATTTCCTGGTATTATTTTTTGTACTTTTGTTAATATTTACGATTTTTAAAATTTCACGTAAAAAAAATTTGTTATAAGTAATTTTTGTTTAATTATTATTACAAAATACCGTTTAAATAGTTGTTATCAACGCAAAAAAACAAAACTCAAGTCCTGTGACTATCTTAATTTCTAAATAATTAAAACAAAATTTTTAGTAAACGGTATTTCTCGAATTTTTAATAAACGGTGTTTCTCGAAAATTAAAATAGAAAATAAATACAATATCTCTCATTAAAGTAAATGTTCAAAATGTCTTCCACTTTGATCAACGCACTTTTGAAGCCTAACCCCAAATAATCTCAGATTGTTTAAAGTCATAGGAGTAATCGGTTGAAACGCCTCTCGAATTCAAATTTTCATGTCATCTCGTGATGTGGCAGCTGTTGATATATTTGATATTTAACAGTTCCCCAAAGATAGTAATCCATAAAGGTAAGGCCCGGTGACCTTGGCGGCCAAGGAACAGGACCTCCTCTACTTTATTACTAATAAATCCAATTCTCGCGCGCACCTCTGACTGTTGTTTTGCTTTGATTATTTAGAACTTAAGATAGTCACAGGACTTGAGTTTTGTTCTTTTGCGTTGATACCAACTATTTAAAGGGTATTTTGTAATAATAATTAAATAAAAATTACTTTTAACAAATTTTTTTTACGTGAAATTTTAAAAATCGTAAATATTAACAAAAGTACAAAAAATAATACCAGGAAATAATACACCGTTGAATAGGGTTTTTTGTCGAGAATTTGATGGTAAATAAAAATATAGGGTGTTCCATTTAAAATATTCGTATAAATTCTATTTAAAGTTCACAAAGTTTGAATTCTCATTTTAAACACTCGGTATAAAATTAATCACTTAGTTTTTTTTTGTAGAGTAACACGACATTAGGGTAATATTATTCGTTAAATAAATTTTTCCTTTTTTGAAGAATAACTTAGTTATGAATATTTTAGTCCGACCTTGAATTGTACCAAATTTTGATAAAATAATTAATAACTTGGCAACCGCACATCCAATATCAAAAAAATTTTCAGGCGTGATATAAATATGCTTGGTCGATACATTAAGAGAAAAAAATACAGGGTGTGCCATTTAAAAAAAAGTAACATTTTCCTGCCACGTGAAAATGCAACATACTGTAGATATAAGAATATTTTTAAAAAATGCGCAATTCAAATCAAAGCAACTTTTATTTGAAACTTTTTTCTGTATCTTCAACCCATATTGAGTTATCGACCGATTACGGAGCAGTGGGACACCCTGTATATTCGCTATTGATGGATCTTCCTTTCTCAAGGTAATCGATGAATAAAATACCGTGCGCATCCAAAAATACGGAGGCCCAAACCTTACCAGCTGATATTTGCGTTTTTGGTCGCTTTGGGCGGTTTTCATCCTTTGCTGTCCACTTAGCTGACTGCCGTTTTGACTCTGGAGTGTAGTGATGGATCCATGTTTCATCCATTGTCACATACCACATGAAGAAATTCTTTTTATTGCGCTGAAAAAGCTCCAAACAGCGCTATCTCACGCAACGTCAATTTACGATCGGCCAAAACCATTTTGCGGATTTTTGTTATGTTTTCTGGAACAACTGCCGAATTTGGGCGACCAGAGCGGTCAGCATCATCGGTGTTTGTACGGCCGCGTTTAAAATCAGCAAATCACTTCTCTGCCATTTGTCTCGATGAAGCAGAGTCCAAATAACCTTGTAAAGCCATTGCTTTGCTTGAACGGTATTTTTTCCCATTAAAAAGCAACGCTTTACCAACACACGAAATTCAGATTTTTCCAGTGTTTTGAAAATTACAAAAGTAGCATCACTAAAGCAACTATAACTTGTGAATTAAACGTCAGATTGTCATAAAATTTTGACACGTATCGTTTGAAGGTTACTTCCTAAAAATCATATGGATTTGTCAATAGTGGCGCCATCTATATGTCATCCTACGAACTTATTGAGTGATGTAATATACCCTTACTCTTTGAAATTAAAGGCTTAAAGTGCGAAACTGTGTAGATCTCAGCTCGAATGAATTCAAATTGAAATGACTGTGCAACCTATCACTGTGGAATATTTGTTGAAGATTGAAACAAATTTAACTTATGTGATTATCAAGTTAGTCGTTGTTATGGTGATGTTAGAAACAATAGTAACATTTTTTTAATGTATTAAGTTTTTCCTTTTTACGTTTAATAAAACATTCATTTCTTCCTATTGATATCACGATCACAATCCACAACAGGTTATGCGCCCAGTTGTTCAATAGGTAGAAGAAGCGAGTGTGTGTTCGCGTAGAAGAAAAAACGTGGTTTAAAAAAATGGATTTCAAAGTCCAAATTGAAAAACTTGTAGACTCTTTAAACTGGTCGACGTGGAAGCGTCAAGTGGAATTGTTGTTAAAACACAATGAAGTGTTAGAAGTAGTTACAGGAGAGTGCGTACAACCTCGTGCGATTTCTGTAGATGCTTCGGAAACAGAAAAAACGGAACATACTACACAGTTGAGAAGGTTTAACAAGGCCGATGCTTTAGCGCAGTTAATTCTAGTGGGTAGTTTAAATCCAGCGAATGTGAAATTAACCGCGAATTGTGAATTGTCCTTAGAGATTTGGAACAAGCTATTATCGGTGTATGAGCAGAGCTCAGAACAGAAAATGGATAGATTAATGGAAGAATTTTTCACTCTCAAGAAAAAGGCAGAAGAGGACATCATAACGCACATTTCACACTTAGAAAGGAATTTCACCGAACTTAACGAAGTACTTAGAAGGCTAATAAAAGCGGAACTTCCAGAACTGGTACTTCTAAGCAGAATTATGTCCACCCTTCCAGTTGAATATTTCGAATTCAAAAGTGTATGGGAAAGTATGCCAGTGAGCGAAAGGACCATTAACAAGTTAACAGAGCGACTTAGACTGATTGAAATGAGATTGCCTGCAAAGGAACACGAGTCGACAGCGTTTGTAGCAAGCAAGACAAATAAAACGTTTGTAAAGAAAGGGACAAACGAAAAGAAAAATCTAAAGTGTTTCAGATGCCACGAAATTGGTCATTTTTCAAGTAAATGCCCAAAGAACTTGAAAAAGAAACAGAATAAAGAAGATCATTTGAAAACAACAGGCGAAGCATTTATGTGCAGTGATTTTGAAGACGATAAAAATGTTTGGATTGCAGATTCAGGTGCAACTGCGCATATAACTTATAATAAAAGCTGGTTTGTGGAGTATGCCGAATTTATCGAACCGAGATCCATAAGGGTAGGCAACAACAGTATCATGCATGCTTACGGGGAAGGCTCTATAAATGTTAAAATGATAAATGAAGGAATATCAGAAGTTAACCATTTATCAAACGTGCTCTATGTTCCAAAGGCAGGACAGAATTTATTCTCTGTGTCTCAAACCGTAAATAAGGGTTTCTGCTTTAAAGCAAACAAATTTTGTTGTACATTTAGCAAGAACGGTTAACGGTAAAGTAAGGTTAAGCGGCGAGAAAACTGAAAAGGGCTTGTACATCTTAAATATGAAAGTGTGCATTCCAGAAGCTGCTGTTGTGTATTTAACCACACAAGAAGAAACTTTACAGTTATGGCACGAACGACTTTGTCACCAGAATAAAAGACATGTAAAGAACCTTTTGAAAATAAAGGAAGTCGAGATTGAATCGGAGGAAGAATTTTGTACTGGATGTGCATATGGAAAGCAGCATCGAAAATCATTTGGGATTCGTCAGGATAAAGCAACTCAACCAGGACAACGCATTCATGCTGATGTATGCGGACCTATGCAAGAGGAATCCATTGGAGGTGCTCGCTACTTTCTGTGTTTCAAGGATGAATTTTCAAGGTATAGACGAGTGTTTTTTATTAAAACTAAAACTGAGGTGGTGACATGTTTGAAACAATTCTTGAGTGAATGTGAAAATGTTGAAAACAGTGTAAAAGAAATTCTATGTGATGGTGGCACGGAATTTAATAATAAAGAGTTTAAATCTGTGCTTGAATCAAAGGGAATTAATTTACGAATCACAATGCCGTATACGCCAGAACAAAACGGAATGGCAGAGCGAGAAAATCGAACGTTAGTAGAAAGTGCGCGGTCAATGATACATTCCAAAGATTTACCACTAAAATTATGGGCGGAAGCAGTAAATACAGCAGCTTGTGTGTTGAACAGAACCGGACCCACCACAGTAAGTGACAAGAGCCCCATCGAATTGTGGAAAAAAACAAGATAAACGACCTGAAATAAAACATTTTAAAGTGTTTGGTACAGAATGCTTTATGCATATACCTAAACAAAAACGTCGAAAATGGGACAAGAAAAGTGTTTTGGGAGTTTTTGTGGGATACTGTGACGAAAAGGATGGTTTTCGCATATGGTTACCGAAAGAAAATGAAGTAGTTAAGAGTAGAGACATCGTGTTTAAAAACGAGAAAGTTGTTCAACAAAAACCTACAGCAACAATTCAAGAAGTTGAGAACGTGCAGAAAGAATTACATTCAGAAGCATTTTTGAAGAGTAAGGACAATGAGTCGAAGCTAACAACTACTGAGGATAATGAGGAAGTTACGGAAGTAGAACAGCAACCTTTACGACATCGAGAACGTAGAATGCCTGGTTATCTTGAAGATTATATTCTCATTGCAGAAACATTGGAAGAGGTGCCGCAGTCGTATGCAGAAGCAGTAAGAAGTAAAAATTCAGAGGAATGGAATAAGGCTATGAAAAGTGAATATCAAGCTTTAATGGAAAACGAAACGTGGACCATGCAGACACTCCCTGAAGGCAAGAAGGTAATTGAAAGCAGATGGGTTTATAAAATTAAAAGAAAATCTGACGGTACAATTGATCGTTTTAAAGCGAGATTAGTAGCAAAAGGTTACAGTCAAAAACCGGGAATAGATTTTGGAGAAACATTTAGCCCAGTTGCAAGATTCGATACCATCAGGACCGTACTCAGTGTAGCAGCAGCAGAGAAACTTAACCTATTACAATTTGATGTAAGTACAGCATTTCTCTATGGTACTTTAGAGGAAGAAATATTTTTGAGCCAACCAGAAGGATTTAACGACAGGACAAATCGGGTATGTAAACTAAATAAAAGTCTTTATGGCCTAAAACAATCACCGAGATGTTGGAATAAAAGGTTAACGAACTTTATGTGTGATCAAAATTTCCACATGAGTAATGCAGATCCCTGTTTATTTGTAAGCAATCATTCCAGTAAATTGATTGTAGTAATCTATGTAGACGATGGTTTAATTGCTGGTGCAGACAAAAATGAAATTGATTTCTTTGTGAAGCAACTTTCGACAAAGTTTCAAATAACAGTGATGTCATCTGAGTGTTTTCTAGGTATTCAAATTAAGTGCTTAAATGATGGTTCAATTTTTATTCATCAGACTTCATATGTAAATAGAATACTGAAGCAATTCAAGATGATCGATTGTAATGTTGTTAGAACACCTTTTGAAACATTGCGGAGTAAGTTAGGGCTAATACAAATTTCAGATACAGTTAAATTTGAGAGGAAGTGTTGAAGATTGAAACAAATTTAACTTATGTGATTATCAAGTTAGTCGTTGTTATGGTGATGTTAGAAACAATAGTAACATTTTTTTATGTATTAAGTTTTTCCTTTTTACGTTTAATAAAACATTCATTTCTTCCTATTGATATCACGATCACAATCCACAACAATATTTCACTGATACTGACGACACAAAACTAGAAAATTCATCAAAAGAGGACAATGTATTTCCTTCAAGAATGCGTTAATCTACTCAGCATTTATTCCATCTAAGTATTAATGTCTTTTTTATTTCTTTGAAAGCGACAAATTATTATTAATTATCTCTAGCAATAATTGAATTGTTGTTTTCGCCTATCAACAAACAAATCATACCAGTTTAATAATCAGAAATGGACATATAAAGGGAATAGTGATGTGGACCTTAGAGAGGCAGGGACCATGGCTCTATATGTTGGAAAAGGAAATTAACTGTGTAAGTAGTCCTATAATTTTAGACCTACACTGTGGATGAAAATAATAAGTAAGTGCCAGAACTGCAGCCACAAGCCTAAATGATAAACAAATGTTATAACAGTACAGTATCATGGGTTGCATACAATGGAAAGCGAACAGTGTTACTTCAGCAGTCATGAAACTAAACTACGCAAGGGGTCTTCCCAAACATGGATCTCATAATGCAATTAAGCATAAAGTGGTCAAAGGAACAAATAATAAACATTTCATTCTTATAAACAAAACATGCCTGAATTATTATGTAAACAGCCTTGACTTCTGCTTTAATTGCTGTATAAATTATAAAACGCAATTCCAATTTCACGATTTTGGTTTGTTATTTTGCAAATTGATACTGTTTTTGGTACTGTGGTGAAATCACCTGTCCTTGAAAGCTTTTATTAAATTATTAGTGGCCCATTTAGTTATATTTACTTAACATTTAATTGAACAATTGTGTTGCTATTACCAATGATATACCAGTACTATAATGTCAAATGTGAGTTATAAATATCCCAACAATCCCAAGAGGGGATTAAGCACAGTGTAAGTTGCTTTCCGATTTTAATGCAAATACATGAACTTTTCAGCACATTGTAACGCCATTGATATACAATAGTAACGCGTAATATACCATCATTTACTACATAAAATTATGTACATCTCATGCAGCTACTGTATAATATACATGAAATGGAATAAACTAATAAAACAAACTTGCTATCATGAAACCATGTAATGTACCTAACCATCGTAACCATGCCTTAAGCTAAGCCTGAAAAGTACCTACACAAAAATAATTTGTGAATGAAGAATTAGTATAGTAAGTAACATTCGGCACAAGAAAACAAGGTGTTAACTACAAAATTTACACAAAGCAGTAACAGTTAAATGAGGGTAAATGAGCATCACTTGGATTAGCAGTCATAATCGGATTGTGGGGCTTAAATAAGCAGTACCTACTGATACTCTGATCGGTACTATTACATCAATCATTTCAGATGTCCTGGTTTAAAAAGTCATAATACGCTTCACTTGACTTATCAAAAACCAGATTGGGATCAACCTTCAACCCCATGGTGTTGACATACCAAACAAGTGGAAAGCTACACACGCACATTCTCTTTCCTTTGATATGAAAGAAATGGAATTACTGTAGAAAGGAACATAATATAATACGCGGCTAGCGAAGTGTGCGATTTGGAGTGACTGCGGATTGCAGAAAATGAGCAACGGATACGAAAGACGCTCCGTATAATGTACATGAAGGTGGGTCTCCTGCAATAAATTGTGCAGCAACAAATGACAAGCACTTTTGCAAGTTCCTCTACCAGTGACGCAACCATCGATGAATAATTATCCAACGGATAATGGAGTTGGATCAAGTTACCCCTCATTCGTTCGGAACTAGAAAGGCCAACAACATTAAATTTATTCGAGACTGCCCTGCAAGCATATTTTATTGCCACAGTCAGCACCATGAAAAGGGGGGAAAAAGAACGGCTCGATTACACAAGAGACCTAAAGAAGTTTCTAATTTGTAAATGGTGTGCGAGTGAAGGGGAACGTTGAGGAAGAGTCTTGTGAGTGGGTTGGGTGCATTTCGAAATAAGTGTTGGAAGAATTTTGAAACGTTACCGCAAAGCATACTTAATACAGAGAGAGTGGAGGAAGGAAATATGCAAGAGCAACAGCAAATAAAGTAGTTTTCGGTGAATAATTTGCACATGAATACATATCTTCGATTCTAAAAATTGGAACAGCTGAAATCAAGTTGTCCAAGTAGAGGAACAAAGGTGGAAAAATTAGAAACCAAGGTGATGTGAGTAGGTACTTCGTTGAGGAAATATACGGGAAGGAGAAGTAATGGTTAATGGACGCACATATCCAGCCATATAGTATGCCAGAACAGTCTCCCAGCCGTTTGGTTTATCGACCACCTGATCCATCAACATGTTAAAAACGCTTTCAATACGGCGTCCAGCATGAGTTTGTTAGGAACGCTAAAAGAGTCCAATTATATGAAGAAAAAGGAAAGAGAATACATAGTGAATGCAGAAGTGCACCAACGGCGTGTTGAAACTAATAGACATTGAAGGTGTGGATGTGATTGGTTTCGGATCGGGAATAATCCCACTGCAAACTGCAATTACACAAAGACGCCGCGTATGAATGACAGCAAACGGAGCGATAATAACGGACAGAATAAGGGTAGGAGAGCTTGGAATAAATGTCATGGGTCATCAAACCCAACGAATCGAACGAAACTGAATCAATCTATACAACATCTGGTGATAAGATTATATGCAGTGGCAACAGATCCATGATGTTATAGCGATCTCGGATTAATGTCTACTCAAATTGTTATAGAAGAGAGTACATATCAAGGCACCAAACACACTCCATGCAATACCGGACAGCAGGATGAATGGAAATTGACAGGAAAACTGATCCCCAATATAGGTCAGGATTAACCGGAAATATGGAAAAATAAATTATTACCTCGCTAAGGAATTATACAAAGCCTATGAAAACGAAGTGAAGGGCCGGCTGAAGTTCATAATGTGAACTTTGAAGTGGACGGGACGCGAGATCTTAACACGATTTTGACTAGAGATGAATTGATTCGTCGTAGATTAAGTCGATTGAGTTTGAAGACGTCCCAGCAAACAGACAATGCCGATTGCCGATTATGGGACCGAAACAAGGCGTTTAAGGGGAAATACGGTTACGCCCTGATGATGCGAATATGTGAGGCAATGGTAGAAGAAATAATTAAATGGTCACCAACGGAAGGTGTAGAATCAGCCGAGTGATTACGGGAATAGCGGATAGGAGGAAAGAAACCAAGCAGTGTACGCGGCGTGTTTACTGCAACTATCTATGCAAGACAAAGGGAGTGAAGAACAAACAAAACGGAAAACCAACACTTTTGGTGAACTATTAGGCAGTTCGATTGTCAGACGCGGAAAAAATGGCTATTCCAACTATGGAGCAACAGCTCGAAAATCCCACACATTATTCACAGCACTGAATTTGTTAACTCTCACGTATCAACAAATTCAATTGGACCAAGGAAGAACAAAGAGGTAGTTAATCAGTGTGAACACCCAAATCCAAGAGTAGGAAGGTAGAGTGAGATACCAGTTTACACGGTCAGGGTGCTCTGCTATTACAAGAACGTGATGATGGTAGTCTATGCCTTGTCTGACTGTCAGTCAATCAAAGGAAGAATCCACAGATCGCTAGATCGTTAGTTTATTGCAGAAATAATTTTGAAACCTTGCACAATTAAACACATGTAACACTTTGATGCACTTATAAAAAAGTCGGAAGAAACATCACCTGAATTATGTTAAAACCATGCACAATAAACGGTGCGACAGGAATTTGATCATGTGAGTAGGAGAACAAAGAAGCCTTAGACGATTATTGTTTAGTATGGTATCTGCAGAACTATGGTCAATGACTCAGTAGCTACTTTGGCTTCAAAAGAATTTGAAAGTTGTTATCGAGGCGATCGATGGAGTGAAACATATCTTCATCCATAAGATTAACGGTCAAATGAATGTGATCGTACCAGCAGTAATGGCAGAGATTGGGGAAAACACAAATGGGCTCGTAAGTCAAAGTAATTATCGAAGTACCAAAGGAGCGAATGGGCCACTTTATTCAAACCGACGAGCGATGAACCAACCAAGCCAAAGACGTAATTTAGAGACGAGGCATTGTTAAATGGATTGTTCACATTTCATTGAGAAAATGTACCTAACTAAGCAGCTGTATGATTTGACTCCCCGCCTAAGTTAGAATGTTAGTAATGGCCATCAAAGAAAGCGGATGATTAGGCATCATATACCAACTTACCGCACGAGAAGATCCAAACTAATCCCATTAGAAATATAGAAGAGAAAGAAATTAATAATTAGTTAGGCGATACCAAATTAGGGCGCAGAGAAGAGAAATGAACAGTTGAGTACATCTATATAAATATATGGTGTAATTATAACACTTACCCAAGCGTGAGAACCCTCGACCTTTTGCGAACTAAGAACGGGTTCTGAAACCACTTGATTACTTTCCGTTTCTGAGCTTGGACATGTCCATTTTAATGGATCCAGCTGCCATCCGTAACCGTTGCCGTGCCAACCATAACCGTTAGATTCGCATGGTGATCCCATTGACGGTAATTCTGGGTAGGCATTACGGTACTGTTGGTAGGTGGGATTCATTTTTGCTTGTTATGCTTTTGATTGTGCGATGACCTCAAAACATTTAGGAACTTGAATCTGAAAATAAAAACATCTTATTAATCTCTATTTGCTCTAAAGAAAAGGTCTTCCTAAAGAATATTTGACAATTCTGCCTTAGTTCTCTTAGTTAGCCTTTGTTTCTGTAAATGATGCAAAATTAGGCAAGTAATAAGTAATGGAAAACTCTTTATCTTTGCCTTTGGAGTTAACCATTTATTTGCCAAATCGACTCAGCGCTGTTACGCGACTGTATTTTCCGCAAATGTTCTCTTTCAATTACTATGAAGTATTACAATTAAGAACATAAAGTGCTCCAGAGTATTAAAGTGTAAACGATTTAATTTGCATACAACAGAATGTCTCTATTAATAAATGTACCTACTTAAACATCAAGCATTTACCTCCTTGCTATTTAACCTTTCACACTTCACATTACGCACTATCGTTACCCTTGCTTTAAAGAAATCATCATTAACATGTATCGTCTCGCTCGAATTAATTTGTTTAGATTAATCGTCTCTCTCTCCCATTAAAGAATCACAATATTAATACACACATTTCTAAGCGGAAGAGGAAGAGTACAGAAAAGTTATCTGTCATATACTCAATTAAATAATTAGGTCATAAGTGAGGAAGCGTTCAAAACAATTAATGAAAACGACAATTGTCTGAGAAACAGACCTTTCAGGAAAAAAATTAGGAATAGTTTCATGAATTAGGTGCCGACGTAGAATAAGTCAGAGGTGAATATCTTTATTGTAATTTACGTCAAATCTGCTAATATAGGTAAACATTTAATTACAGACCTTTATTATAAGAAACCGAGCAAGAAAACGCACGATTACGTAGGTAACTAATTAGGTGCCGGTGTGCCTCCTAGGTGCGTCCCAGTATAAATCCGCGGTTCGCAATCAACCTGGCTGTTCATCAACACAGTCGTATATTAATCAGGGTAACTAAATAACCATAACATAACAAGCAGAGCTTGGTGGCTTGACGGTATGAGAAGAGAGGGCCCAACCTGAAACCGCTTAAAGGCGGCACCCTGTGCGAAAACAATGCGCAAAACGATTCGTTTAAAAATGTGTTTAGTACCTTTAAAGGAAGAAGGGCGTGACAACTGGGGAACATGCGAACAAGGCAAATCATGAACTCGCACTGTCAATCTAACAATCCTTCCTACGTTCCAAAATTAGGCCATAATCTTGAGGCCCTAACTGAGCCGCAGATGGTAGTTTGAATTTTAACCACCGCAGTAAAACCCTGAATTAGCTACTTACAGCTATTGTAGATATTTGAAGACTGCTCACGAAACGGAGCTAGGACGTTCCTGAATTCATTTCTATTTTCAACCCCTTAGACTCCCATCCTTGGTAAATTCTAGGGAGCTGAGTTGACTTTGACAAACTGATTGCAACTGTCAACATTTTTACTGGACTTTTAGGCGTTTCCGTCTGCTGAAAAAGGCAAAACATACTAATGCATTTTGCGGCCGAGCATTAAAGAATTATATCAAACTGTTGTAATAATAACGACGAACATATGTCAAAAATAGACATTAAAAAAAATCATGCGAGCTATAAATTCAACTTTATAGATCACTAAAACAGAGAAATTTCTAACGTCATCCAATCACATCTGGCTTCCTGTGTACATTTTGCCGACTTTATGAACAGCGTCATTTATCTTAAGATTTCTCGGCAAATTTCTTTCGCAAAATAAACTCGTGAAGGTTATTATTCTAAAAAAGGATAAAATTTATTCGTAAATTATAATTTATTTCCTTAATAATTATCCATCAATGATTAGCTGATATTCATTTAAATAATGGTTAGGAAATACCTTGCCAGTTAAGCGTAAAAGTCACCAAAACCGAACACGTCGCATATACGTCATGAGAAGGGAAATCTACTAAATTGTCATGCATAACTTCTGTATGAATGTCGAAGATCAAGGTACTGACTGTACATAAAAGGCAAACTTACACCACCTTACGACCAAAGTTACTTATTCCGGCATTTCAAGTTCATAATGAAATGAACCATAAACTAAGAATCACTGAAACGTAGGTATTTCAGGTTTTTTAGTAAAATTCCAGATGAGTCGTGTTTCCTCAAATTTTGGCAGCCAATTTGTGACAAGACGTAATTGTAGGTACCATTTTGACGTTTAAAAATTTAAATTATATCAAACAATTTACATCTTTTGCGTTTTCGAGCAAAGTTTGATATTAAAGTTCATTAAGATTCTACGTTTGAATTTAGTTTTCTTTTTATCTACAAAAGCGACACTTCGTTATTGCCATATTGGTGAACCTATTTTCTGTCTCATTGTACCATTCGCAATACTCCCTCCTACCCCTCCTAAGGCATTCCAAAGAATGTTTATTTCAATAATCATATGAATTCAATTTATCCGCAAAACATCTCAGCAAGATGTCTTGGTAACTGGTAATGACTGCATACTTACTCTATTGGTTTGACTTTACATTTAATCATGATCTGTAACTGTTACCTAGTTCTTGAATGTACACAAATGTAAAACGCACTAGGCAAGTTTAACACAGTCACACTAGTGTGGGCACCTGCACCTCGGAATACGAGAATCGTAAAACAACCAGAATGTGGACAAGCTTGCGAGAGCTGAAAATCGCATAGCCAAAAAG
Source organism: Pyrocoelia pectoralis (assembly GCA_036250285.1). NCBI lineage: Eukaryota > Metazoa > Arthropoda > Insecta > Coleoptera > Lampyridae > Pyrocoelia > Pyrocoelia pectoralis. The sequence goes on from CM070081.1 coordinate 2,320,920, forward strand.
GAGTATCGGTCAAAACTTATGAAAGAGCATTGCGGATATTGGTGGATTCCAAAACAGAACTAGGTATTCCAAGATCTTTCTGGAAAATCCAGGGATTTAGTAACGACCTTAAAATTAAGTACGACCAACTAAAAGTTTCAACAGAAATGGTCACAGATCACTGCCGTCTAAATAGACACCTGCAAAATATGGGGTTGTCTAAGAGGCAGTTACGCAGAGGTTGCAGTGAGAAAGGCGAAACGTTATACCACGTCTTCCGCCAATGTGAGATATATATAAGGCAATTTGGCAATTTGGAAATGAAAAGATTATAGAAGATTGCCCTACTAAAATCTCAGACTTTGTTGAAGATACAGGTATCCTTGAAGGGTAGACAATAGACCAAAAGGTTGCAGAGTAATAATAAATGAAAATAATAATAACCAACCAACTGCATAAATGATCCACCTTATCTCATAGTTTCCAGTGAAGTCTCATTTCCATCTCCAAAATTACACCAATTTTGAGTTGTTGGATTATGTAAGGTGGCTTAAAAAGCTTGAACTTGATCTTCTTGTGACGCCGATAGTTGTGGTATTACCGAGGGTATTACTAACAATATTGCTACTTTATTAGGTTGCTCTTTTGTTCCACTTCAGTTCAGTACCACTATTGTTAAATTAGAACAAAAGGTTCTCATCAAGGGGATCGTTCCAGTGCTTTTTTTGATCGCTTCTACCAAGATCTCAAAACCTTGAATACTCGCTTGAATATCATGGACCCCATCTCAACCTGTGTCTAATATACAATATGGAAATTCAGTAATGAGAAAACGTCCATGATTTAGGAATTGAACATCTACATATTTTTCCAAGGCTATTAAACAAGACTCGGAAAAAGGTGGATATTTATAGTAGGTATTGTAAATTATACTGAACAAGCAGATAACATAAAAATAAGTACGTATTTACTTATGTTTATATTGGAGTAAGATAAGATAAAATGTCTACCAAGTACTTACATATATAAATGAATAAAGCAAGATAACGAAATATCGAAATATAGTTGGCATCCAACACTTAATTTACTCTAATATTTTTATGATGCAAGGAAATAAATGTGTAGGTATAATAACAAAGTAAGTAAATGCTTGCCAAAAAGGTGTTGAAGGTTTTTGAACGACGTTTGTTTAACGCCATATCTCCTCATCTATACATCTTGCATCGCTGCTCCACCACTTAACCTATACAGCGCCACGGACGAGGAAGTGGCCCACCATAAACCTACCCCTACAGGGTTAAACAGTATGTAGAAATGGTAGGACCAATTCATTGAGCCTACTGGCTTTTGTCCAAAACGTTAATGAAAAAATAGTCCCACGCAGTTATTTATTTAAAAAATTCTACGTAAAACCGCAGACCGCGAACTATTTAAACCACTATTTTCAACTGTTTCTCACTATCTCAACGTTTACAAAATGGAATTGTACGATCAAATGAAAAAGGAAGGATTATTCTAAGTAAATTCCAAACGATAGGAATATCCGCCGGCGTCGTCTAATAAATGAAAGGAATCGTTGTCACGTAACGAAGCTTCCATTTCTTGAAATTCAAAGGACTTTGCATTCTTTTGTGTCGACTTCAAAAATTAAGCATAAATTTCATCATGTTTTAACAGTAGGTAGAGAGCCATTAATGGCCATGGTGAAGTAGGTACAAACATTGATCCTCAAAGCTTGTATGTCAATGTCAAAATTCGATAATAGAATTATTTGACAAGCAACAAAATATGGAATAACAAAATATTATTACTACCAAGACTACATACAAGCTAGTTTACACATCAATTGACCTAATGCACACACCAACCTGCACACCGATCGACTGCAAAAACAGGTAAAACTTATGGATCTACCTCCATTGGATCTCCAAGTGCAAAAGTGAAGCTTGATGGTAGCCTTCCGGGTGAATACGAAGAGGATATTGAATAACAAAGGTATTAAGAGAGGAGAAGAGGCAGAGGCCCACATTTACAATAAAAGGGGACACTATGGCATCCTTTTCATGCGGATATATCCATATCTCCATATTCACGGACGGATCTAATCCAATGGAAGAAACAGGCAATGGTATTTACCTACTCCAAATAACTGATCTTCTATTATCACCCAACCGCTAGGCAAATTTCCTACTGTATTCCAGGCGGAACTAGTAGGAATAAGAAAAGTTCTTATAGAATACCTATTATATAGAGAACTGAGTGACGTTGTCGGTTGGACGACAATAATCATGGAAATAGCTCAAAGTGGCAGATAAACCAATACCACGCCCATCCTTCTACCACTCTGCAGGTAGTTTTTCAAAATATAAGAAACGTACATAGGAAAAAATGAAAGCTGAGGTTAATAAGAAAAAAGTAACATTTAATTTTTGCTCCTAGTTTTTGCAACTTCTGAGTTAAATTTAATGTTCTGGATTCTGGATTACGATAGAAGCACACGCACGCGTAGACCTCATATTTGAGCCCTCCCTGATTACAGACGTCCAACTCCACAGTGTCACTCAAACCATCCCACAATGAGATAAACGCGAGGAAGGGGAAGCGGCTCTAATCTTTAGAGATGTCCGCTCACTCACAAAGTATGTGCCTATGTGGTGTGCAGTCTCGTCGCCTACAAGATGGCGATTCTACCAAGCCCACACGGTGCATGTGATTGTTTAGTTTACAATGCACAGAAAGTGTACCTACAAGTAGTCCAGTAGTCGCAAGTACTTAGCATTGTGCACAAACGCGCCAGGCTGCCAGAAGATCCCTGAAGGTCTCCCACGCATTACGACAATATCAAGTTACCTTTTATGTAGTCAATTAAGGATTGTTTTTTGCCAAGATCCGTATTTATTATACAGTTTTATTAAGGAATTAATTCTGTTTTGACAACGTTTCGCCTCAGTTTCGCCACATACAGGGTGTAGAATTGGCCGATGCACCATAGGGATTTGAATGTAAAAACCTTAATATTCGATTGTTTGCTTCCCTAATTAAGTATTTTAGACAAAAAGGCTATTTAACTTTTTTGTAGTACGTAAAAACGTAAAAACAATAGTAAGTTATTTGTCTGTCAATGAGCATCATTCCATTGTAGTGCATTTTATCTAATTTGAGCGTCGTTGCGGCAAGATTCAAACTTGTTATGAAGTTATTTTATTTATTTAGTATTAATAATTAAACGATTTTAGTTGCATTGTGTAAAAGTTTATTTTTTTATTAAATTAATACCTGTTGACAATTTCAAGGCATCACCGATTTTTGAGAAAGTGGAAATTTTTATTTGCCTAAAATATTTGCTTTATGAACAATTCAAAATAAAAATAAGTAAATCAGTCGATTCAGAATTTTTTTCTCTGCCAAAAAGTTAAATAGAGTTTTTGTCTAAAATCGAGTATTAAGATTTTTACATTGAAATCCCAATGGTGTATCGGCCAATGTAGAGGCTTTTTCAAGTCAAGAATTTATTTGATATAATTAACTTTAACAAACCGGTAATTTCATTTTCCAGAATTATTGACTTGAAAAGGCTTTGGCGAAACGTTGTCAAAACACAATTAATTCTTTAATAAAACTGTATATTGTATAATACAAATCTTGGCAGAAAACAACCCTTTATTAATTGACTACATAAAATATACCACATGCTGTTTTAATTACATCAAAAATCAAGTTATATACAGGGTGGTCCATTGAAAACACGCCTGTTTTGAGACAATTAGACCGGTTTCCTAAAAAAACGCTCGGACACGTCGATTCTTGATTTTTGGGGGACAACTCTTGATGTCAAAGTTGACATTAACACATTAACCCCCTAGCCCCAGCAACCCCTAACTCAAGAATTTAAATAGAGAAATGGGGTCGAGCGACCACTCGTTTTAAGCGTTTTTCAATTCTCTATGCGACAGTATGGCCGAAAGTAGTTTTATTCAATTTTTTTTTCGTCACCATAACTAAGGTGGGAGTGTTCTTTAGGAACGATCCTGAAACACACCACCTATGACCTTTTGAATGGCATATTTTGATGTCAAATTTGACTTTGTCAGGTGAACCCCCTAGCCCCAACAACCCCCAACAAAACCAAAAATTACGGTAAGGTGGTCGAGTGACCCCTCATTTTAAAGGTCTCTTGATTCTCTATGTGAGTGCATGATTGTTTTTAGGTTTATAAAAATTTTAGTGTAGAAAAAAGTTCAAACATCAAAATTCAACGTCAGAAGAAATTTTTATTAGGTAATTCAACAAATGGTCAAATTGTGGGCAACCAACTTCCATACAATGATACAAATTCTGCTCGAAACGTTTCCTTACATTTTGGAGGATCTGTGGCGTAATTTGGCGGAATTCTTCAATAATGCGTCGACGCAACTCTTCCAGAGACCATGGTTCCGTTACGTACATTTTACTAAAAAATGGAACAAAACTAATATCGGCCATGCTGTCACATAAAGAATTGAAAAACGCTTCAAATAAGTGGTCGCTCGACCCCCTTTCCCTATTTAAATTATTGAGTTAGAGGTTGCTGGGGTTAGGGGGTTGATGTGTTAATGTCAACTTTGACATCAAAAGTTGTCCCCCAAAAATCAAGAATCGACATGTCCGAGCGTTTTTTTAAGAAACCGATCTAAGTGTCGCAAAACAGGCGTGTTTCATTTTCAATGGTCCACCCTGTATAAGGTCTGTGCCTTGAGTTGCTAGCTTGCTTGTACAATTAGTGTTGCAAGTGAAAGAGACGGCTCTGAGCGACAAAACTTTTTCTTTGAGTTCAGTGAAATTATAGCATCAGTTTTCGTTTTGCCTTTTATTTCATCACGCGAGTATCACTGCTTACTACTAAAATATGTGGTAATTTCTCCCTAAACAAGGGAGTTGGATTCCTCCTCCAAAATAGGCACTCCTCTGATTGCCTGATCAGAAGAATGCTTCGGTATATAAAAAGACCAGAGTGTATTCCCAAAGAAAGAATTCGTCCAAAAGAGAATGAAGGTAGGATAGTAAACCTTCGTTAAGAATAATGGGAATTAGACAGAAACAGAAAAGAATATTCCGAGGATTTTACTCCACGGACACTTTCCAGAATCTGGAAGGCTCAGACATGACGAATCTAGGGGAAATTCATACATACTTATCCATTCCCATAATAGAAAACGGACAAGGAGAATTTGAAAAAACAAACAAAACAAAATAACAAAAACACTCACAACCTCCCCTTAGTAATTTAATGAACGAAACAAAACATAACCTTCATCATTTCATTCGTTCATTAAATTGCTAAGGGGAGGTTGTGAGTGTTTTTGTTATTTTACCTTAGAACCCCCCTTGTGAGTACCGAACTTTCAAGATATCTTAACAAAAGAAAAATTAAATCACCGTCTTATCCCGTATATTCGAGCTAGGTGTGCCAAGAAATTCAGAATAATCAACAAGGTTATGAAAACCCCAGGTAGGTACTTTGATGAAACCGCGTTTTTGCTGAAACTTTTTCGAGAAGGTTGTGGCGTTTCGAAAAAAGCTGACTGTGTGGTCGGTTTTTCACAATTTCCATGGAACACCTCACAAAGCTCACTGACTAGTTTGAAAAATATTTTGAGAAACATAATGTCCAGAATGAGGTCCAGAAGTTTACGTGGATTCAAGATCCGTTCCGTGCTCAAGCTCCACCAGAAGTCACTCCGCAAGAAGAAGAGGGGCCAAACTGAACTTTCTTAAAATAACAGTATGAAAACAAAATTTACTTCCACCAATTTAGTGGAGTTTTGGATATCAAACAGAAATGAAAATCTAACTCTAATTCGAAGCCGGATTTTCAGCTGTAGATGTAATAAAAGAGCACATATCGCTGAACTCATCCGCAACTCATTCCGGACATAAGGGAATGAGCTCGGGAATGGGTCGGGAATAAGGAAGAGGAACTTAGTTACTACGTTACCCAATTCCTTAGTGGACACAGTCATATTGCGGAGTACCTTCTGGCATAGGAAAGCGGTAGAGTAATGAATGTCCAGACTGCGGATTTCCGTACACAAAGAGCTACGCTGTCTTCGAGTGCGGTAGGTAGGAGGGTGAAAGAATAGTAGTTGACATATCGATGACAGGGGCCCTAAGGGCGGGCACTGTGGTGAGGCGTATGGCTACACGCGAAACGAATTGGAAGTGCGTCGAAAAGTTCATTAGGATGATTTATGAATCCAGGGAAAAAGGAGTGGAAATAAAAGACCCTGATGACTACATTCAGGGGAAAGCAGGCGTTGTGATGCCTAGACTGATATCCAGGTGGCGACCATCTGCCACAGACCATACACGGACGGAAGGATTCTTTTGGCAGCCGTGCCACTATGCTTTAGAGAGAAGAAAGGGTTTCAGTGAGGTATACCTTACCTAGATGCAAGGGAGGAAAACCCCCGCTATAGAGCCGAGCGGAGCCGCCTATAAAAGGTTTCGCGATACCTCGATAAAAAAAGCCTCAAAAGGACCGATACTATGAAATACTGTTCTAGACTTTCTCGTTGGACAAAAACTTCCCAACAACAATGGCCGTCTCGCTTAAACTGAAACCGAGACTGAAACACATAGTTTTCCCCAAGGTTTTTAATAAACCTTGAGTTTTCCCGACACTGACCTATGATTTGACATTTGCTACGACCATTTTCGACATTCACACGTGGTTAGAAAACTGATCCATTGAAGGTCAGATACGTCAGATACCACAAAGGGGGTAAATTGTAATAAATAAAGCAAGTCTAAACCTCCCCTTGCTTAGACGATGAAATTCGATGAATAAAGTCAAACTTGGATGAAATATCCATCATCCAAGTTTGACTTTATTCATTAAATTTCATCGTCTAATGGGAGGTTTAGAGTTGTTTTATTTATTAGAAAACTGACCTACCCTCCCTAAAACACAGATTGTTAGTGGAATGGACAACACAAAAAACCGCCTTCAGGAGCACCAACGAACTGGTCTAGTAGTAGCCATGTTCAGATCCGATTCGAAAGGTCGTGAGTTCGATTCCAACAACGGTCGACCATTCTGTATGAGATTTTTTCAGGGAGTTCTCCTCATATAATACATACCTAATGTCCTTTCCCATAGTACCCTAACTCGATTTCTTTCGAACCCATCCCCGTTTTTGTTTCTTGCAATCCCATATCTGGCTGTAAAGGCTCCGGAAAGTCTAAGAAGACCGCCACCGTCACCTCTTCAGTAAAGGGTGGCGGAAGAATGAAACACGATGCCTGTCCTTTTTATCTGGGGAAGATTCTAGGATTCCCCCCACTTTCGCCTAATGTATTTTCGCCAATCCACATTCGCCAATGTCAATTTGGTCTAATCTACCTTTGCCAAAGGTAATCTTGCCAATACCAATACCACATTCGCCAAGGGTAGTTTTGCCAAGTGTATTTTTGCCAAGTAGAATTTCGCCAATGGTATGCTCGCTAATAGCATTTTTGACAAATGGACACTCGCCAATTTTAAATGGGAGTTTTAAGATTGACGAACGGTCCCAAAATGATTTCTATTGCATCAGCAATTAACATTTAAAATTCTATTATGGAAATAGTCGAGTTTTCACTTCGCAAAATTAATATAACGCTTTTCGAGATTGCAATAAAGATTTGTAAACAGATTTAGCAAAGTCAAAAATGATTTTATTTGTCACTGAGTGATAGAACAGTATAACCGCCGCACTTGTATCGTTCTTCCACTCATCTCTCAAACAGCGTTGTCGGTATTGAATCAAAGGATGAGGTTTATGTACTGCTTTTTCGCTCACTGATGGGTTGACGTGTTTGAATCATTTTGGCTATCTCAGTTAAAATGTCAGTTTTGGCGCGTATACTGTTCTTTCATTCACCGATTCAGTTGCATTTTTAACATTGGCGAAAGTCGATTTGGCGAAAATGCAAAGGGCGAAAATAGTTTTGGCGAGAGTGTTCTTGGCGAAAATGGATTAGGCGAAAGAGGGGGTGGCGAATTTGATTTTGGTGAATTTACATTTGGCCAGATTGGAATTGGCGAAGGAGTATTAGGCGAATGTCCATTGGCGAAATTCCATTAGGCGTAAGTGGTGTAGATGAGATTCTAGACCTTTTTAAAGGTTACAGGGCGAATTTAAAGCTGAGGAGACAATTGGCCACATCTAAGATAAATAATAGAATAGCTCCGTGTGACTTTTACTTATTCCCAAAATTCCCAAGGAACAGAAGACGTCCCGAAATTCATTGAAGAACGAGATACGGTAATCTACTTAATACAAACAAGAAATGGTAAATGTTCTGTTTTTGTTGATGAGATTATAGAATGAAGGGTAGGATTATAGTTATCCCGGCTAACGATTAGAAGATTATGCCCTTGATCTATTTTCAAATAAACTAGTCCAGCCTCATCATCTGCCACACCAACAGTTAATCGAAACATAACCTAAGTAGAGGTAATTCAAAATCTTATGAGCTGTGACCTTCACGTGCGCAAAAGACAAAAATGAATTAGTATATAAACTATCACCCTTTTTAAAAACGTACGCACTGTCACTTTTAGAGTTGTTATTGTAGCGATCATTCTGCACGTGTTGTTAAACAAATTTGAGGTTATCTACGCTTATTGTTCATTAAAATTCGTGAAAATCAGTTTTTCTCAAGACTACTCCGTTTTTCCTACATCGTTACCGAGTAAGTAAAATGCATATTAATTAAAAAATAAAGAAACAGTAAGATCGTAATAGCGTAGTAGCTTGCAAATTACCTTCACAAAAGTATATTTTCATAGTTGTACTTGGTTGTACTTATACATAATTATTAAGTGAACCCTACAGAATAAACCAACAAATTAATGAAATACCTACAGGATATTTGTAAATTGCATACGATTTTCATTGAATTAAATTACTCTTAGATTAATTTCAAGCTACTACAAAACTAAATTTTATTTAAAATTAAATTAAGATGCTTATTCTTTTAACTTGTGTTTCAGATAAAATGAGTAAAGTTATACATAGCCAGGGTCGTGAACTAATTTTCAACGTCTACAAATTCATGCAGGAAGAAAAAGACAGGCAAGAATTGACGGTGCCACTTAATAATTTACAAGAACGGGTGGCTGCAGCTACCGGTGTATCACTTTCAACAGTTAAGCGCATTGTGAAAGAAGCAACGATGTTGACACCATGTACAAAATTAACCTCACCTAGGAAATCGATTGCAAAACCCAGCAAGTGCAGTGTAGTGGATGTTTGTGGAGAACGTATTGTCCGAAATATAATTTACACCTATGCAAGCGTACATAAAACACGACCTACAATGAAAGTTGTTTTTGAAATTGTCAAAAATGATAATACCATTAACTTTACTGGAAAGCTGTCCTCTTTTCGATGTCTTGTCAGTAAATTAGGCTTTAAATGGAGAAAAACTCAAGACAATAGGCAAGTATTGATCGAGAAAAAAGAAATACGTTCCAAACGAATTGAATATTTACGTAAATTAAAGAAATATAGAGAAGAGGGTCGAAACATTATCTACTGCGATGAAACCTACATTCACAGTTCACATACTGTGCCAAAAGCTTGGGATGATGGCACGAGTAAATGTTTAAAGTCACCTATTGCTAAAGGTCAACGACTAATAATTCCACATGCCGGTGGTGCCAAAGGTTTCACACCAAATTGCCTCACAATTTTCAAATCAGGTACTAGTTCAGTTAATGTAGTAAATTGTGTATTATAATACTTTATTTACAGGTCTTAAAACAGGGGATTATCATGACGACATGAATCATAATAATTTTACTAAATGGCTACAAGATAAGTTCATTCCAAATGTTGATAAAAATTCAGTTTTGGTGCTAGACAATGCATCATACCACAATGTATCTCTAGAACCAAATCCAACTTCTTCCTGGAGGAAAGAAGAAATGCAGAAATGGTTAAACGCAAGAGGAATTAATTTTGAATTAACAGATACCAAACCAGAATTATATACAAAAATATGTGCAAACAAACCTACTTTTAAAAGGTTTGTTGTCGATGAAATGTTAAGTCAACGTGGCATTCCAGTTCTTCGTCTTCCTCCATATCACCCTGAACTGAATCCAATAGAAAAAATATGGGCGCCAGTTAAAAATCATGTTGCAGCTTCTAATACCACCTTTAAGTTGAATGATGTTCGGGTATTGGCAGAAGAAAAATTTCGCAGCATTGGAATACCTGAGTGGGAAAAAGTTTGTTCTCATGTAGAAAGAGTTGAAGCAGAATATATAGAAAGAGAACACATTATTGATGCTGTGGAAGACCTTATCATTCCAATTAATCAAAGTGATGGTGAAGAGTCTGAAAATTCCTTGTGGTCAGATAGCGATGACGAAGATGATGATTTAGGTTGCAGAAGTTTAGACACATAAATTTATAAAATTAAATTTCCAAACTACATTTCAAGGGATGTCTCATATTAAGATATAATCAATCATATTTGTATGTAATGGCTAAGGCAATTTGTATATAATGGTTTCTACTATCATCTTGGTAAACCTTCCTATTTATAGCTTTGAACAATGTTTAACAACACTAGATAATCGTTACAAACAGCATTGCATTTCTAAACATTATTTTACTCCAATTTTTCCAATTTTCTACTTGTTTTATCAATGTATTAATCGTTTTTTATCATTTAATTGATTTTAGTATAAATTAGCAAGTCAATGACTTTGCAGTAATAATGACTTTATATAGTTTGATCCAAGCAAATATCTTGTTCCTGTACAAAGTTATAAATGGTCATGTAGCATGGAGAGCTCTTAGATGAGGTTTCATTGCATTTACCTAGAACAGCTAGCAGTCGATCACGGAATACTTTTAATGTATAAAAAGAAAAACCCAATATCACTACTTATCAGAACTCTGTACCTAATCATTTATTCATGTACTTAATCTCTTTAATGAGATTAACAAAAAACATTCCGATAAATTAAACATTTATATGAATTCTGCAAATATATTTAAAAATAATATCACTAAATGTTTTAAGTTCAGTATGAATTGCTTGTAATTAGTTAGTAATTTATGATTGTATTTATTTATTTATTCTTTTTTTATCAGAAATAAAAATTATATTATGTGTTATGTTGGAGCTAATTTGTATTAAAGACTAGTAAATAACAATATTTTTTTATATGTAGACCATCTTGGGCATGTCCTGTGATCTAATTGTTTGTATCTTATTAATTGCGATTGTTATATTTACTTGTTTCATAGAATGAAATAAATAAAAAACTTACGATTAAGTTTCTATACTTATAAGGTCAATTTTTAGGAAACATTTGAATGTAAATAAATCTAATATAAAACAAGTAGTTATCTAATTCCTGCTAACTTTTAACTAAAGCTTTAATAGTTCACTTAGTAGTATGATTTTCAACGAACTTCGTTCGTAGCTGTATTCAATATTTTGTCCGTTTTGCAAGAGATGCGTATTAGTGGTGCAGTTTAGCTAGGATATTTCAACATATTGTGCACTTTTTGATAAAAGAAAAAATATTAAAAATCTGTTTTACAGTCCCAGTATACCTACTGCCAGTTCAACACATTTGTTTTAAGAATGAGATTTCAGTTCTCGGAGCACTCTCCGTCGTAAGCACAGTGCTGTGCATTCCAGACCGGCCTTCTTGCACTTGCACTTTTTATACAATCTGCATTTGCAAGAGACGAGCTCCCTCCAGATCTTGGGTGCTTCGGGTATCGTTGTCCAGAGAGGTTCGTACACGCCGCTGGTCTTGATCCAACCCCAGTCGGTTGGTGATGGTAGTGTTAGTGCAGAACCAGGGCCTCACCTCGGACATCTCCGGCCTGATATACTGCTCTTTGGACGTGCTGCTCCAGGGCTGCCCTTATCGGTGGGATCAGCTGGACGTTGTTTTTGTTTGCAAACAGTTTGTGACATGTGCCATGTCCGGCAAAGCAGGAGACGTGTCGCTACCCGTCAAAGCATGAAACATCAGTAGTGCGTCTTCCCCGAGCTGAAGGACACCCACACTTCAGTTTCCTCATTCAAGGTGCGTGCCAGAACCACTGCCAGGATAACAAAACCAGTGTCAACTGTGCAGATGAGTATCTTTTTGGGGTCATTGTGAGCAGGGTGGGCAGCTTGCAACATAATGCGGGTGTCGGCTTCCTTGTGTTTGCAAGGAGCCAGTGCTGAAGTATCCAGAAGTCGTGGCTTACTCAACACTTGTTCTCCTTTAGTGATGACCAGGTCCTTGTCTGCAAGCTGAAATAAGTTGTTGAGGATGTCAGTTTTCATTATATCAGTCTACCTCTGTGCCAGATTTGGTACTTTTATCAAAAAGTGCACAATAGGTTAAGTAGCTAATTCGCTGTACTATATGTCTATAAACGAGTTTAGATGTGAAATTTTATGCTGATTCAAGATCTGGTGGCAATTTTTCGGTATCTCAAATACCTTTCGAGATACCTATTCAACTATAAAGTTGAAATTTTTGTTTGATAAAGGCAGATTTTTTGATACTTTCGTTACTGCGGTATTCGAAGTTCGTTCTGTAATCCGTGGATTTAGACTAGTTTTTTCCCTAAAACAACAAAATTGGTGCTGAAAATACTTATCCTTAATTACAAAATTTTAGGTTAGTTGCTTTGCTACTTGTTTACCTATTTGAATATTCGCGCACATTAAAATGAAGCAATGTTTTTAGCTTTCATTTATTAGTATATAACAAGTATATAACCCCTACTTTCGCGCATCTTTCCTGAAGGTCACAGTTCTTAAGATTTTGAATTACCTCTACCTACCTACATGAGCTGCTTTAACTAAATTGTACTTCTTTAATTGCGATTTATCTACCTACATAATTGTTTGCAATTAAAACTTAAAAAACAATTACTATTGTTTTATAATTGTAGAAAATTACCTATACTAAGTAATTAAAAAGCTTTCCAAAAACGTGACAAACAATCGTAAACTATCCGCCGAATTGATTTCATTATATTTTAAGCTGACCTTAGAATGCGAGAAGAAACTAAAAATAAGATCAATAATTTTTTTAAGGTGCGAAATTCAATTCTGTCATGATAATGTTCGTTATAAATTAATTAGGTTATAATATTATGTACTTACTATTGTACAATCTTCAATTTGCTGCACTGAAAACAACAAAAAAGGTCTCACGCCTACAATTCACAAGCAAAAAAACAACGCGGACTCATTTTTTGTGTGGTGAGTAATCAAAATTAACAGGAATGACTCAAAAACTCACGATTTCCCTTTAAAATAAAACAAACACGTGAAGTAAACAGGGCGACTGTCGACGTTCTACCGAATAGGTAATTTGAAGACACGCACTGAGAGGGATTTCCGGCCACTTTCGTGAATCATCGACTTACCTTGAAATTATTTTAATAAAACTACAAAATACTATCATCGTGTTTCAGTACAAAATGGGTCCATTTTTTGCGTGGGAGAAAAGTTTTGTTTCCCAAAAAATTCTTAAAAGATTAATTCGGCGATTGTTCGTATTTACCTTCTTATCTCATCGAACGCGACGGCGCCAACCTTGAAAAGTTCTGTAGTTTGGTGATGCAATGCGAAATGCGACGTCATTAACGATGACGTATTATATCCTCTGGCTCTGGATTCGATTAAAAGAATTATATAGAATCGCTAGTTATTGATTTGAGAGGAGTTTTGCAAGTTTCTGTCACTCAACGAGGTTTGCGAATTGTGATGGTGTAAACGGGGAATCTCTGGTACAGTATGACTTCATGAAAAGATGCCTTAATTTGGCAATATTTGGAGCATTTGAAGTAGGTAACTAAAATCGATATTTCCATTCTCTATTATCCATTACCATTCTTAGGGAGACGGAATTGAAGGGTTCAAGATTCTGAGCCCAAAAGCACAGATAAGTTACTATATCTGTGCGAAAAGCTTTGGCGTCTGGGAGGACTATTCCTCCGGTCCAGTTTTCGTCAAATTTTGAAATGTCATTAATTGAATACCTATCATAATGTGCTCGTATGTGCCGTTATATGGCGAAAAAGTTTTCGTTTGTGCTAACTGGTGAACTGGTGGTGGTGATCCATCGATTTAGAAAGCGGTGAAGAAGAAACGCTTATCTCTGATTTTCTCACATTTTTCAATTTTAGGTAATTAGTTCAATGTGCTACAAAATAACTATTTCTGTATAAAAGGCGTGAAGGTGGCGATTTTGGGCCGCGGCTGAATTATAAGACGCCAAAAGTTCAAAATCGTCGTTCGGGTCCGAAATGCAAACAGGTTTTTTTGCAAAACCGTTTAAATCCACCTTAAAACTTTGAAAAAATTAAATGACAAATAAACTGGCACACAACTTTTCCGTGTTTACTACAATGACGTATTAAATAAAATAGTTTTTTGCATAATAACTCAAAATAAAATATAATTGAAAATTCTTTATTTTGGAAGCTTTAATTATTATATCAAAATAAAATAGTTTTTGTTTAATAACTCATCATTTTTAGCTAATTCTTTTATCAAATATTTGTTTCTCGTTTTTTTATTTTATAGGAAATTTAATTAGCTTTCATTTTCACTTAGAATTGTTTCTAGAGTCCACCGTTTCCGAGATATAATCGGAAAACCCAAAAATAGCTTCTTTTCCTTCCCACTTCCCACCGTAAGTTCACCTCCCAGGCTCCCAGGAGTATGTTTAGTATGTTTACCTACTAACCACTCCTAACAAATTCCTAGAGCCCAAAGGTCTCTCATATTCCCAATGAACTGTATACTATACGTACAGTATACAGTTCATTGCATATTCCACACTCTAACAATATATTCATCGACTGGAGTCAACGTACTCATTGCTACTTAGAGCAGGGGTCTCCAAACTTTTTAGCCTAAGGGCCAGACTGATTGGTCCACAACGCCCCAAGGGCCAAGATCTGGCTAGATCATCAGATTAACATACGACTACAGTTTTGAAAATTGAAGTAAATTTATTGAGTATTGAATTTTGCGCATATTCCCATATCGGGAGTAAGATATGCCACAAAAATTTGTTGGATTGTTAGTGGAAAGTCACAGTTGCATAAATATCACTCATACCTAATTATTAGAGCTCGGATACTTAGGGAAGTGACTCTTTTTTAACTTTATAGACCGGTACTAGATAAAAGTGTTTCTTCACGTTTGAGATGTTTTTACATCAAAAAACAAATTTTTTTAATGCCTAATGTGCTTATTTTCATCGTTTTATAGAATAAGTGCCTATAGTTTACCTTACCTCATTTGATACGCCTATTTGGCTTATGTAAACTGCCTAAAATGCTCATTTTTTTTTCGTATTTTCTATAAATTGGAATATTTAAGTTTACGGCAGTTCCCAAACAGCTTAAAATTTTTGCGAACAATAACAAAAACTTTCTAATCTATGGTAATTTGTATACTGCCTATATGAGTGCCTAAAATGCATATTTGACTGTCTATTCTGCCTAGATAAATGCCTAAATATACACTTTAAAGCGCCCAGATGCCTTATTTTAACTTTTTTAGTGCCTAAACGTCCGAGTTTTACTGTAATGCTTAGTAATTTAATTATGTGGATTATTGTATTTTTAGTCGGAAAATACAACATCTGATTATTATTTTGTATAATTACTTTGTTTAATTTGATTTATCAAAATAAATTAAAGGGTGGGCCAGATACCACGCACGTCAGGCGCACTGTCGGGGGCCGGATTGGTGGTGCTCGAGGGCCGGTGTTGGCCCGCGGGCCGTAGTTTGGAGACCCCTGACTTAGAGGAACATCGAAATTGAGCGTACAATCGTAATCGTACATGTTAGAAATCCTATAACTTTTGATTGGTTGAAGACAAAGTAGCAAAAGTTACATCAAATTAAAGGAAATTGAATGCTCTCCTATTTTTTTCTGAGAAATGGTCGTGGGAGACACGTGAAACAAATATTTGACAAGGAGAATTAGGTAAAAATTATTTTTTTGACAATTATCGATTTTCAGTAACGTATACCTAGCTCGAAAACCGTTAGAAATTCGACAGATATGTATAGAAATAATTTTATAGGAGGTATAATCGAAAAATAGCCTCTCTTTCCCCTTTACACCTTAAGCTCACCTCTCAGGGACGGGGACTTTTAGTATGTTTATCCACTACATGTTAGAAATTCTATAGCTTTTGATTGGTTGAAAATAAAGAGCAAACTTTACATCAAATTAAAGGAAATTTTTGCTCTAATATTTGGTTTCTGAAAATGTTTCTGAGAAAGGATCGCGGGAGGCATTAGAAATAAATGTTTGACGAAAAAATTAGGTAAAAATGATTTTTTCGAAAATTAACGATATTCAATAATGTATATCTTGAAAATAAAAATTCGACAAATATGTATGGAAACAATTTTATAAGAAATTTAATTGGCTTTCATTTTTATTTGTAATATTTTGTTCTAGAGTTCAACGTTTCCGAGATATGATCTAAAAACCCAAAAATGTCCTCTTCTCCCCCCTTCCCACTTTAAGCTCACCTCCTTTTAGTATGTTTACCTACTAACTACGCCTAACAATGTCAAAGTCAAAAATTCTCGCATATTTCATGCACTCTACAATAATGCATTCATTGACTCGACTATAACCAGTTTCTCCAACTGTAGTTGTAAAACTGCATTAGTTGCTCAAAAATGGCCTCTCTTGCTGATTTTCACCTGTTGGAAAGGGACCTTCAGGTTGGATCGGGTCAACCGCTGTAATTTCTTCTTATTATTTCTGTACTGAGTATGTGTACTAGAACTTAAACTAGCAAACCATAAGTTTATGTTCCCTGAGTTTTTTAGTGTCTCTGCAGTTCTTCTTTTCTTTATTTTTGGCACCACTAATATTAATATAACTACATTTCTGATTATTAGTGAGACTATGATGGGTTGGGGTCTCCACTCGTAAGACAAAAGTCGTCCTCAGAAGCGACAATACGCTTCAGATAACAAGATAACATCCCGGTACGGTATTTTGGAAAAGCCAGCATTGGATGTTCGGGATTAAGAAATAGGTGTGGTCTCCTTTCTTACAAATTTAATTAGACTGCAGGTCTCGTTAAAATCCTTTATCTTGGAAACACTGACTTTCCTCATTGAAGCCATAAATTTGGCCCGTTTCAAAGAGTCATAGTTTATGAGCAATATCTGCTTCTCTGAATGATGCCATTCAACAAATTTCGTTTGTGTGTATATTGTGCATGAACTGTTTTGATTTGTTTTACTCGAAGCATTCACGCTAAAAATCAATCATTATCACAAAACTATATCTCTTGTACCTTGTACATCAATAGTAATGTGTAAGTACATGACGTAGCGGTGAGATAAACGATATAAAATGTATTTACATGATATTTATATTGTTTATTATCTGTTATACTCACAGACTCATTTAAACATGTCACCACAAAGAGTAATATACAAAAATGGTATTATTTCCACTCCAAATGCGGACTTTGTTCCAGACCCTAGAGGAATCGGTTATTTGTTCTTTAATAAACTGCAGGAGTTTACGGAACGAATTTTCCAGGTACAAAGAAAGTAAACTTCAGGTCCTCTAAATTTTTCATTTTCAGATAGATTCACTTACTGGAGAGGAAGATACCTACGGTGAAGTACTGCAATGCTGCACACGTATGGCGATGGCATTAAAAGATCGTGGTGTAGTAGAAGGTGATGTAATTGCTATTTGTTCGCTTAATACGCGTTATGCTACAGCATCGTTCCTTTCATCGTTGTTTGTCGGAGCCACACTGGTGTTTCTCGATCCGTTGTTACCATTTAACGATGCCAACCATGTAATGAATCAGATTGATCCCAAGCTTATTTTTGTTAGTGAGGACTCGATTGACTTCCTTTGTAACATTTTGGAAGGATGTAATAAAACGGCAACAATTCTTAGAATAGGACAATGTGAAGAATACGTTAATCTGTTGCAACCTCGCGATGGGGAAGATTTATTCATTCCAACTGACATTGGAAGCATCGAAAAGACCGCATTTATATACTTCAGTAGTGGTTCAACGGGATTGCCTAAAGGTATCATTTTAAGTCATCGAGCGTTTATGGGGCAAGTGGAGGGGGTTCGGTATGATCTATTTCTGTATATAAATTTTCAATGGAGAAGTCTACATTTTTAGGAACATGGACGCTTGCGATAGAATGTTGTGGTTTAGTAGACTGTATTGTTCGAGATCTTCAGTTCTTCTGGGTCTATGCCTAATGAAAGGTGCCACAGGAATCTTGATAAGTAAATTTGATTCGGTGAAAGTGTGGGAGGCTATTAAAAATCATTCGGTGTGCTTACCTTACACCAAGCCTTTTATAAACCATTCATTTTTAGCCGACGATAATGCTTCTGACGGCTTACTCACTGACACTTCTATGCGGCGAAAATCCTACTTTTGACACACAGAATTGCAGCCTTAAGGCAATAATTTCAGTGGGCAACAAACTATTCGCGCAGCAAATATTAAGCTATAGGAAAATTTTTCCAAATGCCATGGTTACTTCAGCGTATGGTCTAACTGAAATAGGCCTGGCATTGAGGTTTCCCACGAGTACAGCTAAAGAAATCGAATTTGCTAATACTAAAATCACATCAACTGGCACGGTCGTAAGAGGCATATCATATAAAGTAAGTGACCCCCTCCCCTTCCCCAAATTATAAAGCACTCTTTTCAGGTCGTTGACGTTGATACAGAAAGGGTGCTGGGTCCAGGAGAATCAGGTGAGCTGCGTTTAAAGTCAGCAAACTTAATGGATGGGTATAATACCAGTGACCCGTTGACTGCCTGGGATTCGGAAGGCTGGTTCAAAACCGGCGATATAGTGTATTATGATGAAGATTTTTATTTTTACATCGAGGACAGGTTTAAAGAAATAATTACGTATCGTCATTGGTCACTCTCCTCGAAGATTATGGAAGATATTATTGCAACACATCCTAACGTGAAGAACGTGTGTGTACTAGGTGTAAGTAAAGAGGAAGATATTGAGCATCCGATGGCCATAGTGACCCTAAAATGCGAAGGCAAATCTGACTGTTTTGAAGATAAACTGTGTAAGCTTGTGGAGGAAAGGTTGCCTGACGAGTACAAGCTAAGGGGAGGCGTACGCGTTGTCGAAGCTTTTCCTGAAACGAGCACTGGTAAAATAGATAAAAGACGTTTAAAAAAACTCGTTTTGAAAAGTTAATATTTCTTGTATCATACATTTCTAATAAATGGAAATATGGCAACAAAATCACTATCATTTAATATACTTCATTTCCAATAATGAACAAAAAGCAATTATCTGTAAGTACAAAAAAGTGATATGTATTCGGTAACATGCAGCCAGCCAGTGATCTAAATGCTCTATTCGAACAAAATACCTTGTATATGTGTACATATTTTTTTGTTCCCCAATATTTTCATTCTGTAGTATAATCTTACAATAACAAATTTTTTGTAACCAAATGTTATGTAGGACACTTACCTGACTTACCGATTGGCAGCCTCCTATCTAGTACCTACATAACAGGGTGGGCCAACAGTGCGAGGATGGAAGATTGTGGGTTTATTAACGAACATTTCAAAAGTTTGTTGCTGGGATATGGTCAGGTACCCTTAAGGCTACAAACCTAAAATATTTTCACCCGAATCGCAATACATATACAGGGTGATTTATATCAAAGTTGCATTTTTTTAAATGGAACCCCCTATACCGGGTGTCAACGAATCTATTAGACAAGCCATACCTTCTAGAATAATAGGTCTATTAAAATGAGATTTGGTATAGGTGAATGGCATGTAAAGAGGAAAATTTTCGCATATTTTTCACCGTCTGGTCACTTCCGGTTTCGCCGGAAATGGCTCCGGTTTTGAATTTTTAAATGGAACGCCCTGTATATTGTCACATTTTTGGATTTCTGAGACAATTCTGAATCAGAATATGAATTTTAAAATTTTTTTTACGCCTACTTCATTTTTTTAGAGTCATTTTTAATATTGCATCTAGGTGGCCATGATTGGACGTAAACTAATCTGAGGATCTCAGGTGATGTCAGAAAATTACAATCGCACAATTTTAGTGACTAGTATGATAGATAGGCATAAGACAAGTTGGAAAAATTACATTTTCGTGTCTAACTATTATTTTTCAAATGGCGACCGTTTTTAGACAAGCACTTTCCGAAAAGAGGATTTTTTGACGAATCTAACGATACTAATTTATTTGCGATTGGATTAAAAATAAGAACATAAATAACTAAATAAGGAAAATATTGGATAATAATTTACTTACTTTTGTCAAGTGTGCCTTTTAAGAAACTTTTACTGTGATAAAGTGAGTGTTTTGTTCTCCAAAGAAGACTTGTTAAAAATAACTAAGTACAAAATATTATGCATCACGGCTATCCATGGCACACTTTACAAAAGTAAATAAATTATTATCCAATATTTTCCTTATTTAGTTATTTATGTTCTTATTTTTAATCCAATCGCAAATAAATTAGTATCGTTAGATTCGTCAAAAAATCCTCTTTTCGGAAAGTGCTTGTCTAAAAACGGTCGCCATTTGAAAAATAATAGTTAGACACGAAAATGTAATTTTTCCAACTTGTCTTATGCCTATCTATCATACTAGTCACTAAAATTGTGCGATTGTAATTTTCTGACATCACCTGAGATCCTCAGATTAGTTTACGTCCAATCATGGCCAACCTAGATGCAATATTAAAAATGACTCTAAAAAAATGAAGTAGGCGTAAAAAAAATTTTAAAATTCATATTCTGATTCAGAATTGTCTCATAAATGCAAAAATGTGACAATATACAGGGTGTTCCATTTAAAAATTCAAAACCGGAGCAATTTCCGGCGAAACCGGAAGTGACCAGACGGTGAAAAATATGCGAAAATTTTCCTCTTTACATGCCATTCACCTATACCAAATCTCATTTTAATAGACCTATTATTCTAGAAGTTATGGCTTGTCTAATAGATTCGTTGACACCCGGTATATGATTGCATATTTGGATTCCTTGGTCAATTCTAGTCCGACTTTATGTATCACACATAGTACCTAAAACGAATAGTTTAGCCGCAATTCGTCATTTTTACAGAAAGTAGGTGTCTAAAAAAAATTGAATATCGCAGGGATCTCAAAACTTAGAAGGCCGTGACTATGCGATGTTACTAAGCATGAAATGTACTAGCGTAGACCGGACGGTCAAATCCCAATTCTTCTTGTGTTCGGAGAAATTACCACGTCAATTTGCAAAATTTCTATCAAAGGTAACTTGATTATTTTAAATGGCACGGCCATTTTTTCTTTATGGCTTCAAATGTACAATTTTATTACCTTTCCAACGATATGAGTTTGTCGGTATCTATCTCGGGTAGATTTTTTGTAATTTCACATTTTCTGGTTAATTTGCTGTATTTTTCAATTTTCAGGTTCTATTAGTATCTAGTAGGCCGTGAAAGATAAACCATCATCCAACTGCACCAAGAGCCCAAGGAGACGAATTTTAAAAATAGAATCAATTTTTGCAATTGAATAGAAGAAGAGTTCAATTAAAATGAAGAATTTTTGGTTAAGATCATGTTTACAGACGAGTGTACCTTTCACCGCAATGGATTTGTTAATCACCATCATTTTCATTATTTCTGAGATGTTAACTCTCACTATTTCCGAGTTCATAGTCAAGAGGAATAGTCGATTAGTGTTTGGGCAAGCATATTCAGCACTTATGTTGTTGGTTCCTTTTTTTCGAAGGTATTCTAAATTCATCGAAAATGAATTACTTGGACTCCTTGAAGATGTACCGCTCGCTCAAATTAGCGACATGTATTTTCAGCAAGATGGAGCACCTCCACATCGCAGACGTGTTGTAAGTGTATGGACTAGTAATACATTTGGTGCAAAGTGGATAGAAAGGGATGGATCAACACGATGTCCAGCAAGATCTCCCGATATTACTCCGATTGATTCCTTTTTGTGGGAGGACGTCAAGGAGTGAGAGTATGCTGAACTACCAACCACAGCGGAAAGTATGAAAAATAGGATCAGAAACGTTTTTGCAACTATCAACCCAGACGTGTTACATTGAGTTAAAAATGCTTTTCGTCGAAGAATCCAAGTTTGCATAGAACAAGGTGGTAGATATTTTGAATATCCATAAGAATAATAATTTTTTTGATTTTTTAATGTTTATTTTATCTCATAATTTTGGTTCTTGTATTTATGTCTTTTCCTACTTAATAAACAATGTTTATAATGAAATGTCAATACATATTATTATTATTATAATACATAATGTCAAAGTGAAGTTAAAGTGTAAGAATTGTTTTATCTTTCATGGCCTACTAGATACTAATAGAACCTGAAAATTGAAAAATACAGCAAATTAACCAGAAAATGTGAAATTACAAGAAATCTACCGGAGATAGATACCGACAAACTCATATCGTTGGAAAGGTAATAAAATTGTACATTTGATGCCATAAAGAAAAAATGGAGGTGCCATTTAAAATAATCAAGTTACCTTTGATAGAAATTTTGCAAATTGACGTGGTAATTTCTCCGAACACAAGAAGAATTGGGATTTGACCGTCCGGTCTACGCTAGTACATTTCATGCTTAGTAACATCGCATAGTCACGGCCTTCTAAGTTTTGAGATCCCTGCGATATTCAATTTTTTTTAGACACCTACTTTCTGTAAAAATGACGAATTGCGGCTAAACTATTTGTTTTAGGTACTATGTATGATACATAAAGTCGGACTAGAATTGACCAAGGAATCCAAATATGCAATCATATATAGGGGGTTCCATTTAAAAAAATGCAACTTTGATATAAATCACCCTGTATATGTATTGCGATTCGGGTGAAAATATTTTAGGTTTGTAGCCTTAAGGGTACCTGACCATATCCCAGCAACAAACTTTAGAAATGTTCGTTAATAAACCCACAATCTTCCATCCTCGCACTGTTGGCCCACCCTGTATAGTCCAGTCAAATTAGACAAAAAAAGGGGGTTTATGAAAAAGTGATGCTAACTTTACGGGACTTTTTCAGGGTTGTTTGGGAAGTTAAGGAGAGCTTAAATCCAAGTTTGCGTATACCCAGACCCCGTGGGATTTTTTTAAAGGGGGGAAAAGGTAAAAATTTTGATTTCGCTATAACTCGGCAGCAATTGATCGTACAGAAAAAATAAAAAAAGGGTTTTGTAGGTTTGTTGAAGCTCTACAAGTTTCCTTTGGACGACTTTTCCCGAAAATTAATATTTAACGATTTATCGTAAAAAAAACAGTAAAAAAAGTAAACTTTTTTGGTCAACAAATAGAATTTGTTCATGTATGAGAAAGTTGTAGAGCTTGAAAAAACAAACAAAATCGAAAAAAAAGTTTATTTTTCATTTCGATTCATTGGCACAGAGATATAAGCGACAAACGCGCCGAGATCCGAGCGCGTGCCGCAGCGTCGAGCCGCCCGGTGCCGGAGGGGCGCGAATAGATAGCACACCTTCAGACGCTCCCTTCGACCTTATTTTTCAACCGATCGAAAAATCTGACACGGTGATTTTGTTCTACAACTTTCTCATACATGAACAAATTCTATTTGTTGACCAAAAAAGTTTACCTTTTTTTACTGTTTTTTTATGATAAATCGTTAAATATTAATTTTCGAGAAAAGTCGTCCAAAGGAAACTTGTAGAGCTTCAACAAACCTACAAAACTCTTTTTTTATTTTTTCTGTACGATCAATTGCTGCCGAGTTATAGCGAAATCAAAATTTTTACCTTTTCCCCCCCTTTAAAAAAATCCCACGGGATTTGGTTATACGCAAACTTGGATTTAAGCTCTGCTTAACTTCCCAAACATTTCTAATACATAACATAATATTTATTTGTTTTTACACAAGTTTAAAACAAAGAATTGATTCTACATAACATAATTATACTACATGTACTCTAACTTCTTCCATCATTCCAACACTTCTTTCATCCACACCACCCCTTCTCCTCTATCGCCTAATATCACCATTCTACCTCCTTCCTTCTCTCTCAACCCCCACATTCCCTCATCATATGTTCCAAGCTCTCCCACCCTTCCCCCTACACATTCTACTTTCGTCCTCCCTCCAATACCTATTTAATCTCTCTCCATTTCCGCACTTGAACCTGGCTACTATTTTTTTTCTTTCATTCCCATCCCTCTCTTCAAATATCTTGGTATCCCGTTTACCATTATTCCTTCATATTGATCATTATATTTCTCTTCCCTTACTTTTGTTCTCCTCTTCTGTCCCTGTACGTCTTTATCCCTCATTACCAACTCCACCTCAACACTCCTTCCCTCCGCCCTTCTCCTTTCTACCTCCTCCCTCGCCATGTCACCTCTCTCGTAGTATTTTTTGCTGTGAAAATATTATTGCTGGAAGGTAGGTCAGCAGTAGTGTCCGACCGAAGCTTCGGCTTCGGCTTCGGCTTCGGCCACCTTCGGCCAAAAATACCACCTTCGGCCAAACCTTCGGCTTCGGCTAAAATAAGCCGAAGTTTTGGCCGAAGCCGAAGGTTTCTAGCTAATACCGGAAATCAACGAACTATTTCGAAATGCGCGGGATTGCGATGAAAAGTAGTCGCGCGGCGGGCGGGGATTGACCGGGATCACCCTGCATCGCCGGTAACTAAATCAAAACAAAACAAATTAGCAGTTAGCACACGCATTTGGTTAAGTACTTTGGTACGTACGACTATTTAACTTTTATTAGTAATTATTATTAATTTCAAGTTTTTTTTTATATGATAGTAATTATTATTTACAGTCCACATTAGTTATTCAGCATTGTTTAGCATTAAAAACTTAAAAACTATGAATTTCATCATTAATTCTTTACTTCCAGTCAATCTTGAACTGAATTTCTTGGGGTTATTAAACCTTCGGCTTCGGCCGAAGGTTGTTGCAAAAGCCGATTAATCGGCTTCGGCTTCGGCTTCGGCCAGAAATCGACCTTCGGTCGGACACTAGTCAGCAGTGTATAATAGGTATAGCAGAGGCCCCAGCGCACTTCCCTGTGGTACTCCCGATTTTATTTCGCAGAGTGGTGATTGTTTGTCGTTATACTTAACAAGAAAGTGCCGGTCTTCTAGGTAGGATTTGAGGATCAGGAAGTAAGTAAGGGGTAGTATTTTTCTGATTTTCTAAAGGAGCCCAGTATGCCAAACCCTGTCAAACGCTTGGGTGACGTCCAAAAAGGCTGAGGAGCAATATTTCTTCGATATCTCGGTTTATCTTTTTTACGACTCTATTGTACCTGTATAAAGTATGAGTATACATACTGTATAAGTAAATATTTCGCAAATTAATATGATTTATTGTACTATGATTATATTTAATGCTTTTTTTTTGTGTAGCTTCGAGGGCATTTCATTTATATGTAAATTGAGAAAGTTACACATTAGTGGAAGTATTCATAATTATGATATGAATATTAATTATAATAATTAATGCACGACGGAACAAAAAAAGCGGATAACGTTTCAGATCTCAACATGACGTCTGTGAATTTCACTCGTTTTCTTATCACTTTCTTAGTTCTACCACTAATTTGTGGCTTAAATGAATTCAATTTTAAAGGAAAGTATGGGTTGGTAACTGGTGGAGCTCAGAACATGGGATTGGCTGGTATCGTTGAATTGTTGTCTAATGGAATTGAGGTACTGTTTTTAAAGAAATTGCTGACGCAGGGAAGAAATAAAAACGTGTTTCTACAAGTTTCCTTTATAGGGTGTTACCATGGTTGACATTAACGTAGAAAAAGGAGAAAGGGTTACAAAAGCACTTAATGAAGTTTTCGGGGATGGAAAAGTAATTTTTATACCAACAGATGTTGGCAATCAAGTTCAACTTGAAAGTAATCGAAAGCACCAAGTTGCTAAGGAGAGCTCTGCGATTCATACCTATTACTAAAATGGCCATAATACAGCAATCAATTAATGTAAACCTTCCGGTTTCAAATTAAAGGTTTAAGTTACAATCTTGGTCGAAAGTTCCTTAGCTTATGGCCATTTCAGCAACGGGAATTGCAGAGCTCTCCTTAGCAGCGTTAGACAGTAATAAAATATTCATTACAGACGCATTTAGGGTGTCCATCGATCATTGGAGGAGACTTGACATTGTCGTAAACAACGCTGGCGTTTTCAATGAAAATAACTGGAGGTTGATGATGAATGTTAACGCTGTAAGTAAGCGTCGGTCGTCTAACTTTCAGCCCTAAAATTAGGATTAATTAGGTGGGAGCTTTACAAGGAACACTTCTAGCACTAGAATACATGAGTAGTAAAGGAAAAGGAGGACGAGGAGGAGTGCTTATTAATGTCTCTTCTATATCAGCAATAAATTCAATTTTTTATGGCCCCATCTATGCTGGCACCAAAAATTTTATCGTAGGGCTTAGTCGTTCTCTTGGAAACGAAGTGTATTACGATTACAACCACGTACGCATTCTTACCCTTTGTCCTGGCGCGACAATTACGAATATATTGGGAAATTTTACAGTTAAGGAAGTGCTTCCAATATTTTTCAGCCCAGACGAAGGACCGGCCGCTCAAGCTATAAAAAATGATAAATATCAACGGTAGGTAAGCAATGCTGCCCGTAATTTTAATAAGTTCTTCTTCCAGGCCAAGTAGTGTTGGAAAGGCCTTTGTGTTTTTAATAAAAAAGGGTTCTAATGGTAGCGTGTGGGTTGTAGAGGACGACCAACTTCCCTACGAGGTTGATTTTGTTGGTCGTAAATTGATGCAAAAGAAGAAAGCTTGTCAAAAATAGTATCTTTGTATCTATTCAGACTGAAACACCGGGAAAGTTCTCAGCACACCTCAATAGAATAGCAAATGGTGCAACGGTGAAAATATAAATTTCAGATTACAGTGAGTTTGCTTTTTTTCCAGTATGTTTACAGCCTTGAAAACAAGGTCCTCTGCTTATGCGTTTGTCAGAGTGTGAATACCAGTTATTTGGGCTTGACGGAGAATTGATTTTTTCACGTGGGGGCTGTGGTCAGTACAAGGTCAAACCATCTGTTGCTTTAGGGTTATTTCCAGGACAAGCAGTGTCTATTTGCGCCTATTTGCTGCCAGAACCCTTTATTTTGAAAGCGAAAAATTTCCATTTTGCAGTCATATAAAATTCATTGTTGCATATCCTAAGCAAAAAGGAACAGTTTGGTCTTCCTTCATACTTTATCCAGGCTTAGAACTGGCAGCAATTGCTGGGAAAATTTTTTTGTGCTTTTGCTTTTTCATAAGAAATGATAAATATTCATTCCCACGATGCTAACTCGGCAAGAATTGAATCCGTGGAGAGAATTGTCGCTATGAAGTGGTGAGCGGAGGAAACCATGAAATCGACATCCCAGGTTCTAAATAAAGCATAGGGGTAATACCGAAGCACAGCAAAGAGTTCTGCTACCTATTTCTGATTTGCGAAAAGTAACGCTACATCGTTTGTTCGGTCGAATCCTTTGGAAAATTCCAGAAGAGACAGTATGACAGTGGATAAAATGAAGATAGGATTTTAGTGTTTGGACGGCAAAACAACTTGAACTCGTTTACGACCTATAACGCATTGTTTGTTGATGGTATCTTCAAGATTCCTTCCACTTTGTTCGTCCAGGTACCTACATACAATTTCCGGATGGAAACATGGCGACGTTCATCCTATTGTAGACGCCCTTCTTTCCAATAAGAGATAGCAACGTATGACAACCTTTTTTCAATAATTTCGAACACCGATGCTGGTTATTCCAATAATTTAAAAGTAGGTATATCAGAAAATGCTCCTGTTTCAAAGCTCCATTGGCCTTACGCTAGGATTGGATGTCGTGAGTTGTTAGAATGCTTAAAGTTAGTGTTGGCACTTGGAAATCAGTCTACAGGTAAGTATGTAATGATTTACTGCCTTAAGGTAGTTCTTCCGCGACAATCTCAACCAAAAGTTTCGTCCTATGTAACCATAGTAACTTCTATTATTAACCATTTTTGTCACGCCAGTGGAAATACACTTTTTGTTCGGACTGTCCGCGTTGTCATGGAACAGATTGCGTAGACAATCATTCGCTTGCCTAAACATCTTATACAGGGTGTCCCGGGACTAATGGGAAAAAAGTCAGGAGCGTGTAGTCTGAGCCAAAATAATGTTAGTACTTCATATAAACTTTTTCTATGCAGGCCCTCGTTTTCGAGTTATAGGCCTCCAAAGTTTGAATTTTGAATTTGTTTTTTATTTTTAATTTTTGTACTCGTTATTTGATCTTTATAAAATTTTCTGTATAACCACAACGTACATGTATCTTTATTTTGGGAAGGTAAACAGATTTACAGTAGTGCCTTGAAGCCAGGGACGGACTACTCGCAATGGTTAGTAATCCAAAAATTTTGCAGGGATGGCACACCCTGTATAAAATTATCGAAAATCACTTCCCCACGCATTAAGCTAACGAAAAGGTACTCTTGTTGGAATTCGATAAAATAAGCCGTTGGGCTAATATTTACAGTTTTATTAATGCACATGTACCAATTTACGCATCCTATGGTTACTTGATAAACGGTAAAAACACTTTTAAAACATTTTTACCAACTTTCGAATTAAAAATTCGTTAGTGTTTTTTATCTTCTACTATCGTTAAATTATTTTTTTGTACTACAGTAGGCAAATCTTGGACATCGTATTAATAAGTTCGTTTTACCTGGTTTCGTACTACATAAAAATGGTGAATACGTACATTGTTACGCAATAAAACTGTAAATATTAGCCAAACGGCTTATTTTATCGAATTCCAACAAGAGTACCTTTTCGTTAGCTTAATACGTGGGGAAGTGATTTTCGATAATTTTATACAGGGTGTGCCATCCCTGCAAAATTTGTGGATTACTAACCATTGCGAGTAGTCCGTCCCTGGCTTCAAGGCACTACTGTAAATCTGTTTACCTTCCCAAAATAAAGATACATGTACGTTATGGTTATACAGAAAATTTTATAAAGATCAAATAACGAGTACAAAAATTAAAAATAAAAAACAAATTCAAAATTCAAACTTTGGAGGCCTATAACTCGAAAACGAGGGCCTGCATAGAAAAAGTTTATATGAAGTACTAACATTATTTTGGCTCAGACTACACGCTCCTGACTTTTTTCCCATTAGTCCCGGGACACAGCTGAAAATTGGCAGGGAGGTAGTTTAGAGCCCGGAGAAGGACATAGGATACTTTTTATCCCGTTCGACAGCATTCCCGTGTGAATTGACATGAAACGTCAGTCACTATAAAACGTGGTATAGAAAGTTCGTGTGTGTGCGGGTGTGTGTGCGGGTGTGTTTGTCCTTTATACAAATCCACACCATTTGACCAATCTTCACCAAATTTGGCACACACACCTTACGTCATCAGCAAAAGGTTTTAGAAAAGGTTCCGTTCCAAAATTTCACCGGGAAACCCGGAAAATACGCATTTCCCCAGGCCGCGGGCGAAGTTGCGGGTACTTTGTCCTATATAAAAAGCCACACCGTTTGATCAATCTCAACGAAATTTGGTACACATATCTCATATCTTACTTGATCAGGAGAAGGTCATAGAATAGGTCCCGTTCAAGAATTCCACCGGGAAACCCGAAAATTACCAGATTTTCAGTTTTTTAACAGGAAATTGAGCTAGAAAGCTGAAAATTTGTATATGGGGTCTTTAATAGCTATAAAATTTTTCAACCAAAATTTTACTTTACCCCGGACAAAATCGAGTATTCACACCGGGAAATAAGAAAAATACGAATTTCCCGAGACCGCGGGCAAAGCTGCGGGTAAGCAGCTAGTATCTAACAATACCAAAAACGTCATGTTTCTCAAGGCTATATCTTCAAAGTACCTAGACGGTAAACAATTCTCAAATGTTTTCACAATATTCGTATAATCCCTCTCTAGCATTCTTTAGTTTTTCATTAAATTCTGACAATTATTTTTGACAGTACAATTGATAATGTGTGGCAGTGCCCACATAACACGAGATCTGCAAGGGATGTCCTGTGGCCTTATGCGGACATTCAGAAGTTCTCAGGATGTCTTTCGGATGTCCTGGGGACTTATGTGGACATATAGAAGTCCTTAGAACGCCTTTGAAAGATATGTGCTACGTGGGCGGTGTTTTTTGTATATGGGTTATATGAATTTTAAGTGTAAATATCTCGACTTAGGGACGGTAAACCTCATTTAAACTCCACAGATGTTTGGATAATGTGTTTAATAACGTATACGCCAAGTTTGAACAAATTCTGTCGCAAATCGTTCCGCGGAGGAACTACCTTAAGTGCAGCTCTGTAATCACTAAAGAAGATGTTGATTCCTTGATTATCCATGTTATCCATGAGATACAGTTACCTCTAGTGGTTGGGTGATACAGAAGCTCTTTAGTGTGGTTGTTACTTTCCGTAGATATATCTGTGAAGATAGATATGTATATCAAGTTATTCCTCCCTGTTGTAATCTTGGGAGTGAATGGGTCTGATTGCCTCGCTTGATGTTCTATCCCACTACCCTTGTAACTCCACAACACTCCATTTCCAGTCGCAAGGCCGCCATTAACGGCACCTTTTGTACGTGGAGATTCATTGGAGGAAGAGGAGCCTTTATAATGGTAGAACTAGTTGTGCGCTTTGCTTCTGCGCACACACTACGTACTAATCTTTGCACGATTAAAAAGTGCGAAGAATAGGAATAGTTTTTTTCACATGAGATCCTTAAGATCTCACCAGAGTACCCCCCATGCTTGAAAATAGGTGTTGAGTTGTGGTTGTTGAGATGAAGAGTGTAACGAGATGGTTTCTGAATAAATCCATCTGGTTGATTGTCAGGTTGCACAGGGATTCTGCTGGTATTTAAAATTGCTACTTTGAGATTAACCGCCCTCGGCTGCAGTTATGGTTGGGCCTTCATTTGGGAAGGTTGGGTTGGAGTTGAATAGTCCAACTTCTGCCTCCGTCCAATTATATCTACCCGACCGGAGTTGCCCCTAGGACAGTGCCTCTGTGTCGAGATTGGTTCGGGAGGGGAAGTTGACTTAGATGACGACTTATTTGGGCCAACTTGATTTTCTTCCTTCTGCAGAAGCGAAATCACCTTTCTTTTGAAGAGCGACTACCTCCAACTCAGGTTGAGGGATACTCCAGAACGCTCCCACTACAACTACATTAATAATTTGTGGTTTATCATACATATTGAATGGTTCGTTCTTCTAGCCCCTTATCTACCACCTAATCCAAGGGAACGTTTGTTTAGAGATCAAGATGTAGCTGCCTAAATAATAGTAACAAGCCTACGCTCTAGCATCCGATCATCTAATCCACATCTTGCTCGGCACATAAACTTTGACCCCTTATTCGTCTGACTGAGCACACACTGACTGTTTTTTACTGTAGTGCCAACGTGTTCCTGTGAAAGGAGAGAGTTTAAGTTTCAGGATAACAGGAGGCGCTCAAGGAATTGGTTTTGGAATAATCAGTCAATTTTATTGGAGAACGGTGTTACGGTAATTTCTCACTTAATCGAACGTGTCACGAGTTTTTCCCGCAGAATGTTGCGCTACTCGATGTTGATGCCGTGAAAAGGGAAGCAGCTGTCGAAGATTTCAATTCCAAATTCGGAAAGGACAGGGTTCTTTTTTTGAGTACTGATGGCGGCGATCTTGAGCAATTTGCAAGTGGGTTCCACTTTTTTACGAAGCTCGCTAGCGTGCCATTTTTCAGGTGCATTCAATACGTCAGGCTCTTAAATTTATCATTAATTGAACGCTCCTTTTCCTCTAACTGTATAAATAAAACAAAACATTATAAAACGTTAAATTATACTAAACTTATACAAATCATTGACAACACTCTGCGCATCTCGTCAGAAGGTAACACAGTCTGTTTTTATGACAAACCCAAATTACAGTTGTTGATCTGGATTCTCCTTTCAATGATTGAAGTTTTCTTTGCAATGCTTCCAGGAAAATAAAGAAAGTAAGTATACGAAATGCTTACCGTTTGCACAGTAACCAAGCTTGTAATTCCACACCTTCGCCTACACAATTGTGATCAGTCGATGTGATAAGTATGACTATTACTGAAGATTTGTTGACCTAAAACAAAATTTGTGCTATTAGAGAAACTCTTCAAGTGGATGACTTATTATGCCAATGACGATCGATGTAGACACGAGTTTATTTCTGCGAACCTGTACTAGATGAAATTGTAAACGAATCATTAAAAAATGAAGGACAGCTACATAATTTTCTATTAATATTAAAACATCCTCACCTTGTCACTTTCGACAAGTGGAAGCAAGGTTCAGTTGAATACAAAATTGAGTTCGCGTATTAAGGTTGATCGTTGAGGAGAGTTTCACTGTAGAGAACGTACAAGCGACGAAATGGTACTGAGACGTACACATCTCATTCTAATTTTCTGCATAGTCTCCATTTCGGCCTACATTTCCCTGGTAAATGGCGAGGACTTACAAGGGAAGGTTGCGTTGGTAACAGGAGGTGCTCGAGGCATCGGTTATGAAATTATCCGTGAGTTGTTGATAAGTGGAGTAAAGGTACCTAGTTGAAGATTTATATTAATGCGGAGATACTAATTATTGTTCTATTTACAGGGAGTCACTTTGGTCGACATCGATCGTTTGAATGGGAAGAAAGCGGCGAGGGAATTGAATCATATGTACGGTCGTGGTAGGGTTATTTTTGTACCAGCTGATGTTAGTAAATGGGAACAATTTGAGAGTAAGTATAAAGCGCCCTTTCGTATCAAAAAGTGAAAATCGTGATCCATTGCTAATTTATGTCTCATCGACACGAGATATCCTTGTTACTCTTGTGTTAAACAATTTTTTGATGACGTTATTGAATTATTACACCACCTTTTTTACATGGAAATTAATTTTAAATATTCTTTATGGTGTCCGTGGGAATGTCTCGTGGGAATTTCTCCAACATAGTGCTTGTTTATTTCGAAGCTCTAATAAATCCGTGTGAGAATATAGACATTTACCTTGAATCTCTATGCTTGTACTGGAAAACTATAATGGAAACATTATAACTGAATCTTCTTAAACATTTGTTGCATGAATTTTACATTGCATTAAATAATTATGCACAATTCGACTTTCCTCCCTCACACTAACCGGTGAAGATGTTCCGCTTTCTAGTTATTTATAAATACAATTATAATTCTTAATAAAATTGTTTAATTTTCTACTTATACACGAAGGGGGTCAATGATAATATGCACTGTCTAAGGGGAGGTTTTGAGTAGTTTTATTTATTCTCATGAAAAAATATAAGACCCCAATCAAAAAGAGGCTGCAGTGTACAACATAATAACATATGGCAACTAGCTAAGGGTAGTCATCGGTGGCAAACACTAAGTAAAAAGGAGTACTACTATAATACGATACTACCTAAATACGACTTTAATGGACCATGTAGAAAATGGGGTTTATATACTCAGAAGCGGTAGGGGAAACAATGATAGGTGCCTAGACTGTAAACAAGTAGGGGGGATATACACACTCCAAATCTATAAAAATAGCATATTTTTCAACTCTCAATGCTTTTTCCATTATTTGCCTCAGTATTATAAAAGCTTTTCTGATTTCCACTAAACGATCATAACCGGCTTCCAAAATCTATCCAATTGAATTTTAGCTCCGGTTTCGTTTTTCCTTATATTTCTCATAGTGTTGTTGTATTTTGTCGCTTGGATATTTTTGCCATGCCTGTTTTTCCCCTTTTACTGCCATTTCCATTTCCCTTGTCTATCTCGTAGTTTGCTTTTTATGCTTATTGCTTATTTTTGTTAGCCCATAGTTTCCTCTTGACGCCCTCATTAGACATTGCTTACACTCTCGCCCTCTTTCCTCATTTTCCTGGTAGTCTTCCCATAGTGTCCTATATTTTCCCAGAAGTTCACTGATATTACAGGATACCTCCTCATGAAAAAATCATTTGTTGACAATGCTACCTAAATAAATAAATAAATGTGTCTAAAGTCAGTGATTATTACAGCTACCTTTAAAATTTCAATCCAACATTGGAATCAAGTGGACATCGTCGTTAACAACGCTGCCGTTTTCAACGAAAACGCTTGGAAGTTACAAATCGACGTCAACGTAGTAAGTATCGTTTTCGTTACGTATAGTCCAGTCATTTTAAACATGAACATTGCAAAAAATCCTATATTAGGTTTGACTTTTTTATGTTGTTAGGTTCAGTCCCAGTAGTAAATACTCAATTTTGCAACTTCGAAAAACTTGTGGAAACTGGGGGGGGGGGGCGCCAAAAACTGCGATTTTTTCGGACTTTTTTCAGTTTTAGCCTCGTAGCTCAAAAACTACGAGTTATAGTGCAAAGAATACGATTATCTTTTTTAAACTAGACTAAATTTGCTACAATTTGAGTCTAACCGGAAGTCTGTAAGTATAATAGTTTCCGAGATACAGCTCTTCAAAAATAGGCAATTTTTCCCAAAATCTTTTTTCAACGTATCATCAATGTTTCGAGCCAGATATTGCCATAACGACGTGCCCTACGACTGTTGTCACGGAGAAAAAAATTGTAGGACATTTTATCACCTTTTATTTAAGCATAGATGCATTCCTGTGGGCCTAGAGTTCTCGAGAAAAAGACGGAAAACCGGAAAACAGTGAAATCCTCCACATATATGTAATAGCATTAGTATGATTAGAAGACATTTTCTGATTATTCTTATTTAGCCTAGCGAACGAACGCTCAAAAAGGGCTTGTAGACAGACTTTTTGATCCTAATGATTTTATTTCTAAGATGTGTTTGGTGATAATTATACGAAAAGTCCCCGGCCCTACCGTATGAGCTAACTCCGTAGCGTAACAAAATTTGCGGATTTGTTAAGTTTTCCCTTTGTATCTCTTGAATAGGCGATCGTAGTGGGAAATGGCCAATTATAAAATAAAAGCTGCCTCGAGAAAATACTTTTGTTCTTTTCGTCAAACATTAACCCTATCATAAATGTATTTAGAAAAGACTAGAGACCATTAAACATGGTGGCGCATAAGAGTGAAATTGTTTGGCTAAGGATGCAGGTAATCTGTATTTAATACTCACATATCAGATTTAGCTCTAAACCTCCCACAAAATTAGTTGTTCTCTAGTGCCCTCTATTCCATCTTGAACTCAACGTTTTTTTTAAGTAACTATAACATCTAATCTATTTGAGATAAAATATTAAACGGTATATGTATTTTATAGGAAATTTTATGGTCTACAACTTTTATTTCAGCAGTTTTTGCTATAAACCCAATACTTTAGGAGCTAGGACACAATATTTCCCGAAAAACGTCGTGTAAAAGCGATTTAAAAAAAAAATGTCAATTCTTGACAGCGAATATCTCTTCAACGGATAGAGATAGAGAAAAAACACATAGAAGAAAACTTATAGAAAATTTAATCAGCTTTTTTTTATAATTGGCCATTTCCCCCTATGATGGCCTGTTCAAGAGATGTAAACGGAAAACCAAACAAATCCGCACATTTTGTTACGCTACTTTTCGTATAATCATCACCAAACACATCCCAGAAATAAAATCATTAGGATCAAAAAGTCTGTCTACAAGCCCTTTTTGAGCGTTCGTTCGCTAGGCTAAATAAGAATAATCAGAAAATGTCTTCTAATCATATTAATGCTATTACATATATGTGGAGTCGTAGCGATTTCACCGTTTTCCGGTTTTCCGTCTTTTTCTCGAGAACTGTTAGGCCTACAGGAATGCATCTATGCTTAAATAAAAGGTGATAAAATGTTCTACAATTTTTTCCTCCATGACAACGGTCGTAGGGCACGTCGTTGTGGCAATATCTGGCTCGAATCATGGATGATACATTAAAAACAGATTTAGGGAAAATGCCTGTTTTTGAAGAGCTGTATCTCGGAAACTATTATACTTACAGACTTCCGGTTAGGCTCAAATGGTAGAAAATTTAGTCCAGTTTAAAAAAGATAATCATATTATTTGCACTACAACTCATAGTTTTTGATCTACGAGGCTAAAACTGAAAAAAGTCCGAAAAAATCGCTGTTTTTGGTGCCCCCCCCCCCCAGTTTCCACAAGTTTTTCGAAGTTGCAAAATTGAGTATTTACTACTGGGACCGAACCTAACACCATGAAAAAACCAAACCTAACATAGGATTTTTTGCAATGTTTGTATATTTTTGTGTTTAAATTGACTGTACTAGTACGAGACATTTTACTTACAATTTCATAGGTGGGAACACTCCAAGGAACCTTTTTAGGTTTCGAGTACATGAGTAAAGCCAAACTTGGAGTTGGTGGAACGATAGTTAACATTGCTTCAGTTGCTGGAATCGATCCAGTATTTTACCTACCAATTAACTCTGCTACGAAAAGTTTCATCATTGCACTAGGTCGTTCGTTAGGTCATGAGGTTTATTATGATTATAACAATGTACGCATTATAACACTTTGTCCCGGAACAACGAGTACTCAATACCCGAATAAGCTAGGATTTACGCAATCGCTTTCGACCGCCTTTAGTCCGTATGTCATTGATGCTGCTCTTGAAGCAACTAAGACGTATAAAGCACAAAGGTGAGTATGTTAAATTGTTTGACATTTGTGATTTCATTCCTTCCCTAGAGCGAACAGTGTGGGTAAGGCACTCGTGAGTGTTCTAAACGATGGCAGTAACGGAAGTGTCTGGGTAGCCGAAGACGACGAGCCTGCGTATGAAATTGTTTTTCCGGATAGGAAAGCAATGAGGAAGAATGATAGTTCAGTTGTCTTTATGTAGTTTTCAGTAGGTACAAAAACTAGTACGTATGTGAAACACAACAAAAAGTTGGGAATGCATTGCATAATTTTTGCAGTGCCTACTTGCAATTTAATATAACCTTGGTTTGTTATCGCACTGAAGGTTTTCAGGAAAACACAGTTTTTCAGCACAAAAAGTTTAGTTTATTAGTTGTATGTATACTAAGTTAGCACAATAAATGTCTTAAGGGAAGACTCCTAATTTGTCATAAAACGGTAACAGTAACGTTATTTGGTCCATATACTTTTCACTATGGAAACTCATGTACCGGTAACTTCCTCTACGGCCATCACCCAAAAAGTTATCGACTGAAGCAACTGAGGATCTTGCTGCAAGTAAAAGTGGTAAAGAAATTACAGCTGCTGCAAAACCTAAAATGAACGTAGTGAGTAAGTGAAGAAGTAAATGTTCACTACCAAAGCCGGCTCTTGCACGAAAATCCTCCCTCAATTCCTCAAAAGTTAATGAAGTGTCCACATGTAGCTTTAAAAGGTGTGTTACCAGCTCATTATAATAATGGTGAATAATGTAATCAAAATGTTGGACTTTAACCGTCGAATTCGTGCAAACTACCCAGAAAAAGTGCAGATCCAACACGGGACTACCAAAAAAGGGATATTGAAAGTCGACCTAAAGTAGAAGAGATACACTAAAGCACAAGACATTAGTGCTTACAAATAGAGTGTCGATAATATTTCCTTTAGAATCGTAATTAAACATCAGGTTTTTTAACCACATGTCGCCGTGGTTTAGCACGTTAAAGCTTTCAGATGGTTCCTTTGAGAGAAACAAGCTTTCTGTGAGATTCTCAATTGATAATTTACTCACATAGTGGTGAAAACCTAAAATTGTGTAATTTGGATTTTGCAAATGAAAGGCCGCTCACCTGGTGTCTCTTCACAAACTTCCATAAATGAAGAAAAGGTTGCAGAAATGAACGCTCTTAAGGTCTCGTTACGAGCGTATAGTCCCCCCTTATACTTTGTGATTAGATGCGGACTCTGTTAACGTACATGTGAATTACGACCGTTGCGTTATTAAACGGAGTTACCTTTTTGTGAACCGCAACAGATCCAGCGTGCAGATATGCTAATTTTTCCATAACAATTAGACAGTGTGGCAAATCTAAGCCCTCTTCCGATTCGTACGTTGTGTAACCGAGCGTTGTCAAGTCTTCCATTAGTATAACAGGTCTTGGTTCGAGAGAAGTATAAAATGTTTTGGCCGAAAGCTTGCGAGAGTAATCTAAGATACATATAAGTAAGGTTTTTTTAATTACAATATCCCCTTCCAATGGTATTAGAAGCCACAAAATTTCCACCAAGCTCTAATTGGAAGAATTCTCGTGAGGCAGTGCTCATTTTGAGGAGATTGGGTGAAATCCGCAGAGAAAACATGCCAAAATTATTCCAAATAGGCCGGGAGTCGAACCCAAACTTTCCCACTTTTCGCTGTCAATTGCACCGTTACTTTATGGCTACTTCATTTCCGGCCTGTCCAGATCTGGAATATCTCCAGCTAGTCTACCACTAGACGTTTTAGCTCCCTATTATTGGCCCAGAGATAATGTCTAGGTACTAAATTTATTGAGGGTGAGTCGAGCCCGAGAAAAAATATTTTCTTACAGAACCAGGAATCAAACCCGTGTCATCGAGCACTACCTCCCCTTTTATATAATAAATATAGTCCCGTTTCTTGAACATTAGATGATATAGTGTTAGAGTAACGTAATTGCAGTCCGGCCATATGTGAAATATATCCAGGAAGACAATGTGACAAACATTGCGCTTCTATTAGTACCACTTGCACTTGGTAAATTATAATAATAAAAATAATTAAATAATCACTGACATAAATAGATTATAACCAAAAATTTATAGTAAAAACATCTCATCCAACTGAGTTGAATGACTTATTATTATTATGATTACTACTAAAAAAGCCCAAAAAGCTCTTGGAAGAGAGGGGTGAAGCACTGAATATGGTTTGGTAAAAGAAGGAAGCTCATAATTGGTAAAAAGGAGAGAAAAGTAGCCTCCGTCCAAAAAAAACTCAATAAAGAAGTGACAGGTGCACGAAGTCAGAGGTAACGAACAAGAAAGGCTGTCCTATACGGGGATTTGGATGAGCTCGCTAGTGAATTCGAGATGCAAGAGGTTGTTATGGGGGATGATAACGAGAGAAGTTAAAAGTGAGAGCGACAACGGGCAACGAGAACGCACAGCACTCGGTAATCACATAGGTAGAAGAGTGTCTCGAAATGAAAATGATAATTAAGGAAAAGGGTGACAAGGTCCCTTGTGGCGTAAATAACAGTCGTGGTTCTCGCTAAAAACGACATTCCAATATTGATAAGTATCTGAGTTTTATAAGACATGTCGACCAAATTGTTTAAAGGGGGGAGGGGATGGACAAGATGAAAACGGAATTTGCTTACCAAAAATGGATAACCACAAGTCCCCAGACTGTAAGGAGAGAGATTGGGAAGGGACACGAAATACTGGAGTGTAGCTGATGGAATTTACAGAGAACGAGGTTCGCATCGGAGATGCAGAAAAATGCGATAAATGGCAATTTTTCATTTTTACATTTTGAGATAGTTTAAAGCCTATTTATACAAACCTAAATGATAAATGGTGGGCAACACCTCACCATAGATTCCAATTTCGGTGTCAAAACACTTGTTAGTGGTTACCAAATTAACCATTTTCTCATCCTCGGGGAACATCTTAGCAATTAGTGACAACGTTTTCTTCTGACTGAGAAAGTGTTTCATTTAGTTAATGTCATTACACGATATGTAAATACCTGTTCTCCGCAGAATATGTGATAACAACTCTCCACAATACACTGGTGAAATTATCACCGGAAGTCACTACATTTGCCACACTAAAGTCCAAAATGTCTATATTGCATTGAAAGTGTTCCTTCAAAGCAAATTCTAGAAATTCTCTTGTAATTAACGGAGCTACTGTAGTTTCCATCGCTACTAAATGTTGATTAATCTATTTTGAGAAAGTACTTTGTTATCAGGATCTCTTGTTTACCTCCAACTAGTGTAATTTTTATCAGTGTGTAAAGGAAATATTTGAAAAAGCCATACCTAAGATAATGGTTGTACTATTGATCCTGGCGCTTTACGGTATGGTACTTTCCAACCTATGGTAAAGTTCCAGTAGTCATTATCGTGGTATTTTTTAATTTCGATTAGGATGCATTTATTTAACCATGAAGATTTTGCCAATTAATGCCTATCAAATCATCCATCGCACCGATATTAATAGAAGATTTTCAAGATAATTTCCCAACAAACTTACCAAACCTATTGGTATTATTTTAACACTATATTGGTCGAATCAACTATAATTCCTGCAAATTAACATGTGAGGTCCATGAAGTTAGCGGCCTCATCAGAAGCACAAACGAAAACTTTGGTATCATTCGTTAGTGCTTCGTTTGTGCCTGTTTGCGCTCCGACAAAATCGATTGCGACCCCATACGTTTTCGAGAAAACTGCATTTTCCAGGAGGCCGCTAACTTCACGCCTCGTTGGAAGCACAAACGAAAATGTTGGTATCATTCGTTAGTGCTTCGTTTGTGCGTGTTTGTGCTCCGACAAAATCTATTGCGACTCCATACGTTTTCGAGAAAATGGCGTTTATAGTACCATTATGATTGTATTTAAAAAAGAGGACCTCACATGAACTAATTTTCTGATAAGCTGTTATTGCTATCAAACATTTGACACAAATATGTCATTAGTTTCACTTAATATATTTTCATTTGACTCTTAGTTCGCCATTTTGGAAATTTGTGTTTGAAGGTTTACCGTTTAGGAAAAAGTACCAAATAATGCATTATCTCAACTGATCGTCAAAACTAATTTCTGTGGGTTTGGAGTAATGTTCAAGCAATTTTCCCACAGGAAGAGAACATTCTATTCTTCCGCCATATGCACAATTTGCAATTTTTGTTCTTCTTTCTGAGGATCGAAGATTGAATGAAACATAATTCGAAACAATCCACCGATCCCCTAAACGCGTGGTACGCCTCCGTTTACCTCCACCTGGCGTTCTTATCCTGAAGGTAGTATCGCTCGTACCTAAGACGTGTAATTTATTCAGTTTCACGGTCAATACTCTCTCTAATAACTTCCCTACATGACTGATAACGGTTATCGGCTGGAAGCTCCATTTGTCCTTATTTGGGATCAGTATAACCGGGACCTCCTTTCACCTTTCGGGGTATTCTCCTGTCTCGGGTATGTTATTGAGCAGCGTTAGAAGAAACTCTGCCGTTTATTTGGGCACGAGACCTCCAGTAACTCCGCCAGGATCCTACCGGGTCCTGGCGCCTTTCCTCTGGGCCCACTTCTATCCGAATCTCGTCTGCAGGACTTCTTTGCGCGGGCTATTTTCAGGGGCTTTTGCTTTTTCCCGTTATTGGATCTGTTCTACCCAGCTTTTCACTCTTGTCCGTCTTTTGTCTCTTTCGATGAGGTTTTTCAGTTTACTCCTCTTCTCTCTATAAAATGTCTAGTCTCCATCCGCCTTAGGGTCTCGTATTTTCTTGCCCTCAGGAACAGTCTACGGCGCAGAGACACTAAGTACCTGTTGGACGAGGTAGTGCGAAGGTTCTGGGTTCAGGATAACATAGTAGAAGGACGTTTTCAGTGGATCACCAACCCCACACTATTCTGTTTGATACGCGAATAATAGCGTCCCAGCGCTCAAATTGACCCAAAGAAGGTGGGTACGTATGGGCCACATGTAAACTCATCACTTAGTGGATAAAGCTCAAGTAGACGTAAAACGTACCAAACAGTTTTGCATGTCATCTCAATTCCTGTCTTTATTACTTGTAATAAATCTAAAAAATTCTTCTGATGCCACCACATTAATGTAAGTGGAAGGAAAACCCTGGTGTTTTGGTTTTAGTAGAAATATTAACAATCTTCTGTTATTTATTTGTAACCATAGTACCAATTTATAAACATAGTCGTTTAATCGAATACACCTAACCTATCATGAAATGATAATAGCTGCGTGATGTTGTTGAGATATTTCGGGTTATTGAAACATCTATTACGGTAACTACCCTCGCTACCGTCATTTACAAAACTGTAAAAGGTATCACTTGGTTTCCTCTTTGCTAGCGAAATCGGCAATGAGATAACAGATGAGACAAAACCTAAAACAAGCAAAAATGTATTGTGTTCATACTTATTAAGCTCACTTACTATAGCATGCTCTTAGTCGCACTTCCGTCATTAGTTCTTCGATCGTCGGTGGAGGCGTACTCACTTGGAAGGTCAATAAATGATGTACCAGCGCGTTGTGGTAATGGCTAAAAATGTTCTTCTCGTGGTTCTTTTTTACATTAACGCTTGTGGAAACCGTCCAGAAGTTGTGTAAGTCCAAAGCTGGACTACTGAACAGGGAAAATTGGAAATCCAGAAATACCACATCAAGCAGCTCTCCATTGGAATC
This sequence comes from Pyrocoelia pectoralis, assembly GCA_036250285.1. Classification (NCBI taxonomy): domain Eukaryota; kingdom Metazoa; phylum Arthropoda; class Insecta; order Coleoptera; family Lampyridae; genus Pyrocoelia; species Pyrocoelia pectoralis. Next base: position 2,363,340 of record CM070081.1, read on the forward strand.
GTAAGAGAACATAAAATTTTTTATCCAAGTATCACCATGATTCAGCACGTTGAATTTTGTCGACGGTATCATACACAAATAGGCCTTCTCGAGAATTTTGTCGTAAGAGATCTTATTTGCGTATTGAGCTAATTCTGTAAGTAATTAGCCAGTGATTGAATATAAGATATACATAAAACTAACCAGACGTTTTCTCGCAAAGCTCGATTAGAGACGAGATCGAACCACGCAACTGTTGTTCAAAGTGAGGATTACGGCTATATAACCCAGTTTTATATTTAGTGATAAGGTCAGGAGTCTAGAAGAATTGTTAGTAGTGTGAAAAGTGCTTATAAGTTACCTTTTCGTATATTGTAACGGATGCCGCATGCAAATAGGCCAATTTTTCTATGATCAGCAAACAGTGCGTTAAATCTAATCCTTCCTCAGATTGGTACATTTTGAAACCGATGCTGGTGAGATCTTCCAATAATATTGTAGGTCTCGGGTTGAAATAGGTGCCCAAAGGCTTGGCAAACAGTTTTTGGTCATTACCTAAACAAGTCTTCAATCAACAAAGTGTAGTTGTATGTCGACGCAAGGTCATAATCTAATCTCGACAATGCCTTAATAACAGTATTACACCTTTGACCTTTTTTTCTGGGTGATAAGGCCTACTATATGTTTAATATGCTACATACTAGATTTTCCCAGATGATTTAAGTAATGAAATTGTACCAATTACCTAAGTTGGAAATCACCGGTAACAATTCACCATAAATTCCCAGTTCCGTCTCAAAACCTTTCGTTGTGGCCATCAAATAGGTTAACTCATCACCTTGGGGAAGGGTTTTAACAATTATCGACAGTTTCTGAGTGTTATCCCTGCAAAAACTTGTACCATAAGTATCGTGGTCAAAGATTTGGAGGAAAACTTACCCATTTTTATGAAGGAAAGTGATATGAAGACGTAATAATAGACTAGCGTAATTTTCACAACGGCCCACTGCATCCGATGCCACAATATTCAAAATTTTTACGTCACGCTTGAAATGCTTTTCCAAAGTAGATTCTAGAAAAGTTTTCGTTAAAAAAGTGGGTACTGCGGCCATATCTATAGAATGTTCCAGACAATATGTCTATTTTTAAAATGTTTATTAATGTTACAGTTGATGTGTGTCGAAATCTTTTTTTATCGGTTTGCCGCTGATTGTAGAATCGTTTTATTTTTTTTTAATATGGAAATTTGGCGTGATTTGGATCCCTTTTCTGTGATTTCATTTCTATGTCTTTTTAGGTCGAGGTCGAGGGCGTTTTTTTACCGTTCTTGAGGGTATCGACAATGAGGCAGTTGGGGATAGGACTAGAAAGGGGGAGGTTAGCTTCTACAAGGAGAGTTTCCAGGTATTATATTCCATTTTGAGGATGTGGCAATTATGATAGTTTTCATTAGAATGGTGACGTTGGTGGCGTTGCACATTTAAAGTTTTGAAGGTGGCGCTGAAGAGTGAAGGGAGTAGAAGAAAAACGTTCATAAATTAAGAATCATTTTAAGATCGAGAGTATGGATGTTTCCCTTAAGCGGTCGCATTTGTTGACCAGCCTGTAATTTAAACAGAAACATTATTTATCTGACGACTTCTTCACTAACATGATCTGAGATGAACTCGTTGTCGGTTCCATTATTTATCTGGGCCATCTTCTCATTGATTCAATTATTATTAACATTTATTGTATTTATTACCTATACAATGTATTCTTATTCAACTAATCTACTAATGATAATAATAATCCATTACAAATAAATACTTCTACTCTAAAAAAACTGTCTTCATTCCTACCCCCTTCTCTTGACCATTTCTATCCCTCCCCTCTTCCCTCAGATCGTCACATTCCCTTATCATATGCCACATACTTTCCCTTCCTTCCATGCACATTCTACAAACGCTTTTCACGTCCTCCCACCAATATCTATTTCCATTCTCCTCATTCCCGCACCTCAGCTATCCTGGCTCTCCTTTCCTGGCCTTGCACATCCTTACCTCTTCTTACCAACTCTTCCACTATATCCCTTCTCATCGATTATAGACTGCATAGCAGCCAAATTGTGAGGGTAATAATGCTGTCTTTGCATTTTGGCCTATTGTTTGAAGTTGTACCAACTCATCTTGTTTTAATAACTTATTCAAGCCCTGCAACTGTTCCTACTCTAGTCCTCGGATGGTTGCAAGATAATGGGCCATTCTCAATCACTAGCTGATCACTAAATTTGCAGCGTTCGTTTGCTGAAGTTTATTATCACTTGGCACTTCTAAAGGAAATATAAGCTGATAAACAGATCGAGAACTGCCGTTGGGAGGTGTTGACATTCCAATTCGATGGTTGAAAGCGTGGATTCAATACTTTAAAATGAATGAGTGGCTCATCCGCTCATCGGCGAGATGTGATTCTTCAATAGGTACCTTATGCATCATCCACATACGTTCCAGAAGCCAGTTACCTTCTTGTTGTGGTAGGCACCCCGCACAGTGTTGTTACCTTGACGTGGTTGTGGGGCTTGAGTGGTTCAGTGATCGGTGGGGCGTGTAACGCTAGGCTTGTCCTGGCGTACGGCGGCGCTAAGTGAGAATCCAGACTAAAGACAACACCCTCGTGTTTGTGGCGTGCGAGGCGACCCGTAATAGTGGATGAACGGATCCTGGTAGTTGAGTCAACCTTGGAGCGGTTTGAGATCTCCAAGGGCGACAACACACTACTTTGGGCGGAATTTCACTTAAGACGGGAGGTCGAGACTAACCCACCTCGATCAATCGGCTGCGCCGTTGGGTCAGAACGCCGGCTGGGTGAGCTTTTGTAGGGTAGTGGCAACAGACTGACTAGCGGAAGCGAAACCAGGCCTGTCTTCTGCTACCCTTGGAAGCTATATCCCTCTAGTAGCCATGGCGTCTGGATAGACGTCCCCTTGTTGGGCTCCGTGGTGGGTGGGGAGCTAGAGGGATGAAAATTTACAGATCCAACATGGAACCAACTACAATACTAAACAGAGAGAGGGCGTCCCAGGACACCCCTCAAACTCTGTTACAGGTCACCAAACCTCAACCACACACCAAAAAAGGCAAGCGCATTTCCGGCGCCGAGCAAAGGAGGAGGCAGAAAGCCAGGCTGGCCCAAATGAGCCAAACTGGTACAACACCATCCTCCGAACCAACCACCTCTCGTCACTTGGCCCCGACTCAGAGACAGGCTACTACAGCCAACTCGGGTCAGGGACGCCAACGGGTAAGTGGGGGGAAAAAGAGGCAAAGGTCGGATGACTCAACACCAACCCAACCTCCGACAAAGAAGGGCCCATCACAGCCCCAACCAAAGGCGGGCAGCAGCCAAACTGGAGCACCCCGCAACCGCAGCTACAAGCAAGCTGCCGAAAGGCAACTCAGAGTAGCTATTGTCGATGCTAACAACCCAATGGGGAAGCTAACAGCTGACCAGGCGGGCATGATACAAAACCACCTGGCCAAGGCTCTTGACCAGCATCTATTCACCTCGAAAGACGCTACTCTAGCACCCACTTTCAGGGGATGGAGGTACTCGAGCGAGATCCTAAAAATCTTGTGCGATAACAACCATTCCCTTGAGTGGCTAAAAAAGGCGGTTGGCAACCTCCCACTATTATGGGAGGCTGCACGCCTAAAAGTAGTGCAGGAGGACTGCCTTCCAAGGCTGCGCAAGGCTGCCATTTGGGTCCCGGGGGAACCCGAGGACTTGATGGTGGTTAGGCGGCGCCTGGAAATGCAGAACTCCTGGGCAAAGGTAAGCAGCTGGTGTGTCTTCCACACAGTCGTAAAGGATCAACCTCCAGGAAGGTTGATAGTTTTCGGCATTGAGGAAGAGCACCAGACTGATCTAATCGCCAGGGGTGGAAGGCTCGGCTATGGGTTTCCTCCCTGAAGGTGAGGGTCAGTAAACCTGCCGCACCTGAGGTGGGGAGTACGTTAGTACAACCACCGCAACAACCACAGCATCAGGAGAAACCTCCTGAAGCAACAGCAGCAGTACCGCCCAGGGTGCCACGCCAACCTGTGGTCGGTGACTGCTCCAGTGCCAGCAACTCACCCGGGCCGATTTCGAACTGGGAGGAGTTTGCGAACCTTGAGGCGTTACTGGAGACCGATTCCAGTGACGGCGGGTAAGCAGTAGATTACCATCATCTACATACATGAGTATGAAAGATCATTTTATACAAATAAACCTGCAACACTGTCGCGCGGCTGCTGCTAATTTAAGCAGACACCTGGCAGTAAAGCAGGACATTACCCTCATGCAAGAACCCTGGATTGTTAAATCCAGGGTTTCCGGACTTGGGGGCACAAAAGGAACTGTTTTTGTTGATAAACGGCAGGAAAAACCTAGGACATGCATATATGTTCCTAGCCATATTAAAGCTCTCCTACTGCCACACCTGTGTGGCCGTGATATCACGGCTATACAGTTAAGCTGCGACATTCAAGGTAGAGCTGAACTAGTTGTTGCTTCTATATATCTCCCAGGAGATTCCGTCAATCTACCTCCCAGTAATGAGATGGTAGAGTTGATAGAACACTGTGAGAAAAACAATAAACACCTCATAATAGGGTGTGACTCTAATGCTCACCATACTACATGGGGGAGCACTGACGTCAACCCTAGGGGTAAATCGTTACTTGAATATCTGACAAGTACTAACCTAGAGATACTCAATCGGGGCAGTGAACCCACGTTCGTAACTACCCGAAACCAGACTGTGATTGACATAAGTCTGGCCTCAGCGAGCATCTCTGACCACATAATGAACTGGCAGGTCACTTCTGAAGCGACTATGTCAGATCACAGAATGATTTCCTTTGAAATTAACTGCCAAGGGGCCGTACAAAAGGGTTATCGCAACCCCAGAGTAACGGATATTCCCCTCTACAAACATCTCCTTGGAGAAAAACTTAGGGAGCATGTTACGACAAGAATTGGATCGCAACGAAATTAAATGGAGCAATGGCCGCAGTAATTCAGTGCTAGTAGACAGGGGGTCGTAGGTTAGCAATAATGAGCGAAAAAGTAAGAAATTGTGGTAGCGAAATAGGGTAAAATAAGTAAAGAAAAGGGCGCCACGTAATTCTTGTAGGAAAATAAGGCTGCTAATCCGAATTACGAAGGTATTAACAGTTATAACAGTAACGATGTCGATTCTGAAAGAGAACGGGGTGGTTTCGGCAATAAAAGCGAAGTAAATAAATTTAAGGTTATTATAATGAATAAATTCAAATAAAATATTACAAAATAAAATCAGGTTTTATAAGTACAAGAATGATAATTATATGAGTTTAATTTAATTAAGTAAATAATCAATTTTGTAGTACAAAATACGTGGGTCTAAATTACCTTTAAGTTAAGCAAAATTTGTGAGTAAAAATGACGTTAAATTGACAAGCAAATTGAGATATAGGGATGCGACTTTAAAAATGCAATATACAGTAATCGGTTGTTAAATAGGAAATCCTACCTTTCTTTTGTTAAAGTTGAGTCGGATGTTGGAACTCCTGTGCACAGTTTTCCCAAGTCCTTAAACAAAATAAAAACAAAGGTCGCTGGGCATTACAGCGAGCCGAAATGAGTAATTACACGAGTACTGTGATTCAAAAAATCGGATACCAAATATAGATTAGGTTCAAATTTAAATGGTTACGTTAATTCAAGAAAAGGGTTAAAGGTAATTCGATAACAAATTAATATTTAGCAAATAGCAAATTAAATTAGCAAATAAACTATATTACTTTAGAAAATTCAAAGGAAATAATACGGTAAAGTTACGTTACAGCAATAGCAAATGTAGCAAATTTTAAATAGTAAAATGGTTAATGTTTAAACAGAATCTTTTCGATAAATTAGTAGGAAAAAAATAACTAAGTAGGTAAAATTAAAGTATAAAAAGTTCAATATACGGAGTAAAGGGGAAAACTAAAATTGGTTTTTCACTTAGCGACGGTATAGTAAAATAAAGATGAAATTAGATGATTTTCGTAGCGGCGATCTAGGGATTGAAGAAACAGTTGGTTTCCCACGTCGGCAGTCGGTAACGGAATAAAGATGTAGGAAAATTGTAGAAGAGTTAGAGGTAGTTTTTTATACTGGTGTAAAACCGCTATAAAAAAAGGGGAAAGCGAAATTAGGTAACTACATTAAGCGAGAAAAAATCAGTACCAACCTGGTAATTAATTAAATTCCAGCGTTTTAAGAAGAACTCACGTACACTTTTCTTTACTGTACAAATATACGTAAAAATACGATTTTAGCGGTTTCTTAAAGCAGCCGTAAGAACTTTCACTAAATTGTTGATCGATGAGCACAAAAGCCGAAAATAACTCGAGTTTTAGTAAATGCAGATCTGATCGTACAGACAAAGGAGCGTTGTGATTAGATTATTGAGCGATGTAAGTCGAAAGGAAGCAAGTAGCTAACTGAAGAAAGGAATACAGAAAAGGGGGCTCTGGACCCTAAAGGAAATGAATCAGCAAGTTATACGTCAGCAAAATAGTATAAAGGACAAAGGGAATGAACACATCTGTCATGCAGAAAGAAGTGTGCATAACAAATTAGTCATCAGCGAACAAAGAGAATTCCAAAGGTTCAGGTTACATAGGACTAAGAAGATTCGTCATAAGGACAGATGCAGCAAACAATATAATGTAGCCAATTTTAAGAATATTAGTCATTCAAGTAAAAGAAATTAGAATATTTCAAATAGGAAATAGGAAATTATCGCAGGGCGTTACAAGCACCCTTATGGGGGACGTCTCTCTGCCAACATACAGGACGAAGTAGATCTCCTTTCCGACTCAATTGTGGAGTCATTTGAACAGGCCTGTCCCCTGAGAACTGCTAAGGCACCCTATAACCATCCTTGGTGGTGCAGGGCGCTAGAAAGACAGAAAACTCGGCTGGGCAAACTGTTCAATAAGGCAAAGAAGACCAAAGCAATAGCCGATTGGGAGGCCTACAAGGCAAACCTAAGGCTATATAAGAAGGACATTAGGAGGCGGCAGAGAGAGGCATGGAAGAGTTTTTGCGGCTCTATAGAATCCACCTCCTCTGCATCGCGCCTAAGCAAAATCCTAACAAAAGACACATATTACAGCTAAAGTGCTAAGAGACGTTCACTTTCCTGGGGCTGCCATTATGCCACACCCTATCTGGCCAGAGGCGGCCCCCATCACCCCCACGGGAGATGATTGGGCGATTGCTGATCAGATAACGGACGTGACAAGGGTTACCTGGGCGGTGAAGACGTTCTCAGCATACAAATCACCAGGATTGGACGGCATAATACCAGCTCTTCTGCAGTGGGGACTGGATGTTATTGTTGTGCACCTGGTGTGAATTTATACGGGCTGTATCGCCTTCACATACATACCAAAACAATGGAGGGAGATAAAAATTGCTTTTATCCCCAAACCTGGTAAAGGTGATTATTCCACACCTAAATCATACCGTCCAATCAGTCTAATGTCTTTTCTCCTTAAGACACTTGAAACATTGTGCGACAGACATATAAGGGATACAGCGCTGGCACGAATCCCGCTGCACCCTAACCAACATGCATACTCTCCAGGAAGATCCACAGAATCAGCCCTACACTCTATCGTGGGGAGGATTGAGAGATCGTTGGACTATAAACAGTCCACCCTGGGAGTATTCATAGACATAGAGGGGGCGTTTGACAAAACAACCTTTGAGACAATCGAAGCTGCATTACGCCATCATGGTGTAACTGACATCGTACGAAGCTGGATTGTGCAGCTACTGAAATCCAGGGCAGTGCACATCAGCGTAGGCGATATAACGATGAGGTGCACAGTAGTGAGAGGGTGCCCCCAAGGTGGGGTGCTGTCACCACTTCTGTGGAACTTAACCGTAAACAGCCTGCTCTGTCGTCTTAACGACAGCGGCTACTACACGCTGGGCTATGCGGATGATCTATCCATCCTAATAACCGGCAAGTTTGAGGCCACTCTGTGCAGTCTGATGCAATCAGCTCTCAGAGTGACCGAAGAATGGTGTAAGGAACACTCCCTGTCAATAAACCCGACAAAAACGGAAGTAGTTCTATTCACAAGGAAAAGGAAGATCGTCGGCCTTCGAGCTTCTCTACTCTTCCAAAAACACCTCCAGTTTTCAGAGTCAGTGAAATATCTAGGTATTACACTTGACAACAAACTGAACTGGAGCAAGCACATCCAGCTTAAAGCGGAAAAGGTAAATAGGGCTTTCTGGCAATGTCGCCGCGCAATGGGAAGACTTTGGGGTCCATCCCCAAAGGCTGTCCTGTGGCTGTACACTGCTGTGATCAGACCTATGTTCTGTTATGGAGCAATTGTCTGGTGGCCTAGAACCAGACTATCCACAACCAAAGCACTGTTCAATCATGTGCAAAGACTAGCGTGCCTTGCGTGCACGGGCGCAATGCGAACAACCCCCACAGCCGTCATGGAAGCCCTCCTGGGACTGCCTCCACTGGATCTCCACGTGAGAGAGCAGGCCATGTTGGCAGCCTTGCGTCTGAAAAATAAAGGGTTGTTGAACAGTAGAGGTATTGAGGTGGGACACTCGCGAATTCTGGGCGAAGCAGTCAAGCGATTGCCTATACTAGAAGAACGATCTGACTCACTCACCCCTCGATTCATACTAGGGAAAAACTACCGCATCTTCTTTGATGCGGAAGTGGCATCCCAACCGGACATATCCATCTTCACGGACGGATCCAAAACAATGGAAGGAACAGGCACCGGAATTTATTCCGAAGAACTGAACTTCCATATTAGCCAAGCACTAGGCAAAATTTCGACTGTCTTTCAGGCAGAACTAGCAGGAATAACGCTTAGTGCGAAAACAATTCTTATGCGCGGCATAAAGAATAAAACAATAAGAATTTCCAGTGACAGCAGAGCCGCTCTGCAGGCACTAGGTCAATACAAAATCACCTCTAGGCTGGTTTCAGAGTGTCACCAAGCACTAGAGCAAGTGACAAACAGCAATACCCTTCAGCTCGTATGGGTCAAAGGGCATGCTGGAACAATAGGCAACGAAAAAGCCGATAAGTTAGCCCGACTGGCCTCAAAACAACTGTTTTATGGTCCAGAGCCGGCTCTCCCACTTACAGTATCAACTGTAAACAACTTGATTACTCAAGATACCCAAGCCCAACACAAGACTAGGTGGAACTTGATGTCAGACAGCCGTCACGCAAGAGAGGCCTTTAGAGGACCATCCCGTAGCCTGGCGCGCTTTTGCACAGAGCTATCCAGAAGGAACCTGCGACTACTTGTGGGCATACTATCTGGGCACTGTAAACTCAACAAGCACATGCACCGCATGGGCTTGGTCGAATCACCATCCTGTAGAGGATGCTACACAGACGACGAGACGGCGCAATACATACTCTGTGAGTGTCCCGTACTCGTCGAAACAAGACGATCCATGTTGGGGGAATCCTGGCCGGACATGGCTATGATCAGAGCCCCCCGTCCAGCATCCTCAGGTTCATCTCACGCGTGGGGTGGCTTGAGTGATGTTGCGGGGCTGAGTGACTCTAGTCAGGGAGGCAGCACAAAGGGCCCGAATAGGTGGCCTACGTGCGCGTGGACTCTTGACCACCCTCCCATCGTAATCCAGAATCGTAATCCAGAATAGGCAGATCTACCGGTAAGTTGACTAGATTTCGGGATCGTTATGGTGGGTTGAAATAAAAGAATTTCTAATGTAGGGAACTGATTTTCTCTTACTGGATGTGTCTGTTTCCTGCCGTTTACAGGAATATTCTTGAGATAAATGACGTGTGAGCTGAAGACTACAAAGATACTCTTTATAAGTTTATTTTGGTATGTTGGGGCCGCACAATGTAGTATGTGTGAATGTTCTAAGCTTATAAAACCTAAATCAAATGTAAACTGTAATAATTCTCTTACACAATTGTTATGTTATACATGTAAGTCAAGTTCACTTTGTACAGAGGTAACGAGAGTGTCATTAAGAATGTACAAGTAAGAAAATAAAATTGTTTAATGTGAGTTCACATTAGAATTATTATTTGTTACAATACATACACAACAGTTTTGGCGACGAGGATTGAAATTCAAGAAGCCACGTGTTTAATTTCCTTGTTCTTACAAATTTGCAACGGAAGTTGAACGGCGTTACATCTAATCAACAAATTACGTACGTACATCTTTCCATAATTACAAGAATGGCAGAAGGTGTTCCTGCTACGATTCAAGCTACTTTTAATCTGGTCGAGATGGTTACAACGACTCGAAGCAGCTTTTAAAATATTTAGAGTGGTAGATGAAATGAAAGTAATCTATTTATTACATTACATTGGCAGCGATTCGTTCGACATTCTGTGCGACAAATTAACGCCTGATGATCCATTTACAAAATCTTATGATGAACTGGTGAAGATACTTAAGGCACATCATAGTCCAGCGCCGTTGGAGATAGCGGAAAATTACAGATTTCACCAAAGGAAGCAAGAAGATGGAGAATCTCTTAAAGACTTTGTGGAGAATTTACACAAGCTTAGTGTACATTGTAATTTTGGTGCATACTTAACTACAGCATTACGTAACCAATTCGTTTTTGGACTTAAAAGCAAGAGAGTTCAAGCGAGATTATTGGAAACACCAGAACTTACATTCGAAAGAGCTACACAAATTGGTTACGCGATGGAATTAACCGAAAAGGGAGTAAATCAAATACAGGGAAATGGAAAAGAAATTTCTACAATACATCAAGTAGGCTGGAAAGCAAAAAAGAAGCCGACTGGAAAAGAAGAAAGAATTACACACAAGAATACAGTACCTACAACATCGAACAAAAATACTAAAGATATTTGTTACAGGTGCGGTGGTGGCAATCATACGGCTCCGGCGTGCAAAATGAATAGAAATATTGTTTGCAACTCGTGTGGTACAAAGGGACATGTTGCGAAGGTTTGTTTTCGTGCGAAGGCTGAAGCGACCCATCAACTGGAGGAAATTCTTTTTGTAGAAAATACAGAGTTGCGAGATAAGCTAATACTAGGATTACCGGTAAACAATAAAATTATACGATTTGAAGTTGATAGCGGTAGTGCTGTTACACTAATGGGTAAGAATCAATTTTTCGAATTGTTTCCAGATTTGAGAATTATCAATTCCAATTTAAAGTTGCTTACTTATTGCAAAACATCACTAAAAATCCTGGGGTTCACGATTGTTACGGTTACGTACAAAAATTTAACTCGTAAACTAAATATAAGTATACATTACAGAATTAGACAGACAACCACTTCTTGGTAGAGAATGGTTGCGGGGTTTACAAATTAGTATAAATTTTGCAAATGTCAATAAAATTTCATGTAAGACACATGACATAATACAACAGTTATTAGACAAATACAAAAGTATTACAATGCCAAATTTGAATAAAATAATAGATATACAGGCAAAAATTACATTGAAACCTGACGCAAAACCTATTTTCATACGTGCCCGACCGGTTCCGTTTAAGTTACAACCTTTAGTTGAAAAAGAACTCAATAGATTAGTGGAACGCGGAGTTTTAGAAAAGGTAAATACTTCAACATGGGCTACACCCATAGTTCCGATTCTAAAAAAAAGTGGGGAAATTAGGCTTTGTGGGGATTACTCCGTTACAGTAAATCCGCAAATAGTTATAGATGAGCATCCTTTACCTTCAATAGATGAATTATTTAAGTCACTTGCTGGGGGAGTTACATTCTCAAAGATTGATTTAAAAGAAGCGTATTTACAAATGGAGATACGTCCCGAAGATAGGGAAATGCTAACGTTAAATACGTTCAAAGGTCTTTACGTACCTACACGTTTAATTTATGGTATTGCATCTGCTCCTGCAATATGGCAGAGAGAAATCGAAAACATTTTAAAAGACATTCCAGGGGTAGCAGTGTTTCTCGATGACATCATTGTTACAGGTTCTTCTTCAGAGGTACATGTCGAAAGATTAACAGAAGTGTTCAACCGACTACAAAAGTTTAACATAACAATTAATGTTGAAAAATGTGGTTTTTTTAAAAATGAAATACAATATTGCGGGTACAAGATTAACAAAGATGGTATTCATAAAGTTACTAGTAAAATGGAGGCTATCGAGAAGATGCCTAGACCAAGAAATGTCACAGAAGTTCGTGCATTTATTGGTTTGATCAATTATTACAATAGATTCATTGAAAATCTTAGTTCAATTTTGTTTCCATTGAACCAATTGCTTTGTAAGGAGAAAAAGTTTGAGTGGTCTGAGGAATGTGAATTAGCATTTAAAGCAGCTAAGGAAGCTTTTCAGGACACAACATTTTTAGTACATTATGATCCTAAACTACCATTAGTAGTTAGTTGTGACGCTAGCCCAATAGGGGTTGGTGCCATTTTAGCTCATGCTTACCCAGATGGTTCAGAAAAAGTAATACAGTATGCCAGTCAAACGTTATCGGAAACGCAAAGAAAATACGCACAAATTGATAAGGAGGCTTACGCCATTATTTTCGCAATAAAAAAATTTTATCAGTAATTTGTACGCAAATCACTTCACACTTTATACAGACCATCAACCGTTAATACATATCTTTTCACAAAAAAAAAATTTACCTCATTACAGTGCCATGCGCATGCAACATTACGCGCTATATTTACAAGGTTTTAATTATGATATCAAATACAAAAATTCCAAACAAAACGCAAATGCAGATTGTTTGTCGAGATTACCTGTTAAATCTACAAATGCTGTTGAATTTGACGTAGTTGATATTTTTCAATTAAATGTTATCGAAACCTTGCCAATTACGGTAAAAGAAATAAGCGAGGAGACGCGAAAAGATAAAAAACTTGCACAGCTCTTGCAAGGAGTAGAAACAGGTAAAGCGGTAAATAAAGATGATCGTTTCAATATAGATCAATCCGAATTTACATTACAAAACGGAGCAATAATGAGAGGACATAGAGTTATTATTCCAAAAACGTTACAAAAATTAGTCTTAAAAGAATTACATGAAGGGCATTTTGGTGTGGTAAAAATGAAAGGTCTGGCACGAGGATATTGTTGGTGGCCAGGAATAGATAGGGACATCGAAGAAGTTGCTCGTACATGTACATCATGCCATAAAGTAAAAAATAATCCTCCTAAAGGAGACACACACTTATGGGAACCAGCATCACAACCATACGAAAGAATTCATATAGACTTTGCAGGGCCTTTCTTAAATAATAATTTCCTAATTATAGTAGATGCCTATACCAAATGACCAGAAGTTTTCGTAATTAAAAATATTACTGCAGAAAATACAATTGAAAAATGTCGAGAAGTTTTTAGTCGTTTCGGCATACCCAAAGTTGTAGTAAGCGACAATGGGCCTACTTTTAAATCTAGATTATTCCAAAATTTCTTGCGAAATAATGGAAGTGTTTCAAAATTTACAGCTCCATACAATCCTGCTACAAACGGTCAAGCAGAAAGATTTGTACAAACTATCAAAAACGCTTTATTATCTATGGAAAACCCAAAAATTAATTTAGGTAGTGCTATTCAAAATATTCTATTACAGTACAGAAAAATGCCGCATGCACAAACAAATTTATCACCTAGTTATTTAATGTTTAATAGACAAATTCGATCAAGATTAGACTTAATAAAACCAGACTCAGTTGAGAAATCGTTAACGGATATTAATTGCAATAAAAACATACGGTCTTTAAAAGAAGGGGACAGGGTGATAGTTAGGAACTACATAGGTAAAGTAAAGTGGATTTTGGGAAAAGTTAGAAATAGAATAGGAAAATTGCATTATATAATCCATACAGATAAGGATCAAAACTGGAAAAGACACATTAATCAAATTCGAAAAATTGGTGATAAAACTCCAGTAGATACAAGCAACAGTGATGAATTATTTATGGATTCACCTCCACTGATGGAGCAGCAACAGTCACCTGAGCATGTAAACATTCCTCCGGGAGCTGCATTGGTATCACACGAATCACAAGATACGAGCGAAATAGCGTTGGAAAAGCGAAGTCGTAGATTGCCACTGCGGTTCAAAGAGTTCGAAATGTATACGTAATTAATTTAGTTTTTCAAATACGTTTTTCAAAAACATTTTGTTCATGTTGTTTTATCTGGTTTTCACATTGAATGAAATTTATGTACAAAGAGAGGTGTTATGTTATACATGTAAGTCAAGTTCACTTTGTACAGAGGTAACGAGAGTGTCATTAAGAATGTACAAGTAAGAAAATAAAATTGTTTAATGTGAGTTCACATTAGAATTATTATTTGTTACAATACATACACAACAACAATGACAATTACAAGGAACATATTTTATGAAAATGAATTATTAGGTTAATTACATTCTAATTGTGACATTCCTACATAAATTGAATAGTACCTATTACCTAAGATTTAAAAAAACGAAAAAAGGTTTATTATGGCAATTATAACTCATTGGAAGAGAATTTATGGCAGAAGTTCGAAGGTAACGAAGTTAATGTTATAAATAATAAGGACGAACAGGTTATGTACCGAATGTACTTTTATTTATTGCAAAATCGTGTATCACTGCAAGTCTGCTCACTTACGCTAACCATTACTCCAAGTGAAATTGCACAATATGTATTCGTTCGCTGGAAAATTTGCTTTAGTTACAGGTGGTGCACAAGGACTTGGTTTCGCCTACATTAATCAACTACTTCGCTGCGGAATTGAGGTAACATGAAAGATCGAAGATTAAATGTAACTAACAAGTTGTGCAGGGTGTTACTTTGGTTGATGTTAACAACGAATTGGGTAAGCTATCGACAGAGGCGCTTATCAAAGAATTTGGTGAAAAGGTCATCTTTGCTTGTGCCGATGTTAGAAACCCGGATGAATTTGAAGGTAATTGCAGAAGAGTTTCGCAATTTTTTTAACATTTGAAAATTGTCAGCGGCCTTTCGGACTAGTATAGATCACTGGAAGTACCTGGACATCGTCGTTAACAATGCAGGTATAGTGGATGAAGGTAGATGGGAGCTTGAAATATCGGTGAATTGCGTAAGTAAGAGTTTACTAAACTGTTAGAGCTGTTCAAGCGTGATTTAGGCTGGAACACTTCGTGGAGTCGCACTTAGTTTTCAGTACATGAGTAATATGAAAGGGGGTCGCGGTGGTATTGTAATTAACTGTGGGTCTATAGCAGGCGTTGACCCCTATTGCGTCCTTCCAATATACAGCGCAACAAAAAGCTTCGTGGTAGGATTAGGACGTGCCATGGGAACGCCTAACTATTTCGAGCACACTGGTGTGAAGGTACTGACAGTTTGTCCAGGACTTACGGACACGCCAATCATTAATGACATTTCAAATAACGTTCCTTTTATTATGTGCCCTAACATCAAAGAGGAAACGACAGCTACTCTACAGAATTTACATTTGCAGCCGTAAGTACTGTAAGAACCTTGTGCATATTAATAGCCCGTATTGGTAGAGTTCAGTGTGTGGCCGAAGCACTTACTGCCGTAATACATAAAGGAGATAATGGAAGTGTTTGGGTAGCTGAAGGATCGCAAACGCCGTATGAGATCAAATTTCCTGCTAGACAGGAGATGAAGATTAATTAAAATTCACAACCATAACGTTCGAAATATTGTTCTTCGTAACTGGTGTAGGTAGCATAAGAATTGATAGCATGTATGTTGAAAAATGCTTTGTTGTTACAGTCTGTAATAGTTCTACTGGTTAAATTGTTAAACATTACAAAACCAATGTAGTCCAATGCACAGTAAAGGCGACGTCTTACTATATCACATGATTCGTAGTTATCTGCGGGGTCTCAGAAGTTTATGATTAAATAAACAGGTACCTTCTACAACGATCATTCGCGTTAAACAGTAAAGTTAAGTGCTTCAATTATTGTATGGCAGGTATGTTATCAAGAAATAAATAATTTGTTGGCACGTACCCCAACAAACTCGTTTATATTGTATTATTGTTATACCTCAACCCCCGCTCCGGCAGGTAGGGAGGTAAAGTTCTAGCTTTTAGGAATTAATGTCACTTGACAAACTGTACTCTTCTCGTTAGGTTAACACCAAAATAAATTCGAGCGAAAAGAGAAAATACTCGGTGGTTTTAATTATGAACCGCGCAACATGGTCCTTCGAACCGAATTATTTATCGCAATCGTATTAATTAAAATTTATTAAATCGTAATGTTACAAGTGCACGCAGTGATACCACGCAGAAAAATCATCGAAAGAATAAGTAACCATCCCTCGACACAGCTATTCACGTAAGTAAGTCTCGTTTCCTTTATTATTACATACATCCTCTCGTATATATTTATATTACACGTTCTCGATTCTCGTACACGTTCTGTGTTATACATCTTCTCAAAATGTCGGAATTAAAATCATTAATTGCCAAACGCGGTGCTGTAAAAGGCCAACTAACTAGATTTTCCACATTTATAAATGCCTACGACAACTCAAAATCAACGGAATTAAAATTTAGATTCGATAAATTACTGGGAATTTTAGATGAATTTAACATTGTGCAGGAAGAAATTGATGTTTTGTGCGAAATAAATTCCAATGTCGATGAGTCATCTAAGAATTTCCAAGAAAGAGAAAGTTTTGAAAATGAATACTACAAACTCGTTGCGTTGGGTAAAGAATACTTAGAACCGGTTACAAATTTACCTCAATCTCAAAATAACCCTATTGAATTCAAAAGCAAAACCTTTAAATTACCTGCTATTGATTTGCCTTCTTTTAACGGTAATTACGACCAGTGGTTGTCCTTCTACGAAACTTTCAAAAGTTTAATTCATAATGACAATTCTATCACAGATATTCAAAAACTTCATTATTTAAAATCCTGTTTAAAAAATGAAGCAGCTAAAGTAGTAGAATCGCTAGCCACAACATTCGAAAATTACGCGATAGCATGGGATTTACTTGTCAAGCGTTACCATAACAAAAAATTAATAATTAAAAATCACGTTAGCGAATTATTTGCATTACCTACCGTTACAAAGGACAATTCCACTGCAATGCGCCAATTAATTGATAAGATAACGTTAAATCTAAAGGTTTTACATAGTTTAGGGTTGCCCACCGAACAATGGGATGTTTTAATTATTTACATAATTGTTAGTAAGTTAGATTATATTACCGCTCGTGATTGGGAAAATAACAATACCACAGATATTCCCGCGTTAGGTGACCTGATTGATTTTTTAAAACATAAGTGCGAATTGTTAGAGTCGTTGCAATTTGATAAGGGAAGTAAAGTTACCTTCAATCAAGGCTCAAAACCTACGTATCAACGCTTTGTAAATAATGCGGCGCTTTCAGTAGAGAAAGCAACTCAAATTAAATGTTCTTTTTGCAACCAACCCCATTTCATATACACATGTGAAAAATTTAAAGAACTAACCATGGAAGATGCTTTCCAAGAAGCAAGACGTTTAAAACTTTGTACCAATTGCTTACGCGAAGGCCACAGTAACATAAATTGTAGATCCAGTGGATGCAAAAAGTGCCATAAAAAACATAATACGCTATTTCACGGTAAAAAACCACTTACGGAACCCTCCATGAGCGCAAACCTGCAAGATTCAAATACGACCTCTTGCAATCATGTTGGAAAAGAATTTAATGCCAAGGTGTATACGCTTTTATCGACCGCGTGTTTGGACATTTTAGATGCTACAGGCGAGTTTCACACATGTAGAGCTTTACTAGATGCAGGTAGCCAGTCAAACTTTATTACCAATGATCTCGCGAACAAATTACAATTACCCTCGAATCACATTGATTGGAAAATTATTGGAATTAATCAAAGCGTATCGTCCGTTAATAAAATAGTAAACGTTACTATCAAATCAAAATTTAATAATTTTAAATCAAATATCGACTGCTTAGCATTACCCAAAATTACGGAGCAATTACCGAATTTCGATCTTGATCGCAGTTTATTTAATATTCCATCGGGAATCAAATTAGCGGATAGTAATTTTAATAAAGCGTCCCCTATCGATGTACTGTTGGGAGCAGAGATTTTTTGGGCCCTTTTATGTGTAGGGCAGATCAAAATTAACAATCAACCAACGCTTCAAAAAACACATTTAGGTTGGATATTCGGTGGAAATGCCTTATTATCAATCCCCTCAAATCATCGTACAACCCGTACTGTAAATCAATTAAACCTCGATATGCTCAATGACAACATCAAACGTTTTTGGGAATTAGAGGAAGTGAAAGACAGTCAGTGCACTTACTCATCAGAAGAACTAGAACGCGAAAATCATTTTTTGAAATATTCTAATCACTGTCACATAGCCAATAAGCGAACCACTAAGCGAACAATCTTATCGGTAATTTCAAAAATTTACGACCCCCTCGGCTTCTCATATCCAATAATCGTAACAGCAAAAATATTACTCCAAACATTATGGCAATTACAAATCGGTTGGGATGAGTCATTACCCTCGCACATTTTCACGTCTTGGCAAAATTTTGTAAAGAACTACCTATAATATCCACCTATTCTATACCTAGACGAGTCATAGAACTCATAGAATCTCCGAGCTTTAGATTCGAGTTGCATGGTTTTTGCGATGCGTCACAAAAGGCATATGGAGCGTGTATATATATCAAATCAATTTCAAATAATCAGTTAGTTACTTATAGCCACTTATTGTGCTCCAAGTCTAGAATCGCCCCGCTTAAAACTATAACGATCCCGAGACTCGAACTATGTGCAGCGTTACTTTTATCTCGCTTGGTTAATAAAATCATACACGCAATAAATATAGAGTTTAGCCAAATCAAATTATACACCGATTCGACCATTGTGGTGGCTTGGATAAATACTGCTCAGCCCAGGTTAAAAACTTTCGTTGCAAACCGCGTCTCAAAGATTCTAATGAGCACTAAGACTGAGATGTGGAATCACGTATCCACCAAAGACAACCCTGCTGACATTATTTCTCGGGGCAGTTTACCCAGCGAATTGGCCAAATTACAATTGTGGTGGCACGGGCCAGAATTTTTAAGCATTCCAAATGTTGAAACTCCAAAGCAACCGGACATTGTAAAAATAGAAAATATACCTGACCTAAAATCACCTAAAACGACATGTTATATAACTAACACGATAACGTCATTAGATATTCTCGAAAAAACCTCTTCATTTAGACGTTTATGTCATGTAATAGCATATTGCAATCGATTTATTAACAATGCAAAAAATAAATTATCCAAGCAAATTGGAAACTTAACAGTCTCAGAAAAACGTCACTCTGAAATATACATTATTCGAACTTTGCAAAACAATGCATTTCCTAATGAAATTAGACGGTTGAAGGAAAAGCGAAACATCGTAAGTAATAGTCCTCTTTTATCTCTAAACCCGTTCATAGACGAAAACGATTTGCTGCGGGTGGGAGGGCGACTACGTAATTCTGATCTACCGTTTGAGTCGAAACATCAAATAGTTTTACCAAAACATAATCTAACACGCGCACTGATCCGCGAAGAGCATATACGACTGTTACATGCGGGTCAATTGACGACCTTACACTCGCTTAGGAGAAAGTATTGGCCCATTGCAGGGAAAGAGCAAGTTAAGAATGTACTAAGACAATGCGTAAAATGTTACAAAGTAAATCCTGTTGCTTGCGAACAACTTATGGGGAACTTACCCATTGATACGTCCGCACGACCGTTCATTCATTGCGGAGTCGATTATGCCGGTCCATTATCGTTAAAGGAGGGCAAAGGGCGTGGCAAAAGGTTAATTAAAGGCTATATTTCATTGTTCATTTGTATGGCCACCAAAGCGATTCATCTGGAAGTGGTTGGAGATTTAACCACAGAATCGTTCTTGGGGGCAGTTAAGCGCTTCATTTCGCGCAGAGGTCACGTAACTGATTTTTATTCTGACAACGGAACCAATTTTGTAGGAGCAGAACGGGAATTTAAAAAACTTTTGAGCTCCGAAGCGTTTAAAAACTCACTGATATTGAATTTAACAGCACAACACATCAATTGGCACTTCATTCCACCAAGGGCACCTCATCAAGGTGGTCTGTGGGAAGCTAGCATTAAGCTAGTCAAGCAAAATCTAAACCGAATAATAGGCAGCGCAAACCTCACTTTTGAGGAGATGTGCACAGTTCCGGCGGGAATTGAGGCGTGTATAAATTCCCGACCAATAACCCCTTTAAGCAACGATCCTAACGACCTAAGATCCTTATCCCCAAGTCACTTTCTTATTGGAGACTTGCTTACGGCACCAATAGAACCAGACGTTACACATTTAAGAATGAATACGTTGTCACGATGGCAGCTAGTGGAACAATTGAAACAGCACTATTGGAAGCGCTGGAAACGGGAGTACTTGAATCAGCTACAACAGCGAACTAAATGGAAGCTCGCGAAACACGATCTCTCCGTCGGAGACATGGTGATGGTGAAAGAAGATAACCTTCCTCCATTGCAATGGCACTGTGGACGAGTTGCAGAGCTACATAGTGGGAGTGATAATAAAGTTCGTGTAGTTTCGGTTAAAACTAAGGGTGGCGTAGTAAAACGCGCAATTAACAAAATATGTGTATTACCGCTAGATGATGTAATGGACAACAGTGTAGGCTAAGTGTACCGAGTTAAGTTTCTAATGTTAAGTTTGTTATTGTATTCACCGTTTGTATATATGTTTCTTGTCTTAGTAGTTAAGCAAATTAACTCACAGTAGTTGGATGGACATTTCACTTGTAATTAATATTTCATTTTTTTTGTTAATTCTAGCTAATTATTGTAATTGTATAACATTTCTTTACATTTTTTATTTTTGAAAGAACGAATACTTTCAAAGGGGGCGGCATGTTGGCACGTACCCCAACAAACTCGTTTATATTGTATTATTGTTATACCTCAACCCCCGCTCCGGCAGGTAGGGAGGTAAAGTTCTAGCTTTTAGGAATTAATGTCACTTGACAAACTGTACTCTTCTCGTTAGGTTAACACCAAAATAAATTCGAGCGAAAAGAGAAAATACTCGGTGGTTTTAATTATGAACCGCGCAACATAATTATTTACTTATTAACAAGTTTCCTGCGAACGGGAATGTATATCGTGGGTAAAATTGGCCATACTACAATACTAATTTACTTTCAAGATTGCTCGAGGCGTTTAGTGCTCATTAACCACACAAGTCGAATTAGGGGTGTACGCAGGGCCAGCTTGTCGGTGATGATTTAATTCGGTTACGATTTTAATGTCATGTAATTTTAATCAGATAACATCCACTTACACAAGTGTCAGAAGCGGTTAGTAACTATTCGCTACACCTCCACACCAAGTTTTTGTAAATCATCTACTCCTAATGCTCATTTAGTGCGCAAAATGCGGGAAAACTGGAAAGTTTTCCGAGAGTTTCGAAAATTGCTGATTTTATAGACGTGCTCTTTTCAAATTTTCACTTTACCACCTCGTATCTTTCCCGCTCGCGTCGCCCTGTTGAAAAAATGACGCCCAAAAACAGTTTTTTGACAATATCTTCTTTCCGACTCATTTTACGATGAAAATAGTTATGTAATAAATTCAACTAGAGAAAACTTTCTATAATTTATGTACTACATAGTATATTATTCAACGAGCATGTAATGAATGATAGTTGTCCATCTGAGACAATACATGTTGGGGGTTATCCTGATCGGACATAGCTACGAATTGTCCACTCTTCCATCGTAATCCAGTGTCCAGGTCAATGATTCGAAGAATTGCAGAATGAATACATCTAAGTATGAATTGAGGATGAAGTGATTTCAGAAGACATTTGGGCTTCTAACGTTATGACAAATATATAGGGGGTTCACTAAACAATCTAGATCTAGAAGGTAAGGCACCTTAAAACAATTAAGAAATTTGCTTTCAGTTCTTTGGATTATTTTAATGACTAACGAAAAGAAAAAGTCTTCACACATTCAAAAAGTGACTTTTATATAATACAAGTCTCTGAAGGGAATGTTAATCGACCCAAAGATCTCTCTTTTTCATATCGTGCCCAGCTGAAAACTCGACCTCGTATGGTGAGTTACTTCCTTCAATTACCCAAACGCTTCCATTATGCCCTTTCTTTATGATACCAATGACCGCCTTAGCCGCCGTTTCAATTCTACAATAACTGGAATAATGACATGTACAGCTAAATCATGTTTTTACTAACGATTGAGTAGGAAAAGTCGTTAATTCAACTGCCATCTGTTTCGAAGTATCCGGATGCATGCTTAATGGTCCCGTAGTTCGTAAATCATCGAGCATTAGTGTGTCGGTAGCACCAGGACATACAGCCATTACAATCACACCAGTGTAATCAAAATAGAACGGAGTTCCAAGTGCTCGACTCAAATTCGTTATGTAACCCTTTGTCGCAGAATACAACGGTACGCAAAAGTGAGGGTTGATACTAGCTATCGATCAGGCGTTAACTATGACACCACCACGACCACCCCTCGTCTTACTCATGTATTGGAAGCCAAGTGTAACTCCACGGGCTGTCCCAGTCTAAATCAATCATATTACACAAAGTGTTGGGCCAAAACATTGAAATTCTTACGCAGTTAACCATAATTTCCATTTCCCATCGTTCGTCATCCAGAAACCCTGCATTATTTATTACCATATTAGTCGTAGCGGTACATCGAGAAAATCGCAAATGTCTGTCAAATTGTGCGGGAAGTGTGAAATTAGGTACACTTATTAATTAGATCAAAATAAACGATTTGACTCGCAGCACCCTTATTTTCAACCCTTAGTTTTCAAAAGTGCCCCGTATTTAGTTTTTTCCATCCCCTAACGATAACTCCTTTGTTTACAACTTTTAGAAAAAATGATATTAATAAAAGATTTAGGAATTCTTATAAGGAACATTTTATATAAGGATAAAATTTTCACAAATATCAACCCTTATCGAGATATGTGGAAAAAACTGATTTTTGCAGTTTCATTACAAAATCGGTCATAGTATTCTTGTTTATCGTTTCTCAGAAAAATTATTCAAGTAAAAGATGTAGATATTAATATGATCAATATTTTAGGTATATATAATATTTTCACAGAAAGCAACCCTTAACAAGTTATTTCGATATTTCTGAAAGTAAGCAACCCTTAAGTATGAAATCGCTCGTATCTTTTTTATTTGTAACTTATCAGGAAAAACATGTGAATAAATATTATAGAAAATTATCTTTTGGGCATTTTATGTTGGTATGAAAATTTCTCAAAAGTCAACCCTTAACGAGATATATCGAAAAAACCAGAAACTGTCAATTTTCACATAAAATCGAGCATAACTTTTCTATATTTCACTACAGTGACATTATTGTTCTATAATTCGGTAGGTATATGGATGTAGAAAATATAAGTAAGGGGTAATTTTTTTACAAAAACTCACCCTTAGCGAGATATTTTGACAAAAACAAACTTTCGGCACTTTTTAGAAAAGTTTTCGTAACTTTTTCAATTACGATGATTAATATTATTTCTTCGCGGTTAATAATAGCCAATTACAGTGTCTTTCATGAAATCATAGTGATTTTGCACCATATCACACTGGTGCGGGAATTTTCAACGTACAAAGTGTAAGGTTTATTCGCGGTAATATAATTGAAAAGAAACAATCTAATTGTACCCAAAATGCAAACATAGGTCGATTTTTATATTTTGATGTTATTTTCTTGGGGGTGGTTCTCACTTCCAGCGCTTCAGAGGGGGTGACATTGAAATTTCGTCGCGGCGTATGGTTTCGTTCGGGTGTCGCATCTCCTTTTTAGTCTTCTACATATTTGGTTGTTCTCACTGAAATAGGAGTCGGTGAGATAATACTAACTTGCTGTTGAAGTGCTTACCTTTTATTTTCGCATGTAAAATGTCTAAAGGAGATGCGATACCCGAGCGAAACTATACGCCGCGACGCCCGCGACGTAACGAGCTCGCGCACGTAAGCCAAATGTGTTTAAATAAATATTTCAGTACTTTACTTAGCTACTCATAGAAATAAAGTGAAAAAAATGCAAAAATGAAGAGGCCAAGGAATTAGCTTTCCAATGATGTATCACATGACCCGCCTTCCTATTTGAAATTTCAATGTCACCCCCTGTGAAGCGCTGGAGGTGAGAACCACCCCCAAGAATATAACATCAAAATATATGTCTTCCTTGATATAAAAATCGACCTATGTTTGCATTTTGGGTACAATTAGATTGTTTCTTTTTAATTATATTACCGCGAATAAACCTTACACTTTGTACGTTGAAAATTCCCGCACCAGTGTGATATGGTGCAAAATCACTATGATTTCATGAAATACACTGTAATTGGCTATTATTAACCGCGAAGAAATAATATTAACCATCGTAATTGAAAAAGTTACGAAAACTTTTCTAAAAAGTGCCGAAAGTTTGTTTTTGTCAAAATATCTCGCTAAGGGTGAGTTTTTGTAAAAAAATTACCCCTTACTTATATTTTCTACATACATATACCTACGGAATTATATAACAATAATGTCACTGTAGTGAAATATAGAAAAGTTATGCTCGATTTTATGTGAAAATTGACAGTTTCTGGTTTTTTCGATATATCTCGTTAAGGGTTGACTTTTGAGAAAGTTTCATACCGACATAAAATGCCCAAAAGATAATTTTCTATAATATTTATTCAAATGTTTTTCCTCTTAAGTTACAAATAAAAAAAGATACGAGCGATTTCATACTTAAGGGTTGCTTACTTTCAGAAATATCGAAATAACTTGTTAAGGGTTGCTTTCTGTGAAAATATTATATATACCTAAAATATTGATCATATTAATATCTACATCTTTTACTGGAATAATTTTTCTGAGAAACGATAAACAAGAAAACTATGACCGATTTTGTAATGAAACTGCAAAAATCAGTTTTTTCCACATATCTCGATAAGGGTTGATATTTGTGAAAATTTTATTCTTATATAAAATGTTCCTTATAAGAATTTATAAAACTTTTATTAATGTAATTTTTTCTAAAAGTTGTAAACAAAGGAGTTATCGTTAGGGGATGGAAAAAACTAAATACGGGGCACTTTTGAAAACTAAGGGTTGAAAATAGGGGTGCTGCGGGTCAAATCGTTTATTTTGATCTAATTAATAAGTGTATCTAATTTCACACTTCCCGCACAATTTGACAGACATTTAGATGTACCGCTACGACTATATCCAAAAAATTCCACTTTCCTATTTATACTGGTTTTAAAAGCGGCTAAAATCGTATGTCACTAAATGAAACAAACACCCTCTTACAATTACCTTCAAACTGGGCCGAATTTGTAACGTCAGCCTGAACAAAAATCACCTTTTCGCCGAACTCCCGGTTGAGATCATCCGTTGCTTTTTTTGCCAATACGCCATTAATGTCGACCAATGTGACACCCTACGATTGAAATTAAAATTTAAAAAACTGTAGATCGATTCACCTCAATTCCGTTTAGGAGAAGCTCTTTGACGTAAGCCAAACCAAGACCTTGAGCGCCACCAGTAACTAAAGCAAATTTTCCTTCCATCGTTAAATAAGGCCAATTCCAAATTGGAACTAATATCTAACCTTGCTGTGGCATTTGATAAATTAACGATGTATTTCTCAAGGGAGCACTCTGGGACCTCTTTTGTTTTCTATTTTCACCTTTGACCTGCCAAGTACTATTAAATATTGCTCGTATCACATGTATGCGGATGACCTGCAGCTATATATTTCATGTAGAATTGAAGAACTTCACGAAACTGTAGAGAAAATTAATTTCGATCTGGCAAATTTCTCGCAATGGTGTCAAAAACACGGACTGCGTCTAAACCCAAGTAAAACAGTCTCGCTTTGTATTGGGTCAAGAAGAATTTGTAGTAGCTTAAACTTACAGCAACATCACATTGTAGTGGATAACACACCGATTAGTTGGGTATCGTCGGCAAGAAATTTGGGGGTGATCTTTGATGAAAATTTATCATTTGAAAGACATGTTGACACTGTATACAGAAGTATGCTTCAAAAAATCAAATGCATATCTAAATTCAAATACGACCTGGATGAAACAATTAAATTGAAGCTGGTTAGAACATTAATATATCCGCATATAGATTATTGTGTGCACGTATACTATCCTTTGCTGCCAGATTACAATAAACAGAAAATTCAACGAATACAAAATGCTGCTATACGATTTGTCTGTTGTATACAATATCGTGATCATGTAACAGTAACACCTTACTTTCGTAAACTACACGAACTAAAGTACAGCGGTAGTGCTGAGTATTTGTACACTATCTTCTTGCACAAAGTACTAAATTCACATATGCCACCTTATCTATATGAACATTTAATCAGGAGATCTACTGTACACAAAGCGAACATAAGAACTAATTCATTTTGCATACCAAAACATAGAACGTCAAGATTTGAAGGTAGTTTTTCTTATATGGCGCCCCTCTTACTGAATAAACATGTTGAACACCTGGATATATCAACTCGCCTATTTAAAAGATGTATATTAAATAAGCTGGATATACAATAAGTGTTAATACTAAACATAAACCTTTTGTACAATAATAGTACCTAATTAATTTCATTTATGTAGTACCTATATAATATAATCTTTTTTGTCCTATGTAAAACCCGCTTTGCTGTGTTTTCATTCCGTTTCGTTGTGTACTTTCATTTTTTCTTTCTTTATGTTTTATTATTATTAATATTATCTATTATTCTCTTATGTACATTTATTATTTTTGTAATTTTTTCATTAGTTTACTACTTGCTATATATATTATTTTTGCGGTAGAGTGGTAGAATGGCACTTGCCAAACTCTAACCGTTTGTGTAAATGTACGTTACACAATAAATATTATTATTATTATTTCTTATTACACTATTATGGTAAGAAAGTTGTGAGAATTATGTTTAATTTAGCAGTTGCTATTATGATCTAGAAAGACATTAAAATTAAGAATGTGATTTTTTTGATTTTTTTAAGCTGAACGCAATTTAAGTTATAATGAGATGGAGAATTAATTATTACTGTATTGAATAGACACGCATGGGAATTTCTCGTACGAAATATGGATATTTTAACCTCCCTCTGTTGTGACGTTGACGTAGTTGTGGATCTTGAGCGGTTCAGGGACTAAGGGGGTGAGTAAACGGATATTGCCATTGACGTAGAAATTCTTTACTCATATCGACTTATGACAGATCCACGTTAGAATCCAGGCTAAAGACAACTTCGTGCACGTGAATCGGATTCTGGTAGTTGAATTACCTACCCTTTTCCAGAATTTCGTTTAAGACGGAATGTTGGGACCAGCCCCACACTAACCAATCGGAGCAGGATGAGCGTTTGTAGGTCTCATGACAACAGACTGGCTAGTATAAGTTAAGTGGTTTTTCAATAATATACTGGGAAACGAAAGCCTTTGGAGCCTACATTCTTCTTTGTTTCTGTAATAGACTTTGCGATGGGGTGAGATAAAAAGAAAAGAAATTAATACAGTCGGAACGCATCTTCTAGATCGTCGGACGACAAGAACCAAGAAAATAAAATTGCATTTTGTAGTGCAGAGAATAAGAGGAAGGCGAAAGCTAGGCCGGCGGCTTCAATATGCCAATATGCCTGTCTGGGCTACACTTGGCTAATTTCAAATCGGTTGGATGAATCCACGCGATCCGAAGACGCGTCGTTTAATCGTCGCTTTATTCATGTATTACCTACCGGCTGGAAAAAAGTGCAGCAGCTAGTGAGAGACGATACTTGGAATAAACCATTTTTTGTATTTCTCGCGACATTTCAGTTTTCTATGATCAAAGAACTCGGAACCTAGCTGCTAGGTCATTGTGGCCCATGGCTCGTTTGACTATTTTCCACTTCCGTCTGTACCCCGTTTCTTTATTACAGTTATCGATGCCCATTCTTCTGAGATCCACTTCCACTCAATTCCTCCCCCTATCATCTGGCTTTTCTGTTCTTTTCTTTCCGCTTATAGTCTTAATGATTATTTCTGGAATCACCTTCCATTCGGAGATATCGCTCTTTAAAGATCGAAACAGAGGGTCTCTTCGCAGACCCCCCTCCTCCATTATCGCACAAATTAGACACTTACAGGTGGACCTCGTACACTTTTTCTGCTTTAAACTATCTTTTATGAAGTAAACTAACATATTCTAAACTCCTTTGGAGAAAAAAATTTCTTCATTTTATTGCAAAAAAAGCAAGGTAAAGTAAAGTTTTGTAAATTTCGAATAGGAAAAACTTTGTTATATTAAATGGAACACCCTGTATATTATTATGCCGGTCGATAAAGCTTTCCAATCTCTCCAATTCATGTCTGTACTATGTGTCTTCTAAAACTAGTAGTTTTTACTGGTGTTCCATTTAAAATAACAAACCTTTTCCTATTCGAAATTTAGAAACTTTTACGAATTATTGCTAAATACCCTGTTTAATTAAATCGGTAAATATTTGTGTAGGTATTCATTAAGGAACGACCTTTACTAATTTGTGTACCAAAAATTGACTCAAAATTTTAAAAATGAACGAGCCTACGCATTTTTAATCAGACCATGTTTTTTCATGAAAAAAATTCATAACTTGGGAACGTTGCATTTAAAACAAAAAACAAAAATATAGACATAGAGCATTTTAAGAGAGCAATCGGAGTATAACATCAAATATTACGATTATGCGAAGCACGCTGTATGTTTATAAATATGCAATGGTTCGTATCCTACAACTTTTATTTGAAACATTTTTTTAATCCGTACGATATTGAATGATATATTGGACTTCCTGGCACTAATGGGTTACCCTGTATGTCGCCATTGACCTACTGAAGTCACAATAATGGCACTTCGTCTCGCGGGCAACATAATATGAAGAAATAGCCTCTCTAGCACTTCGATTTATTAAAAAAATGTATTAAAGGAGGGATTTTAGAAACTACAAGGTCCAGGATACGATGTTACTCAGTTACATTTTTATTAATTGTCTGAAGCAAATTTTTCCGCTTCTCCAATCAAAGTTGCAGTTAAGTCTTTTATGCCAATCCTACGACAGATTTCTTCAAACTGAATCCAAAATGTGCAAATTAGTCTTTCTGCTATTTAGATTTTCAGGAACTTTCCCGTTTACATAACACTTCAACTTCGTAAATAGTGTGGAAAATCGAGACGAAATTACCGACCCGATCAACTGAAAAAATCATCAAATCAACATCTTCGATAATTCATCTCATTAATGAAAGGCTGGAGAAAAGAAATTTTCCAGGGTATCTCATGTACCTCTTGACCTTTTGAGGTAGTTGATAAAAAAGGTTTTTCAGATGAAAACAATTTGAAAAGAGAAATAGAACGCCTCCAAAATCTATGATTTATTTCGTTAAACATCTAAGTAGTTGGAGATTTCTTCAAATCCTCAATTGTGGGTAGCTCTACTTTGTACGGAGGTTCACCGCCTTCAGCAATCCAAACACTCCCGTTACTGCCTTCTTGGATTATCTTTACCATAGCCTTTGCCACGGAGTCAACACTGTAAGGATTTCTTTGATGAAAACGTGAAGTTTGGAAGTAAGTATTACCTTTGAAGAGAAAATGATTTAACGTCTACAGCTATCCTTTCTTTGACAGCTGGAACTATACTTAGAGGTACGTTATTTAATATATCATTGTAGATTGGTGTGCTTGTAATGCCTGGACAGATGGCCATTACCTTCACACCAGTATGTTCGTAGTAGATACTCGTCCCCATAGCACGGCTAAGTGCAATTATGAAACTTTTGGTTGCGGAATATACGGGAGCTGAGTAATAGTGGTTTACACCAACGATCGACGAGGCATTAACTATAATTCCACCACGACCTCCTTTGATTTTACTCATGTATTTAAAGCCAAGGTGTGCTCCTTGGGTGGTTCCCTCCTGAACACAGACGTTACTGGAAGATTTAAGCTTAATGAGTCACACTTACACAATTCACGGCTATTGTTTTCAACCACTTCTCCTCATCAAGTACACCGGCGTTATTAATGACGATATCCAAGTGCTTCCAGTGACTTATGCTCGTTTGAAATGCACCTGGAAATTGATTTGAACGTAAGGATCTCTTCCCTTTCAGTTTCTTTACCTTCAAATTGTTCGAGGTTTGCAACGTCGGCTCGTACGAATATCACCCTTCCACCAAACTCCTTGTTGAGTGCAGCTGAAACCGATCCTCCCAACGATTCATTGAAGTCAACTAAGGTCACACCCTAAAATTTGCATTAAGATGAAAGTGAATTTTGAATTTGTAACTGTAATACCCCAACGCCCTTTAAGAGTAGCTCTCGTACGTAACTCAAACCTAGGCCCGATCCGGCGCCGGTAACCAAAGCAAACTTACTTGCAAAAGAGTACATTGCGAATGGTCATTAATTTGCAACGCTAATTTAATCAGATATCAATGGCACAATTATTTAATTGTGTTTACCATAGTATCCTGCCGATAAACGGTTATCTCAAACTTCAATAAATGTGGCTTTTTGCCCGATTATAAATTCCGCTGGATTAGGATTGCAAATGTCCGATATGATTATAAAATACAAAATGATTGATTCAGCTTCTATAAAATTTATTTCCTCTAATTTCACAAAAAAGGATAAGAAGGCAATAATGCAACATTTCTATGTTTACCTATATGTTCACAATTTGATCTATTCATAGTTTTTATAACGTTAATTCTCTCGCTATGTAATTGTATAATTATTTTAATCGTAGTTCAGGATTCAGGTAGTTTTTAGTACAAGTGCATTGTATACTTTCTTCATCTTGTTAGGCCAACTCCATCTCATTGAAATCCACTCTTCATTTCGTACAATTTTGCTCAGGTGGGCCAGGATTATTGTCTGGAGACTTACAAACGCGAACCACTATGACCAGTTACTCAGATCTGAAGAAGCCACGAGTTCCTGTAAGGTCGGCATTCATTAAAGTTTGGAACGGATTCCCCGAGGAGCTGGATAAGGATGAAAATTAGGTAACTTGAAATCGTTTTATTTATTAAGTTATCTGCCACAGCGAACAGAAACCGAAGATAAGCAGTAAGCTGTACGTCTTGTTCATCTTTTTAGTCGATTCACATTATGGTTGTTAATCATTCTTGCTCATCTTGCCTGTTCCTTTTATCCGTGGCTTAGCCTTCATCAATGTTTGATAACTCAAATTGTAACCATCATCTAAATTGTATTAATCACCTAATGTTTATATATCTTTACCTATGTTAGCCTGATGATGATATTGTCGACATATTGAAACATGTCGCTACTGCTTTGTACATCAACCCTTTAACTCACTGTCATAATAAAATAATCATCATGGAGAAGGTTATGAGTTTTCAACCAACTTCTGAACGTTGTTACTAAATTTGTCCGGATGTCTGTGTGTCTGTGCGTTGGTCGATGTTACACGGTTTAGAAAACTGAAAGTGGTGTCATGTTATAGGACATTCTTTACTGATTCCAAATCTCTAGTAAATGTTTTGATCGGATCACCCGTTCGCCGTCGGGACGCCATTAAGTCAAAATATACACCCTTGAATCTCTCGAGAACGACACATCCAATTACAAAAGGGAAAAAACACGTTTCCTTTATTTTTTGAAACCTATTGAGTTATGATACGTAAACATCACCCTCGCCCCCCTGTGGGGCGGAGGGGGGTGAGTTTTGAAAACTTAAATGGGAACACCTATTTATTTTTATTGCACTTTTGCATTCTCCATAAAACACAATTCTCAAATTGCAAATTGCACCCCCAACTGCAACCCCTTTTTTAGGGGTGGAAAGGGGGAGAAAACGATCTTTTTTACATTTTTTTCTTTCCAACATTTTTTCGTGATTTACGAATTGTCTGTCCGTCATCCTCCTCGCTACCATCTCCCTTAAGGGTGGAAAGAAAAACAATGACTCTTTGTGCAGAATCCGGGGTGCTTGTGTCTGTGGGGGAGGGGGGGGGGTAGTTATATACATATATATTGTACATAGTAGAATTCTACAAGAATTCGCGCCTTTTGATACTTGTTAATTATAACTTAGAAGTACTTGTAATAGTACGAGTTAGACAATAAGGACGAGGCGACCTTAGGAGCCTAGTCGAGAATGCCTAGGTAAACGACAAGTACTACCGGACGTGTATCGTCCTACCGACCTACCCGGTTTAAATTGAACCGAACATCTACCGGACAGTACGAAATGAAAATAATTAATGTCTTAGGTCCTTTTGTTTCTAGTTACGCTACCTACTATACAAAACAGGATGTAATATGATATTTTTGTAGGTACACAAGGTTGTACAAAGTACAAGATTATTTAATTGAATTCCATACATTTCAATGGTGCGAATTTCCAAGACGGAATATGCTATTCATTTTTCATTTACTTGTTATTGAACTGTTCGTCGTCTCGTCCATTATAAGTTACAAGGCATGATTGCTAACCTACTTTTGTTTTGTATTGGAGTAACAGTAAATGCGGTAGAGGTCCCATTTGAAAATCCGGGATTTGATTTTAAAGGAAAAATTGCCTTGATAACGGGAGGTACTCGTGGCATTGGTATTGCTACTGCTTCTGAGCTATTGGCCCAGGGAGTAAAGGTAGAACTGTTCACTAAGTTTAGGTACTACAAATTGTACTGGATTTTGGCATAGGGAGTAACCTTAGTGGGTAGAAACGTTGAAAAGGGAAGGCACGTTGCAAAGCAGTTGAATGAGGAATTTGGTTATGGTCGAGTAATTTTTGTACCTGCGGATGTCGATGATTTAAAACAGTTTGAGGGTAGGTTTAAATTCTGGCACGAAAACTCTACACCAGACTTTGTAGATGCGTTTAAGGTTACTCTATTTTATTGGAAAGGTTTAGACATCTTTGTCAATGGAGCTGGAATAAATAATGAGAGAGAATGGAAATTCCTTATAAGCACCAATGTTGTAAGTGACAATTCTGGAAAAAGTCTAGGTTTGCGAATGTTCGTAGGTAGGATCGCTGCAAGGAACCCTTTTGGGATTTAAGTACATGAGTACAGCAAACCGGCGACCAGGAATGGTTCTCATAAATGTATCGTCTGTATCTAGCTTGGATATTTTTATCACGATGCCTGTGTATAGTGCTTCTAAGTTCTTTATGACCGCCCTTGGTCGTGCATTGGGTGACAAAATTTACTACAACCACAACGGAGTTCGAATTATGACAATTTGCCCTGGAACCACGGACACAGATTTTCTTAATAGATTACAGGAAAGGATTTCTAACCAATTCAGTCCCCTTGCACAACGAATAACTGCCGAAGCACTAAAGGGCTTCACAATACAACCGTGAGTATTATCAATATTTCTTCATTGATTGTACTATGAATATACGCGCCACAGTGTAAAGTCCCCGAAAAACTGCAAAAGAAGTATTCTTTTAAAATAGCAACTCCTTGATTTAAAAGGGTAATAATAATTTAGGCTACTGTTAGTTTCGAGGTTTCGTATTCTTCAATTTCGTTAAAATATACAGGCTCCTGGAACTTCGCCGCGTAAAAATATCGTAACTGACCAGAGAAATATAATTCCAATTATTTAAAGTGGGGAAAAACTGAAACACCACGCCTTCTCGGATAGGAAATAAAATCGTAGGTCCCGTGTCGATGCGATGTTCGGCACGATAAAGATCACTGGTTGAGGGTGAAATTTCTTTAGTTAGGCAAAATTCTAGTAAGGATAGTGCTAACGAGAGTGCTAATAACCAAAGCAATTGATGCGCGGAGAGTTGTTTGGAAATTCGCTGTTCCTATATCTCGGTCCATAACATAAATAAATAATAATATAAGAACTATTAAGGACAGGGGAATGCTAATCAGCTGTCGGACTGTAAACGTTGATTCCGCACCGAAATATTTTACCAAAGATGCAAATATCCAATGGTCAATGTTTCCCTTGTGTACTACAAGGAAGCGAAGTCGGACCAATTTTTAATAAAAAAAAACTCCTGGAGAGTTCATGAAAGATAACATGATGTCAAGATAGAAAACAAACAACAACATGAAGAGCGATGTTGTGTGTTGCTTTGCTTATTGGCACTGAATTTAATAAAACCGCACAAATGTATTAACGTATTTTATTTATTTTCTAATGCCAACCTTTACTTGAGTTAAGTGGACTGTATAATAATTTGGTGCGTTCGCATTAATGGTTGTCTACGAACTCTCTCCGTGATCGGTAGCTGTCCCCTTATATAAACTACCTAGCGGGGGTTGCTTTACAACTTACCTATTATACTTTACAACCTAACATATCGGCCCCCTTGAAAGATGGGAGCTTTCAATAAGAAGTTAATTCTGAAATGAGTTACTACTAAACTAATACTAGGTGCTTGGCCTAACTATTACAATAAATTTACACAAGTTAATAAAAAAAAACCTAAAATGTACTTAAATTTTACTTTCTTCCACTTGTTTTAATCGTTCCTCACTCAACTGGTAATAAACAAATTTTATTTACCGCACGTCTGGTTTCACTCTTACGTGTTTTAACACTTACGGCTCGTACTAACCCGTCGCTTCCTCTGTGTAATGCCGTAATCCGCCCCAACGACCATTGACATGGAGGCTGATTGTCTTCCTTTATGATGACCAGGCTTCCCGTTGCTAACCCTTCATTCTTCTTTAGCACTTTCCATTTACTACGCTGCTGTAGTGTATTTAAATAATCCCGAGACCAACGTGCCCAAAAGTGCTGCGCCAGTTGTTGTAGGTGGTGGAATTTTGTAAGGGTGTTGACCCTTGCCGTTGCCTCTATCTGCTCTTGCGGTAACGAATTTAACGGTGCTCCGATTATGAAATGCCCGGGTGTTAACGCTTCTAAATCATTAGGATCTGAGGATAAGGCGGTTATTGGACGGGAATTGAGGATAGCTTCTACTTGTGTAATGAACGTGTAAAACTCCTCATACGTCAAACTTGTTTGATTAAGTAATCGTTTCAGATAATACTTTACACTTTTGACTGAAGCTTCCCACAGTCCGCCGAAATGTGGCGATCTAGCCGGAATAAACTTCCATTCTATTCTATTATCAATTACATAATTTCGGAATTGTGATTCGCCCATGATGCCCTTAATAATATTATTAGCGCCAGTAAAATTGGTTGCGTTATCGGAAACTATTACTTTGCACAATCCTCGGCGCGATACGAATCTTTTTAATGCATTCAGAAAGCCAAGAGATGTTAAGTCACCCACCAATTCCAAATGCACAGCTTTTGTACATAAACAAACGAATACGCAAATATACGCTTTTACTAGTTTCCGGTTTCGCGTCTTTCCATCTTTCAAATCGAATGGACCCGCGTAACCTACCCCTACAGCTGAAAATGTGCGAGCTGGCTGTACTCTATAATTCGGTAATTCTCCCATTTGTTGAGATAATGGTAAAAGTTTTGCTTTAAAACAGGTAACGCATTTACGTAATACGCTACGAACTACTTGGCGGCCATTTATAAGCCAATATTTTTCTCTTATGCTACCTAATATCGATTGCGCTCCCGCATGTAGGTTTCTGTGATGCTCATTTTTAATTATAAGGGTTGTGAGTGCATGCTTGGGTGGTAAGATTATTTGATGCTTTTGGGAGAATGCAAGCCTTGATTTTTCTAAACGCCCCCCGACTCGTATAATTCCGCTTTGGTCAATAAATGGATTAAGTGAGTTTAAGCTACTGCCAACTTGTATTTGCTTTTGACTCTTTAGTGTCTTGATTTCGTTACTGTAACATTCTCGTTGGGCAATTTTGATCAGCTTTATAGTAGCCGCGTCTAGTTCTAAGGGAGTTAATGGGGAAATTACTTTGATGGTTTTATTTTTGCAATTATTAATGAATCTACTAACATACGCAATGACATGTGTAAGCTTTGATAAACTTGAAAATTTACTAAATATGTCCCATGAAGTTGGTACCGTTGTTATAGAAATTACGGGTTTTATTTCCTGTCGGAATTCTAATGAGGTTTCCCTTTCAACACTGTCATTCGACGTCTCGTACCTTTCCTGGACTAACCATAAAGGCCCTTCCCACCACAATTGCGACCGGCTGAGATCTTTAGGGCTTGCGCCCCGAGAAATTAGGTCACCTGGATTTTCAGTAGATTTTACGTGATTCCAAGTACCCTTCGTGAGTTGCTGTATCTGAGATTCTCTATGACTAACAAACGTTTTTAATTTTGATGGCTCCGTTCTGATCCACGATAACGCAATTGTGGAATCAGACCAATAATAAATTTGATTAATATTCATGTCCAACGCTGTGACCGTCTGGACCACTAACTTACACAGAAGTACGGCGCTGCAAAGTTCAAGTCTCGGTATGGTAATTGGTTTGATGGGCGCTACGCGAGATTTTCCACATACTAGTCTCGATATGATTTTACCCTGAGTGTTTTTGGATCTTATATAAATACACGCTCCGTAAGCCAAGGTGCTAGCGTCACAGAAACCGTGGATTTCGACCGTATTATAATTAGGAAGCAAGATTTTCCTCGGTACTAGGACTTCGTTTAGATGCGATAAATGTGATATGAAACTCCTAAATTTGTTTTCGATTTCGACTGGTACTGTTTCATCCCACCCTAATTTAAATTTCCATAAACTCTGCAGCATGATTTTCGCGGTTATGATTACCGGTCCTATTAATCCTAACGGATCAAATATTTTTGCGATTACCGACAGAATGTGACGTTTCGTTACCTGCTTGAAGGGAACTGAAATGTCTACGTTGTATAAAAAATGGTCTCGTTGTGAATTCCATGTAATTCCGAGTGCGTTTCCGTTATTCGTATCGGTAATTATAAACTGCTCAATTTTTGTGTTTTTTGATAAATGTGTTAATACCTCAGGCTCATTTGACATCCATTGTCTTAACTCAAAGCTTGCGCTGTCTAAAATAGTCTGCACATCCTTTGCCAATCGTTTGGCCCCGTTGATATCAAATGCACCGGTTATTAAATTATCCACATAAAAATCATTTGTTATTATGATTTGCTCGCTTTTGGCAATGATTCGCGGTGATCGAGACCTAATTGCTTTAAACATCTTGTCGCCAAAAAGCTGGCTGGTGCCATGCCGTAAGTTACCGTATTTAAGTCATAAACCCTTAAGCCTTCCGCTTCATTGTCCCGCCATACGATTCTTTGTAATGACCGCTGCGACCTGTCGACAAGAATTTGCCGATACATTTTTGTGATGTCGGCTAGTATTATAACATTATGTCTACGTGACCGAAGGATAATAGCGAAGAGGTCGTCTTGTACCTTAGGCCCTACGTGTAACAAATCATTTAAAGATAATCCGCTTGACGATTTGCATGAGGCGTCAAATACAACCCTGCACTTTGTCGTTAAGCTGGAATTCTTTATGACACTGTGATGGGGTAAATAACAGGCTACCTCCGTTTTACGATTATTGCTGACGCCCGTCATGTGGCCTAACTGTACATATTCGTTCATGAAATTTTTGTATTGTTCGTACACGACTTTGTTTTTCCTTAATTTGGTTTCGTTGCTTATAAAACGTGATATTGCTATATCCCTTGTCTCACCTAATTTGTTTAAATTGTCCCTGAACGGTAATTTTACAATGAACTTCCCCGTCACAGCTTCGCGTTTGTAATTATTTACGAAATGTTGTTCACAGAAAAGGTCCTCGTCTGACATGATTCGAGTATTAGGACATTCCTCGATTTCCCAGAATTTCTCAAGTTGTGTTTGAATGTCTATATTCGTAGCGAGAAAACACTGATTGCTATTTGAATTGATATTTATATGACCCGACAAGATCCATCCTAATTTCGTTTCTTGTAAAGTGGGTTTATTTTTTCCCATTTTGATTTGACCTGTACCTAATAGATCTAAGAACATTCCCGCGCCTAATAACAGATCCACCGGCTCAGATTTGTTAAAGTTTTCATCTGCTAACTGAATATGTTTAGGTAAACATAGGTTGGATTTATCGAAGGTAAATTGTGGCAAGTTGTCTGTGAGTTTTTCAATGATTAAGAATGACAAGTCTGTTTGATAATTTGAGAATCTTGATTGTATTATTGCATTTGTCTTTAGATTAATGTTTGTTAGTTTGCTGCTTATTCCCGCGATGTGCATATCAATTTTGTTACCCATTAAATTTAGTTTTTGAAATAACGATTTCGTCATGAAATTTGACATACTGCCACTATCAATTAGTGCCCTAGCTCTATGTGCCCTTCCTTGTGAATCAAAAATACTTATGATCGCTGTGGAAAGCAAAACGAGTGATTGGTTGACGCTAGCATGAGCCGTGATACTATTTCCTATATCTTGTGAGCTTTCGTTATGAGAAGCAGTTACCGCTATTTCTGAACTATTCGTGTTCGAAACTTGATTTGTTTGTGGATGCGAATTGATTTCAGCTTGATTATTGTCAAGGTGTAATAGGGAATTGTGACGTAGGTTGCAGCTTCGGCAGCGAAAATTTGATTTACATTCCGCCTTTATGTGGCCTGTACGTAAACAGTTAATACAACCCTAGCCTTTTTATTTCTTGTAAGCGCTGCGGTTGAGACAATTCTAAAAACTTTGAACAACTATAAATGTAATGGTCGTCCTTACAAAGTAGGCACTTACGCGTTTGCATCGTTACATGATTTAATGATTTACTACTTGATGATTGTGATTGGGATGTTCTACCGGACGCGCTAGTGGTCTTAGGGTTATGTGAACTAATTGATTCTAGAATTTGGCAGCGGTCTTGTAAAAAGCGTAAAAACTCATCGGTAGTTGGCTCGTGATTGCCTTTGGAGATTATTTCCCATTCCTTCTTAGAATTATAGTCGAGCTTGCCAGTTAATAAGTAAATTATTATGGAACCCCATTGATCAACAGGTTGCCCTATATTGCGAAGAGCCCGATAATGTTTTAAGAAATTATCTAAAAGTTCCCTCAAGTCCCTATGGGATTCTTTGCCGATAGCTTGAAGGTCAAAGATTTGTTTTATGTGATTTTGTATAATTAGTTTTTTGTTTTCATAGCGTTCTTTAATTAATTGCCAAGCAATTTCGTAGTTACTGGCCGACATTTCAAGGGCGCTAATGACCTTGGCGGCATCCCCTTTTAACGCGGCTGCTAAATAATGAAACTTTTGTATGCTATTTATTGTGGAATTATCGTGAATTAACGATTTAAATATATCATGGAAAGACATGAAATCGTCGTAATTTCCGGAAAAGCTGGGCAATTGTATTTGTGGTAATTTTATTTGAGAACTGAGTGGCTGAATTGCATTTGATTGAACAGATTCGCTTCGCGGAGATAATAACTCTTCCGTTTTTGATAATATTTCGTAATATTTGTTTTCGAACATGTCGCGCTCTTGTAATTGAGCCTCTGTGCCTTCGATTAATTCGATAGACGTTTGAGTATTTTGAAATTCATTGAATATATTTCGCATTTGTTCTAACCGAGAATTTAACTGCTTGACTTTATTATCGTCGCTTTCTGCACCACGTACAAAAGTGACGAAATTTGTTAATTGACGCTTGAATACGCCGCGGCGGGCTATCATAGGCTTTAATTCTTCCATTATAAAACGAAAGTCCATAAACTCTTGCGTAAAACGTATTTTAAATATGGGGTGCATTTGGACCCACACAGGTGGGAAGCTTCAAAAACCAAAAACACACACAGTCCGTTAAAAGTTTAAGATAAAAAAGACCTGAAATAAGGGCTTTAAATGTTGTTTCTTTTATTTTTATAGGTGAGTGAATCTTTTGTTAACAGATATTGTAATTTTGTAAACAAATTTTTATTTTTATAGCGAAACGCATTTACGTCTTTGTTTCATTATTCCCAATAATTATTTAAGAGAACAATATCATTATTATGGACTTTTGACGGTCTAACTTTATTAGCGTTATTCCTGCCAATTCTGCTTGAAATAGGTACAGTAGGAAATTTGTGTAGTGGTTGGGTGAAACTTTGATGGGTTTAAAGGGTTTTTGAAATGTGACCAAAGTAGGCAAGTGATTGTGTATTAATATTAATTGATGCGAATCGCGCCATTTTCCCTCTTATCCTTAAGTGGTACCCCAGTACCATTATATGGGTATGAATGTATGAAATATTGTAGATAAACATGACATGAAGATCTGCTCTGATTGCAACAGATTGATCCATTACGTACACGAGTACCTACGTTCCAAAAATATCTCGGTCACATAAGTAATTTACTCAGACTTATACATAGTTCATTATTTGGCAATTTATCTGCTTTTTTCGCACGATAGCTCTCGAAAATATTCAAATGTACCTAACACGCGATATGTAAAGTACCTATTGATCAACGTATACATGCGAACATTAAGTTTTATTTTTCAAATATCTTTATTGCTTCGTATCTTTGAATATTCACTAGGAATAGGAATTTGTACCTTATTACGCTACTTTTTTTTATTTCTCTCTCTAAGTATACAATATGATTTTTATTCAATAACTTCTTTAGTGAGTGGTACATGAATGCTTTCTTAGTAAGATCCATTGACGAGGCGTTTGGATCCAACTTTACTTCACCAGTAAAATTAATGTTTGCTGTCGTTCTTCAATTCGAGAACATGCCAGACTGTATGGACACTTTTAGTGTGATTTAGATCCATTTCAATGGCAATGGCACAATTTGACACTGCTGTAGACTAGCGATACATTTTTTGTTTGTTTGGGGTGTTGGCCTCCCGCAGGACGCTCAAATGGTCCCTGTGAACCTCACCTTACCAGAATAAAATACAGCAGCGGGCATCACCATTGGTATTCTTCTGGTGTGTTTTTATTTTACCAACCCTTTTCCCCCTCGCTTGTTTTGATAATTTTTTCCATTAGTTCGGTGATCTTCCTCCATTTATACTCACTATCCGTATCCAACATCTCCTAGTTGATATTTTGGCATTCCACAATTACCGGACAGTGTTAAATAAAAATTAGTAATTGAAGTTCTAAGTCATTAGTTACTAGTTACGCTACCTACTATAGAATATAGGATGTGATGTAATTTTTTCTACACGAGGTTGTACAAAGTACAAGATTATTTAGTTCAACTCCATGAATTTCAATGGTGCGAATTTTCAAGACGGAATGTGCTATTCATTTTTCATTTACTTGTTATTTAACTGTTCGTCGTTTCGTCTATTATAAGTTTCAAGGCATGATTCTTAACTTACTTTTGTTTTGTATTGGAGTTACAGTAATCGCGGGAGAGGTCCCATTTGCAAATCCAGGATTTGATTTTAAAGGAAAAGTTGCCTTGATAACGGGAGGTACTCGTGGCATTGGTTTTGCTACTGCTTCTGAGCTATTGGGCCAGGGAGTAAAGGTAGAAC
This sequence comes from Pyrocoelia pectoralis, assembly GCA_036250285.1. Taxonomy (NCBI): domain Eukaryota; kingdom Metazoa; phylum Arthropoda; class Insecta; order Coleoptera; family Lampyridae; genus Pyrocoelia; species Pyrocoelia pectoralis. The sequence continues at coordinate 2,404,868 of CM070081.1, forward strand.
TGTTCACTAAGTTTAAGTACCATAAATAATACTGGATTTTGGCATAGGGAGTAGCCCTGGTGGGTAGAAACGTTGAAAAGGGAAGGAACGTTGCAAGGCAGTTGAATGAAGAATTTGGTTATGGTCGTGTAATCTTCGTACCTGCGGATGTTGGTAATTTAAAACAGTTTGAGGGTAGGGTTAGCGTTTAAATTTTGGCAAGAAAACTCTACACCAGACTTTGTAGATGCGTTTAAGGTTACTCTATTTTATTGGAAAGGTTTAGACATCTTTGTCAATGGAGCTGGAATCAATAATGAGACAGATTGGAAATCCCTTATAAGCACCAACGTTGTAAGTGACAATTCCTAATAAAGTCTAGGTTTGCGAATGTTCGTAGGTGGGATCGCTGCAAGGAACCTTTTTGGGATTTAAGTACATGAGTACTGCAAACGGGCGACGCGGAGGGGTGCTTATAAATGTCTCGTCTCTTCTTAGCATAGATGTTTTTATCACGATTCCTATGTATTCCGCTTCTAGGTCATTTGTGACCGCTCTAGGACGTGCTTTGGGTGAAACAATTTACTACAGCCACAACGTAATTCGAGTTGTGACGATTTGTCCGGGAGCCACGGACACAGACTTTCATTATAGATTTCCGGAACGGATTTCTAAGGTATTCAGCCCCCTTGCACCACAAATGAGTGTCGAAGAACTAAAGGGCTTCACATTACAACCGTGAGTATTTCAATATTTCTTCATTGACTCTAGATTGTACTGTGAATGTACGCACCACAGTGTAACGTCCCCAAAAAACTGCAAAAGAAGTATTCTTTAAAAATAGCAAGTCCTTGGTTGAAAGTGGTAATGATACAGTTTAATGTAGGCTGCTGTTAGTTGTAAGGTCTCGTATTCTGCCATTTCGCTAAAATATCCTGGAACACACTGTTAACGTATCATAGCACCCGCGGTATGTTGAAAATATCGAGAGAAAAGCTTATTAAAGATGTAAAGTAAACAAACCGCTTTGTACAATAATTACCTTAGTTTGTTTCTTAGTTTCAAGAAATTCATCCCTTAGAAGGTGATTACTACCTATATACACCCAGCGGGACATGTTTTACATCTGGACGCTATAGTTTTATCGATTGGCGTACCCGTAATGTACACACGACCACCTAAAGTTACATTAATCCCTCATTTCTTAAGATGGCGTCCAGAGTAATTACCAGAATGCCAGTGGAAGGGGGGAGGGGTGGCTTTAGATGTCTAGGTTCTACTTTTTTTTACTTTAATCCTGAATATTCAGCGGGATTTAATTGTATGTAAGCAATATTTGCGTGGATCGGTGAAGTTTCACTAAAGGCATTGAGGTTTTAGAATATACCGTTTCAAAGTTTTTGAAGATATTGGATTTTTCCAAATTGCAGCGCTGCCAGTTTATCGAACGTTTTTGTGTTCATATTTAAGCAATTGGTAATATCTGATCAAAGTATCATTTTTATAACCATTTATAACAACAAAAGGGTAATAGAAATTAAGGTAAGTTAGTGCTTACAAGAACAACTGAGCTAGTCTGGAGCAAGCCAGATCAACACTTACGAATTCTGTTTATCATTAGAAATATTTGCAGTTCTTTCAGAATCAACGCGTTCACATTATATGTAACTTGTACCTTGGCAATTTATTTGAATGTAATAACTCATTTTAGTACCTATTTTTTATCATTATCTAAAATCAGTTTCATTTTCGATACCACAAAGCACTTCAGGATAATTGAACGGGTTAGTTGGTCCAAAAATGAATAGGGCTACCTCAATTTCGGATAGGGGAAACTAGCAGTTACTTTATTTTGAACAACTAGTAAAAAATCTGATTAATGAAGTAACTCTTTGCTTATCTTGCAGATCCAGTAATGTCGCAAAAGCAATCATTTTGATGATACAATACGGAAGTCATGGAAGCGTGTGGATTTCGGAAGATAACGAGTCACCTTACGAAGTTCAGTTTCCTGATCGACATTCTATGAAATAGATAAGAGTGTGGCAAGATTCTGCTTCATAAATAGTTGTGTTAGATTAGTAGATGGGAGGAATAATAATAATAATTATGAAACTTAGATTATAGCTCACCTTTTACGTTTACAATATATTTGTGTCTTTGTGTTTTAAGTTATTTACTTGTTTGCATTTTATACAGTAAGTGGACCTTTTTTGAGTCCAATTCAGCTAATGCTTCGGCATTCTCATTCCCTGTCGTTCCAGCATGCCATTAACCCATATGAGGGTGTTGCCAAGAGCCTGCAGGACAACCCTACTGTCACTGGAAATTCTATTAGTTTTGTTCTTCATAAGAACTTTTCTGGCACTAACGTTATTAGCGTTATTCCTGCCTGAAATACAGTCGGAAATTTGCGTAGAGGTTGGGTGAAACCTTGATGGGTGTAAAAGGTTTTTGAAATATGGCCAGAGTAAAATTGTAACAGGTTGAACCATTACGTATATGAGTACATTCCAAAACTACCTTGTTATTCAAACTTAGTTAATTATTTGGTAATTTATCTGCTTTTTTCACACGATACCACGATGAAAATATTCAAAAACAACGTAATACCATTGAATAACTAATACTTAGTTATTCAATGGTAATACCAAAACACTGTTTTGTAAATTACATGCGAACATTAAGTTTTATTTTTCAAACATCTTTATTGAAGAAGAAAACCTTGTTACTAATGGGTTTCGCTCTTCGCTGTACAAGTAACCACAGCAGAGTAGGTAGTTCGTGTCTGGTACCTTTAAACCGTCTCCGTTACATTTTCAGTTGTTGCTACTACGCGTTATTTACACGATCTTTTGACATACTAAAAGAGTATTTATGCGAGCTTGCACTGCACAGTTCTCTTCGCTAATTTTATCACGGTTTTTTGAAGGAAAGTTCTGTAAGAAGAACCGACAGGAAGTAAAATTGTTTATTGTATTATTATCTATTACAAATACAACCCGGAAAGAGAAAGAACAATTTCCAACCCAAAGCATCTTATAGTACCATTACAATAACATCAACTCCTTTTTGCCATTTCCTTCCTGTTAGGAAATGTAATTTCGTAAGGCATCTGCCCATCTTCTACTACCCATACGCTACCATTGGGCCCATTTTTTAAGATTACCATTGCGGCTAATGCTACCGATTTTACACTGTAAAATATTTTAGAATTAAGTTACAATTATTTCCAACAGTACTAACGGTTGCAATAGAATGCTTTCCAAGATTTGCACTGCAATATCCTTAAGGCCTGGCGCCAAAGCGTCTGAAATAGCATTAACAATTTGAGCTCGAGATAATAGTTCGGTGTCAGTATGTCCCGGACAAAGCGTAATTATTCGCACACAATTGTAAGAATAATAAAGTGGATGACCTAAAGTGCGTCCAAGTGTGTTTACAAAATTCCTTGTAGCGCTGTTAGCCGGTGAAAGAAAGACGGGATCAATACCATAAATACCGGATGTATTGATTATAACTCCACCGTTTCCTCCGTTAGCTTTACTCATGTATTTAAGTCCTAATAATGTTCCATGTAGTATGCCGACCTGTTAATCGCCTTTTAAATGTTATATTTCACATTTTTAGATCACTTACCACATTTGTATTAATTATGGACATTTGCTCCGTTTCCTTAACCGATCCAACGTTATTGAAAACAATATCTAAACCTTTCCAGTGATCAAAAGACGTGCTAAAAGCATCTAAAAGAAACATTTTTGAATTGTACAACACTACCAATCACTTTCTAGTTGATCAGCTTTAGTAACATTTGCAGGTATAAAAATAACTTTTCCGGGTCCAAATCTTTCGTTAAGCAATCTAACTGCCGACCATCCTGTAGTAGTGTTGACACTAACGATGGTAATACCCTAAAACAAACTCAGCTACATGGCTACATCGTTTCTCAATTGATAAGCAGATATACCTTAACTCCATTGTTCAAGAGCTCAGTGGCAATTCCAAAACCGATACCACGAGAGGCTCCAGTTACTAATGCAATCTTTCCAGTGATATTATATTCTGAATTTGCAAACGAAAAAATTGCAAAAATTGGGAAGAAGTAGTTTACGCTGATTCGAACCATATCTTCGTTGAGCTGCCATACGTTTCAATGAACAAAATAATTTTGTGCGCACATTTTTAAAATTCCATAATTTTGCAAAGTGCAAAAAAAGTTTAATACTGTAAGAACATCAAACATGAATAAAAACATCATAATGGTGGGAATACGAATATTAATTGCATTCATAAAAACAAATAATTATTCAGTTCGTATCTATATTTATTTTAAAACATTTACAAATTAAAAAAGATGTATTCCAAAAAATAAAAATTTGAATGAAATTACATACTTGTATTTATTATTAAAATTACTAATACAATTCCACAACGTAAGATGAAACGAAATCTTCTTGTGTTTCAAATGAAACTTCACTTTGGAAGATATACAGGGTGATTTGTAACCTCCTGACCAAATTGAAAGGGCAACTGGGAGAGATCAAAATAAAGTTATTTTTTTAATTAATTTTTGATCAAATTGTAATAATAAGAAAGTTACAAATGTTTAACATTTCAGACGAATTATTGATTTGACAAATAATTAACCTACTTAAATTCTGACATTAATGTAATGTTGACGTTTGAAATTGTTGGGATGTTTGAAGATCTCAATACGTTCGTAGATTTTCCTTTGGTAGAAGGAGGAATTTGTTAAAATACGTCCAGATACAAGCAGGTATATTATAGTTGTTGCTAGGATATATGTTGTTGATATAAATAGTCAATAAATTACATTTTTCACTAATTACATCTTGTGAATGATTCACTGCGTTTCTGTTACCCTGCTCACAGGTTATGGGCCCAGAGTTGCGAAAACAGAAGTGTATCATTTTGCATTGATTGTAAAGTTGAAATTGTTTAATTGAACTGAATATTCAGTAAAGTGACTGAACAGTGCACTGACAGTTTTTTAAAAGTTAACTGATAAAAGAGGTAAAAGTTCTTGGAAGAAATGGCATCGGGAAGTGATGGTCATTTGACAACTATCGAAAAGTTGCGAGGAAGCGAAAATTACCATACATGGGCGTTTTCCATGAAAAGTTTGTTGGAACTGAACAGTTTAGAAGAATGTATCGTCGAAGGCGCTGTAAAAGATGCTGATAAGAATCGGAAAGCAAAAGCGACAATTGCGTTAAGTCTAGATACGTCAATATTTGTTCACGTTCAAGGTGTTACAACAGCGGCCGAAATGTGGGAAATTCTTCGAAAATTGTACGAAGATAAAGGTCTTGCAAGGCGTATTGCACTTTTAAGAAAACTAATTTCCACTCAACTGGAGAGTTGTTTATCGATGTCAGAGTATGTCAGTCAAATTATTGGAACCGCCAATAAATTAGATGGAATTGGTTTCCATGTAAATGAAGAATGGTTAGGTTCAATATTACTGGCAGGGTTACCTAACGAGTTTAAGCCGATGATTATGGGATTAGAGAGTAGTGGAACGGCAATCACTGCTGATATCATAAAATCAAAGTTGCTTGATGTTGCCTACGAAAAGGTGTCCGATAATGCGTTTATTGGAAGGCAAAGAAAAGACCAAAGACATGTGGATATAGGGTGGAGCGAAAAATTTTTTTTTTAAATTTCAGGTGGCCTGTATACGGAATAGTTGCCTTTGGTCAAATGTATTAACTGTGCAAAATCTTACCAAAATCGAACTTGATCTTTGGCTGCCAAAACGACCTCGTATTTTTAACTTTGTACCATAATTTACCAAAAAAGTTACATAATCATTTAATATATGCAAATCAAATTTAAACTTGTACTATATCAAAAATGGCAATTGGTAAAATTGATGTTAAGATAACTAAAATCCTTGAAAAAAGGTTAGCGCGTAAAGCTAAAAGTAATAAGAGGACAGAAATAATTCCCAACGAAGACGATAAAACTTACCAAGTAACATCTAGTGCTTCGGAAGATTCTTCCAGGAGATCCAGCATATGCTCTAACGAGAGTGTCGAGCTTCAACTTCCCAAAAGTGATATTTTAAATCAACCTTCCACTTCTCAGATGAGAACGAAACTTCCTTCTTTAGCACAGGCTTGTGACCGAACAGGAGTTTCAGACAGATCCGCTGCAATACTTGTTAATAGTGCTTTAAAAGACTTGGGAATAATAACAATGGAAGCGTCATCTAAAATAATTGACCGAAGTAAAATTAGGAGAGAAAGAGTTAAAGCTCGCAAGGAATTAAAAAAAAACATGAAGAAGAAGCTACCTGTGTCTACGGAATATATTTTGATGGAAGAAAAGATAAAACTTTGGTTCAAATAAGGGAACGAGATATTCTTTCAAGAAAAACAATTACAGAAGAACATATCGTATTGGTTTCAGAGCCGGGTTCCGTCTATTTCGGTCATATAACTCCGTCTTCCGGAAGTGCTCAAAATATTAAAAGGGGCTTGTTAGAATTCCTGGAAAAAAATATAAATATTTCCGAAGTGCAAGCAATTGGGTGCGACGGAACAGCAGTAAATACAGGTCATAAAAATGGAATACTAAGACAACTTGAACTTTCTTTATCGCGCCCTCTGCAGTGGTTTGTTTGTTTAATGCACACTAATGAACTGCCATTGCGACATCTGTTGCAGCATTTAGACGGAAAAACTACTGGCCCAAAAGGTTATTGTGGAGAAATTGGGAAAAACCTAGAAAACTGCGAAATCCATCCTGTTGTAAAGTTTAGAAAAATAGCTGTTAGTTTGCCTGAAATTGATCTTAACGAGTTAAGTACAGATCAACAATACCTTTACGATATCTGCAATGGAATTTCTAAAGGAATAATCTCGTCAAGCCTGTCACAACGAGAACCTGGCAAAATGGCACATTCAAGATGGTTAACAACTGCCAATAGAATATTAAGATTCTATATTTCTACGAAAAATCCATCATACAATTTAACTATTCTAACAGAATACGTTATGAAAGTTTATGCGCCAACTTGGTTTGAAATTAAAATCCGACCTTCATGTCGACACGGCAGCTATCATTTTTTTGGCATAATAAGGAAAAGTAGGTTTTTGCCTAAAGAGCTTAAGAAGGTGGTAGATCCAGTACTACAACGAAATGGTTACTTCGGTCACCCTGAAAATTTGTTATTAGCAATGCTAGCTGACGATAGGAAATATATTAGAGAATTGGGTCTTCGCAGGATACTAAAGTGCAGACAAGCAAAACATAATATTAACCAAGTTCGTGAATTTAATATTCCCAGTTTCAATTTTAATGCAGATGACTACTTTGAACTAGTTAGCTGGCAGTCATTAACAATTACAGAACCGCCTCTGACAGTAAAAATTTCAGATAACGAACTCCAGGAAATGATTTCTGATGTCCCCGCTGAAATCGAAATGTTAAAATTTCCATGTCATTCCCAAGCAGTGGAACGCTGTGTGAAGTTAGTTACGGAGGCATCAGCGGCAGTATGTGGCTATGAAGCAAGAGACGGATTTATAAGATCAAGGATCGCCTCCAGAGTCTCACTACCAAAATTTGAGACAAAAGGTCAATATTGTCAAGTTCTTAAAGACAACTAAATATGAAGAAAACATAAAAAGGGTGGGTGGGTGGTGGAACTCGATTTGCAGCCACCTCCACGCGGTGAGTTCTGGGTTATTTTCATCAAGAAATCAAGCCCTTGGGTTCTTTATGAAAATAAGCGAAGAGCTGCATAGAAGGATACGAACCACCTTTTTTTCAAAATGGAACGTCAAATTGGCAGCCAAAGAAGGAGTCCCAGCAAACCAAGTTTTTGCACAGTAATTCACATATACAAGAGGCAACCATTCCATATACAGGCCAACTTATTGGTCGCAAAAAATTTTTTTTTGCCATTTTCGCTCCACCCTGTGGAATTTGGGGCTGGTAAAAAAGAAAAGAAATTTTCTAATTGGAATAAGATAAAATGCTATACGTGTGGTAAAAAAGGTCATAAAGCAAGTCAGTGCTTTAAGTCGACTGAGAAGTTACCTGAAAAGACAAAGTCAGAAAAAGAAGCATTGTCGGCAGTATTTTTATCGAAAAATGGTGCTCATGATAGTAATGTTTGGTATATCGACAGTGGTGCGTCACAACACATGACTCCACATGAAGATTGGCTGGAAAATGTGAAACCTTCATCGGTAAGCGACATTTTAACAGCAAATGATGAAAAGTTGAAAGTTTGCGGAAAAGGAGATTTGACACTGAAAGTACAAGGTAAAGAATTTGATGTTAAAAGTGTACTGTGTGTACCAGGATTAAACACAAATTTGCTATCAGTTGCGCAGATGGTTAAAAACAAAAAGAGAGTGATATTTGACGAAAATGGTTGCACCGTGTATAATCAAAATCAAGAGAAGATTGTTCAGGTAGTGCCTGGTGATGGTGTTTATAAAATACAATCTGAAAGTGATATTCGTGTTATGAGCACTAGAGTCAGCAATGATATTTCTTTATGGCACAAACGGTTTGGACATTTGAATGGTGTTGATTTGTGCAAGATGCGAGACGGAGTTGTTGAAGGTTTGACATTTACAGGAAATGCTGACATATGGAAAAATTGTGAAGTTTGTAAAGAAGGAAAACAATGTAGATTGCCTTTTAAGTAGAGTGAAAATCGAGCTGAAAAACTTCTTGATTTGGTACATTCAGATCTATGTGGTCCAATGGAGACTGTATCCATTGGTGGAAGCAGGCATTTTTTGAGTTTCATAGATGACCATTCAAGAAAGTTGTATGTCTATTTTCTGCATTCAAAGTCAGAAGTACTTGAGAAATTGAAAGAATTTAAGAATCATGTTGAAGTGCAAACCGAAAGAAAAATAAAAAGAATTCGAACGGATAATGGAACAGAATACTGCAATGAAGATTTTAAAAATTATCTGAAAAATTGTGGGATTGAGCATCAAACCTCAAACATTTATACGCCGCAACAAAATGGTGTTGCTGAAAGAGCAAATCGAACATTAATGGAAAGAGCTAGATGTATGATTTTTGAAGCGAAATTAGACAAGTCATATTGGGCTGAAGCCATCAACATGGCTGCGTATATTATTAATCGTTCGATCAGTTCGGTATTGAAGCCACAAACACCAGAAGAAATATGGTCTGGTAAAAAGGTTGACGTAAGCAATCTGAGAATTTTTGGTTCAGAAGTAATGGTTCACATTAATAAACAGAAAAGAACAAAATGGGACAAAAAATCTGTTAAGATGTTATTTGTCGGTTTCAGTGAGGGCATAAAAGGATATAGATGTATTGATTTTAAATCCAAGAGGCTCATCACAAGTCGAGATGTTTATTTTTTAGAATCAGATAGTAAAAGAGAAGATACGTTGGTTTTACGAGAAGATTTAGATTCTATGAGAGAAAATGTAGCAGAAGAACGACAAATTGAAGAACATGTTGATACAGAAAGAGAAGAAATTGCTTCTCGGCAAAATGAATTTGATGAACCTATAATTGAATTTGAGAATATGCAAGAAGTACCTGAGGTTTTACGCCGTTCTTTACGTGAACCAAAACCTAAAAATTTTGATGACTATGTAACATATGTTGCCAAAGAAGAAATTGAAAATGATAATGATCCAATAACTATTGAGGATGTCATGAACGAAAACGATGATATGAAATGGAAGATAGGTATGGATGAAGAAACGAGTTCTTTAAAAGAGAATCGGAAGGCAATTAAATATAAATGGGTTTACAAAAGAAAACGTCACAAAGCCAGGCTAGTAGCCAAAGGATGTTCGCAGACATTTTGACCAAAGCTGTTTCTGGACCGAAAATGAAGCTTTGCTGTAATTCAATGGGCATTAACTATTAAAAATCATCCAGTTTTTGATATGTATGTTCTGTATTTTTAATAATTAATGAGTGAGGGTGTTAAAATACGTCCAAATACAACCCACTGAACACAGTACATCCATGAAACGTTTCTAAATGTTGCATAAGGGTTACAAATGAAACATTCCTAAGAAACATCTAAGACACATTACTGGTACATTCCTGTCGAAAGCGAATAAATGGTAATGTCTAATAAACGTTTCAATTGATATGTTACATAAAATACAAAACATACACATTACAACATGAACGTTTTAGATATGTATCCAAAAATACATCTTTGTGATGTATTTTTTGGAATGTGATAACGTATAACATTTTAGAAACGTTACAAATGTGATGTTTCGTTTGAAACAAAATAGTTATATTTCAAAGTTAACGTTACGGAGTTGTGTTTAGTAGTGTTGTACCAGAAACCTTATCAGTTGAAACATATCGTAAGAAACACATCATACACGTTTCGGTGTGAACGTTTTAGATATGTATCCAAAAATATATCTCTGTGATATATTTTTTGGAATGTGATAACTAAAGTTAGGATGCCTTTTTTATAAATGGACAAACATAAGGCAGACCCTATTTAAAATCCGTTTTAGAGTACGCACTTTCCAAAAATGCAAACTTTATTCTGCCTTTTTTGGTTTCTGTTAGTTTTATTTTGCGTTTTTTACCTTTTTTTTTTTGATATTTTCGCGTAAGTCTTTAGTACCTTTTCTTTAGTTTTTAGTTTTTTGAAATGTAAGTATTTTTTAATTTTTAGAGTTTATATAGGTATATTTTTCTGGGTAATTTCTAAGAAAGCAAATTGTTTGAAAGGGAAAGGAATTTGGTATACAAACTGAATACAAACTTTGTCTATAATATTTAAGCCTTTTACAATAATAACTCGGATGAGTCATTTCCTTACTTTGAAATATTTCCCATTGTATTATTTCTACCTGCAAGCTGCACCTACATACAGTCTTTGTTGAAATTGCATCCCTTAGTCATTATGCCTTGTTAAGCGTATTTTAATTAGCCAGAAAACTTTATTGAAAAAGAATACCAGCAGATAGCATCTATCAACTGTAATTACTTTTTCAAATAAATGGTTGTTTGTCTATATTTAAATTGAATATGTATGTGTTGATTTTATCTCGACAGTTTTCGCTTTTCCGTGCCATTTTTGTCCTTTTTTGTCTTTTTAGATGCTTTTTTTAAATTATTTTTTATGCCTTTTGCCTGCCTGTTTTAAACTTTCATTTTGTCTAACTATCCTAGCTTTAGTGATAAAGTATAACATTTTAGAAACTTCATTAAAAATGTGATGTTTCGTTTGAAGTCATCTTTCAAAGTTAATGTTACTTGTATAGAAACCTAATCACTTGAAACATATCGTAAGAAACTAAAAATACACGTTTCAATGTGAGTGTTTTACATATTTATCCAAAATTACAATTTAGTGTTTAATTGGAACGAAAAATTTCCGTTTCCAAAAATAGATTTATTCATCATAAGTAGATGGGTAATATTGCACATCTAAATGGCTTATTTGCCAGCGAGTCGGTAGCTCAGGTAGTTTGCGTGGATGTTTTCTGAATTCCTAAACAAGCGACCGATGTTCGAATCCCACTTGAAGCAAAAGGATTTTTCATCATCACCGATCTCCTTCGAGTCTACACTAAAAGAATTTTGGTGGCCCTGGAGAAGAAGCCACCGGAGTACATGGGGCCCTGCAGGCCCTGCGCACTGGGAAAAGAGCCCCTCAGAGCAGTTGGGGCTCTCGGTACCATAGTTTCTACCACATCTTAATTTTTTTTATACTCAGGTATGTTTCAAATGAAACATATATGAGACATTTCAAATATTCACGTATGAAACATTTATAAGGACACATTTCTCCTACATATCAATAAATTACTCTCCGATATGTTTCTTGAAACATATATAAAATGTTTCGATGTAACGTTTCTGTGTTGTTTCAAATCTAGGTTTCTGAAGGCGGACATTAAACATCTATGTTATGTATATGATACGTTTCTGTCGCTGTTTCGGAGATGTTTCATGTTTCAGAGATACGTTTCTAAAATATTTCAGAAACGTTTTTTTGCACTGTGGGAAGTAGGTATATTATAGTTGTTGCTAGGATATATGTTGTTGATATAAATAGTCAATAAATTACATTTTTCACTAATTACATCTTGTGAATGATTCACTGCGTTTCTGTTACCCTGCTCACAGAATTGCATAGAGGTTTGGTTTCTTGAAACAGAATATTGCGGCCGTTTTGGAGACGGAAACGCAAGTGCTAACCGATCTACCAGTTTCGCCGATGTACACTAAACTACAAGAACAAGGAATGCTATACACACCTTTGCAAGATAAAGGTTCGAATTTATCTTTGGGGTTGGCTAAGGTCTGGGACATTCTATTAGATGAATTGTAAACGACCTTGATTTCGTGTCTCCAAAGAACCTTCCGAATGCGATTTGTGACATTGTGGACATAGGGTAAGAACGCAATGACTCTGGTAACCTTCTCCTCGGTCATGCGTGGTTTTGGGATTAGATGACGATTTATAACCTTACGGATTTAATTCCAGTGAAAAGAATTGTTGACTAATGTGGTGGTGACATGCTGGAATTCGTTCCGAAAGTGTTAATCTTATTGGAGGGGTTTAATTGGAATAAATCTAAAAACCTTCTCAATGGATAAATTTATTGTTAAGTAAATTAATACATTCTTATGTTTCGATAAAGAATTATCATCATCAGGCTACTAAGAGAGATGAAACTCAATAATGGAGGGAAAATTATGAGGATGAACTAAAAGGATGGGTCAACGAGACAAAAATTGTTCAAAAATCGTCAAAATAAAATTAGATCTTGAGGAAATAATAGTTGAAGAAAATTATAACATTACTAATTAAAGGCTAGTAAAACCGCCAGCAATAAATTGAAGAAAAGCACAAAATGAAATCAGATTAACGGCTGAGAACATTATTCTTCATTATTATTCTCAGCGGTTAATCCGGCTTCATTTTGTGCTTCTCTTACAAATTCCACTTATACCTCCAACTTGTAATTCTACTAATTCTAGTATACTGCAGAAGAAGTAATTTTATAAATGCAATAATTTAAAATGAGGTGCAGAGTTGACTGGATCCAATTCAAGGTAAAACTAAGCTAATTATAACAAACATTGTTGAAGCCAAATTATTATTTGGGAAATGAAATCGCAGCTTCTCATAAAATTGCGCAATATGCAAACTCACCAAACAAAATATTCATCTTTTCATACTTAACATACCATTAAGGATACACTCCATATACACTATATTTCTGAATTCTCTTTTCTCTCTGTCTCTCAAGGTTTTTGGTGAACGATAGCAACAGTAGTTATATCATTTACCATATCGAATGAATGAGACCTTCAGTAACACAGAAATGCAGCGCTCTTACTTAACTGTTATTGCAACAATAATAGTTTGTTGTACTTCTTTGGCAAGTACCCAATTTGAGATAAAAGGTAAAATAGCTTTGGTGACTGGTGGATCTCGTGGTATTGGTTTCAGTATCGCATCCGAACTTTTACGCAATGGGGTTAAGGTATATGTGCACTATATTTGATATTACGATATAAATGGAATACGTACAGGGCCTTACAATTGTCGGTATCAGTGTGGACAGAGGAAGAGCGGCCGCAAAATCGCTGAATGAACAGTTTGGACCAGGCAAGGCTATTTTTATACCCGCTGATGTTGGTGACATGGGCCAACTTGAAAGTAGACTTAAATTTCTACAAATAAAATTACTGTGTTAAGTTTTACAGATGCGTTCAAGATCTCAATCGCTCACTGGAATGGTTTGGATATTATTATTAATAATGCTGGTATACTTAATGATGTTAATTGGACCGTAGAAATTAATACTAATATCGTAAGATCTTTTTTGAGGAAATATCGAATTTAAGCTCATTTCACAGGTGGGAACCTTGCAAGGTACCTCTCTGGGACTCAAGTATATGAGAAAAAATGGACGACGACGTGGAGGGGTTATAATTAATATATCATCAATTTTTGGTATCGCTGAACTTGTGTATGCGCCAGTTTATAGCGGTACAAAAAGTTTCATTGTGACACTTGGACGTGCTCTGAGTCATTCTGCATATTATGACTATAATAAGATTCGAGTGATTACACTTTGTCCCGGATTTACACGTACGGATTTATTAGACAGAGTTGTGCTATTTAATGGTACTTCAGACACTTTCAAACCGGGGCTCAAAGAGATGGGTTTGACGGTTGTGGATAACACATTCTTACAAACGTAAGTAGCCTTAGATCTTCCATTGTTAACAATATTATTCCATTCACAGAGCGGAAAACGTCGGTAGGGGAGCAATAACGGTTTTAGAAGAGGGGGCCAATGGCAGTGTATGGATTGTGGACGACGAGCAACCTCCCTACGAAATTGAATTTCCAAAGAGGCAATATCGTCGAAGAAAGGCAAGAATGGAATAAACTTCTGTATTCAATAAAAGGGGTATTGTGTATTTAGTTAATAATTAGATGGCATATGGCAAATATATAGTTAAAAATGAACTCATCACTTTACGTATCGTTTAAACTATCCTTAAATACCTTTGCCACAACTTGAAAATCCATTAAAAAATCGCCATGTATGTACAGCTTATTTAAACTGGTGTAGTGAAGTGGTTGTATGTGTGTAAATACGACGTGTATCCCGTGAACATAAAGTATATATTAAAAATCACCACCATTATCTATGACCGGAACAACTACTTGACGGATTTATATTAAGTTATTAAATGAAGACTTTTAATGGAATTTTATTATTATTCCTTTTACATTGTAGTGTGAATGAAGTGGATAAAATGGAGCATGCCACTTCTCCTTTTTCCTCTTCTGAATGAAAGTGTGCTGCTGGACATGATACTGAGAACAATATCATCATCAACATCAAATTCAACACTTTGACAGAAAGAGTTCAAATGTTGTTTTCCGCTCAATGTAGTTTAAAATTATCCCGCAAGAGTTCTACAGCTACAACTTTTGATGTAACACGAAATCTAAAGAATCAAAAGCGTTGTCCAACTGAAATGCTTTATTGACTTGAAGGCTTAGCGTGGAAACGTCCCCAGAGTGGAGGATTCACGAAAATGCCCAATTGCTGTTGAGGCATGCGTAAATACAGCATGTAAAAGATCTCTTAAGCAAGTGAGTGATGTGTGAGGGAATAGGTAGCAAATCATATCAAATAGTGATAGAATGGGAAACGCGAGTTACAGACGACACTTATGAGGCTGGTGGGAGTGAATAAAATTATAATAGGTGGAAAAGACCGAAAAGGGGATAAACTAACCTAAAATTAAAAGAATAGAAGAAAAACCCTACAAAAAAGAAACCTCTAGAAACCGCAAACAAAAAGATGACATAATTACGATGATTAATGCAAGGAATAAAAGCCTATAAGGGTGATATCTGGATTACACGAAGATGAATGAAGTGGTAACGAAAATAGTGGAAGCGGGACATGACATTCGAAAATTAAGCCATTACTTCACATCAAGATAATTATTCAAATTTGGGGACCGCCATTAAAGTATACTAGTGTCATAATTGACCTATTCTAGTTACTACAAAACCTGACCACTAGGTACCGTATCTTCAAGTACTGTTTCCTTCAACATTTTACATTTCCCTTGGAAGTTGTAGATGATAGTATTTTTTACCTCTTAGTATTCGTTCAGAATTTTGAAATTTAGCATCGTCTACTTTTGTTAGGCATTATGTAAATGTATCCGAATTTTGGAATTTCCCTCTTAAATGGAGTGTTTGCTGTCTTCTGAGATTTTCACTCTATATTTGGAAACTCAGTTTCACAGATTTTGAAAAATTATGTCAAAACTTTAATTATCAGTTTTAAACCCCTTTTTAGGAACTGTACGCGTATGTCATACTGTGATACTGTTTCACTTGGAATATTTTCCATAAACTTCCACGGACCTTTTGGAATTTCTTTGGAACATTTTCACTAAGTAGACATATTCAGAACAGTTTACCTTCCTTTTGAAAACCGTAGGTCTCAGATTAGACTTGGACTTCTTTGAGATATAAGCTTTTCAATACAATACTATTCAAATTTGAAAATGTATTCTACTTCTACATAATATTATGTAATTCAAAATTTAATTATGTATAAACCCATTAATCCTCTTTTTATCTAGTTTTATTTTTATGAGCATGTTACGAAATTTCTACTTCAAGTTTTCAACACAAATCAAGGTAAATCTAAGCAAATTAATAACATTGTGAAATCCTAACAAATATTTGGGAAATTGAAACGCCAGCTTCCCACAAAATTACACAATACACAAGCAAGTACATCTTTTCATACTTAATGTGTCATTAAGTACATACTCGGCACTTTTTTTGTGACCTATCTTTGCTTTCTGTCTCTCTCTTCAAGGTTTGTGGTGAACAATAGTTATAGCAGTTACCATATCGAGTGAATGGGACCCTCAGTAACCCAAAAATGGCCCGCTATTACTTAACTGTTGTTGCAACAATTATAGTTTCCTGTACTTCTTTAGCCAGTACCCAACTCGAGATAAAAGGTAAAATAGCTTTGGTGACTGGTGGATCTCGTGGTATTGGTTTCAGTATCGCATCCGAACTTTTACGCAATGGGGTTAAGGTAAATGTGTACTATATTTGATATCACGATATAAATAGAATACTTAGGGCCTTACAATTGTCGGTATCAGTGTGGACAGAGGAAGAGCTGCCGCAAAATCGCTGAATGAACAGTTTGGACCTAGCAAGGCTATTTTTATACCCGCTGATGTCGGTGACATGGGCGAACTTGAAAGTAAACTTAAATTTCTACAAATAAAATTACTGTGATAAGTTTTACAGATGCGTTCAAGGTCTCGATCGCTCACTGGAAAGGTTTAGATTTTGTTATTAATAATGCGGGTGTAGTTAATGATGTTAATTGGACCGTAGCACTTAATACTAATATGGTAAGTACTTTATTGGTAAAATATCGAATTTAAGCTCGTTTCACAGGTGGGAACCTTGCAAGGTACCTTTTTGGGGTTCAAGTATATGAACAAAAATGGACGAGGACGTGGAGGGGTTATAATTAATATATCATCAATTTTTGGTATCGATCATCTTCAGTATACGCCATCTTATAGCGGTACAAAGGGTTTCATTGTGACGCTTGGACGTGCTCTGGGTGATCCTGCTTATTATGATTACAATAAGATTCGAGTAATTACACTTTGTCCTGGACTTACACTTACGGATATTTTAGACAGAGTTGGGCTCTCTAATGGTATTTCAGAGACGTTCAAACCGGGACTCAAAGGGATGAGTTTGACGGTTGTGGATAACTCTTTCTTACAATCGTAAGTAGCCTTCGATCTTCCACTGTTAAGAATTATTCCATTCACAGAGCGGAAAACGTCGGTAGAGGAGCAATAGTGGTTCTAGAAGAAGGGGCCAATGGCAGTGTATGGATTGTGGACGAGGAGCAACCCCCCTACGAAATTGAATATCCAACGAGACAATATCTTCGAAAAGATGCAAGAATTGAATGAACTACTGTATTCAATAAGTGGTATATTGTGTACTTAGTTTATAATTAGATGGATTATACCATATGGCAAATATAGTAAAAATGAACTCGTCACTTTACGTACCTATCGTTAAAGCGTTTAAGCTGTCCTTCTGCCACAAACTAGTTTGAAAATTCATTAAAAATCGCTATGTACAGCATATTTAAACTAGTGCAGTGAAGTGGTTGTATGTGTATAAGCACGACGTTTATTCCGTGAACATCAAGTATGTATATATAATTCATTAACATATTATGTATGAACATATACAATATAGCATGTCGAAGGATGGTGTGCTAGGTAAGCTTCGTAAAAATACATTAACTACACGTGATCATGGCGTCAGAAAATGTAGCAAAAAAAAAGAAATACAGGACAAAGCAAACACTGGCATTTGAAGGGCACCGAAGATATTCCTATGGATTCAATTGATGTCCAGAACTGCAATTAACTAAACATCACGAGAAGCAATCATAATAGTATTAGGCAACCCCAGTTATTTCATGGCTTGTACTCTCTGTCAAGTTCCACAGGGATCGGTGCGCGGATCCGCCCAGGCCCCTGAAAGTGTAGAGATTATTGATTAAGCGGGCGATACTACTTATATCTTAGCGATAATTCATGATGTGTTGCGTCAAGGATTATGTTGATGCTTTTTGGTGTTTTTCTCGTGAGACATTTAATCGCCTGTTTGTTTAACAAATTTATACTTTCTCACATGTTCTGCAAGGTATGCTGTACAGTGTACACTCCTTGGCCTTTGGTGTTGGGAGCACTAACGGTATCATTTTGAAATTACTCAGTATCCTTGCTATGTTTCTTTCGCATAGGGAAGTGTTACATTGGCTATTGGTTTGTCGTCCACACCTGAATTAGTTTTACTGTTTTTCGTACGTTTCGGATGTTTTTCGTGAATCTGTCAATTCATAAACAGGTTGGTTCTTATTAGAGTCCGATTTTTTTAAAGAGTTATAAATTTCGAAAGTTATGGTAGAAATAAGAAATGTTTAGGGGGTTAAACAATCGTTATTAAAGTTCGTGTCGTCGAAGGAAATGATCGAACAACCAAATTGTGCGTAGTCACAGAATAAAGCACATTGTGCGTAGTGAAACTTTTGAAATCTCGGTGGGCAACGTTGTCACTGACAAATCAATGCTGAGCACAATACATATATGAACTGTGCCTGCTGAGTGTGGGGCAAAAATGTATACTACAGTAAACAGTAGTGTTATTAACACGGCAATGTATGGATCAAATTCTAAGAGGTTCACTGGATCTTCTACATCTATTTACTACCATTGATAGGAATTGGAACCAAAGCATTAGACGAAGGCGTGTTGTGCAACTCCCTACAAAAACTACGTGAAGAATTGCGGATCATTTTATGGGATTCCGTTCCAATGAAATCAGCAGAAAACGACAAGTAATACTATTTACTTTCAAATGGATACTTTGGAATCTAATACCTTGGCGAATCTCATCACTGAGAAAGTTAAATAAGAACTTATCGAATGTTAAAATATAAATACCATTATTAATATTTGATAATTAATTAATCAAATTGTGAGATAGTACTAACTCAAATAAATTATTTTGATTAAGTGTAGGATTCCTTTAGATAATGCTCAATACCGAAAGTCGACTTTATTTGTTTAAAAATTAATTATCTATGACAGAGTAGTATCTAAAATAATACAAGCAATTTGGTTTTTATTTCCTCTAAACTTACGTTGTGAAACCCGTAACTACAAGAATAATTGTTATTATTATAATTAATTTGGTTCATCTTTTTGAATATTGTTACCTCGGTCTTTTTCTTCTGCATCGTAATTTAAAAATAAAATGGTTTCGAAAAACCACAGATAGCTTCCCTCTCATTTTAGTAAAATGAAATGGGCGCCTTGTGCACATTCGGAGTATGGGCTATCTGTTGCAAAAAAGTTTCAGCCCTATTTCCTCGCAAGATAGATGACAACAGGAGCAATGGCTACAGATGAATATATGGGCGGAGAATTAATAGCACACCTAAAAAATGTTCTAAAATAGGGTAATGAACAGTGTTTGTCATACTGTAATTTTTTAACGCATTACTTCACTAAGTTAACTAGTTATATTTATATTTACAGTTACCTATAGTTGTAGTTCTAGTTGTAGTTGTAGTTATAGTTATAGTTGCAGTTGCAGTGATAATCATAGTTTAGCTATACGTGTAAGCTATAGCTGTAATTATAGTTAGTTATGTTTTTGCAAAGTAGTTTTGAAAATTCAACATCATCACCACACATTACCAAGAAATACATATGATTAGTGGAAATTGATATAGCCACAAAAGCTTTTGAATACAAACAATTCTCTTGGAAAATAGGTTCTCATTTGAGCTAAGGATTTTCTTAAGAAAAACTAGTTCAATTTATCTCTTTTACGTTCTCTCTTTATCCCTTTCTATTGTATTGTTATATTTCTTTCGCTTGATCTTGATACACATAGCTACTATTTATTTTTGAGGAACATCGATTAATTCGGAAATCTGATAGATTCGCGTAGATCTAAGTAATGATGTTTATAATCCTCACCTAGCGATCGCTTGTTCAGCCGATCTCAACTTTCCGGTTCTCTTCAATGACTTTTGGGTTTCCCAATAACCTTGAAGGTTACTCTGGAAAGGTTAAATGCAAAGAATGCCCCAAATATCTCGCCTGGCTTGTAACAGGATCCTTTTTCTTGTCGACAGCTTCCCAGTCATTAGTGGTTATTCCTGGCTTTTTTGTTATCTCTTTACGAGTCCATTCCGTTGACATTGAAAAACCATCATTTAGCTCTTTTTCAAGGAGGAACTCGAGGGATAGGTAGGTTTAAGTATCACCACATTCACCAGAGAGCTTTTGACCAATGGAGTTAAGGTAATTTGTGGAATTTTAGGGCGTTTCCATGATAGGGGTTGATGTCGATAAAGCAAAGAAAGGTGTTGAGTCAATTAGTAACACATTTTAGTAGTGGTAAGGTTATCTATCTAAACCTTAGAATTTTGGGTTTTACTGAGGTCGTCTCCACTCGGCCAGAGTGGTTAAGCCAAAACCTGAGCACCACACACGTTGACTTGTGGTCGTAAAATGTCATACGAACCTTGATCACAGTGTAGCTCATGAGGGAGGTGGTTGATTTGACTGCTACCAGCTACTGTTACAGGTTATCATTAAAGGGACGTTTCTATCTGTATCTATTCCTAAGACGTAGATTATCCTCTGAATCAGAATTGGAATTAAGGTTCTTCACAGTTTTGAGACTGTCATCATCGATCTCCTGCTCATCACCAAATGAAAGAGTGGAGGATCATGATTGTACTGTAAAATTTTAGAATTCTCTTCATTAAACAACGCGTGCAGGATTTTAAAACGTTTCGAACCATAAAAGTTAGGCGAAAAACCTCCATGACTAAATATTGCAATAAAGCAAATTCAAAAACGATACGTTAACAGTCTTTTTCAAAATCTGCCAAAATAGGTTAACTAGGAAGGGTGAATCGAACGTGATATACCTTGAAACGCATTAATTTTAAATTGGACATAAAGCTAGACATAAAAAGCACATCAATTGAGACATTTAATGGGATAAAGATGCTGAATAGGTGACTTTATGAGGTTCGAGGTTTGTGAGGTCACAGAAGAAATACCTACGGGTGCAAAAGCGACACTTACGGCGGTTTCTTTGATGTTTGATGCGCTAGATTGCCATCTTAAAAGCAAGATTTGGGCGGTGCTGTTTATTAAAAATATCCAATATATATTATAAAATAAAATATACAACTTTTTTATAAATGTGTTAGTATATTTAGTAATTTTTACGCCACATTCGGCGGTTTCTGTGATGTTTGCAACCTCCTTTTAGTTCATTTTAGTGTGACGGCCATCTTGAAAGAAAGTCTGTTCGTATTACAAATTTGTATATGCGAAAACGGGTAAGTGTCGCTTCTGCATCCGTAGGTATTTCTTCTGTGGTGAGGTCATTGCAAAAGGCCTTCAAAATTAGCAATTCATTCCAATTATTTAACCTGTTCTTTTTGTGACTTCAAAAAATACGAATTCAATGCTCTCAACGCGTTAGACTTATCGAACAACATTCTATTTCTGTAGAAATATTAAAGGTCGTCAAGTGATTCCTGCTGAGTTGTATTTACATATCGCAGTTTATATACAACGAGAGTTCGGCAAACATCTTCTTCACGTCATTATCATTGTTTACCGAAGCACGAATTATCTATAGTGTTCACGGCCTTGTCATTATTGGAACGAATTTCTCTTTCAGTTCACAGCATCATCGTTGAGCTACTTACATAACGACCAAAACAGAATGATTCAAACGATCGCCATCGTTCTCATTGCTACACTTGCATGCGCCAATTCTTCTCCAAAATCGAGGCACCATTACGATGTTAGAGGTAAAATTGCATTAGTAACGGGTGGAAATCGAGGGATAGGTTTAAGTATCACCACCGAGCTTTTGAAGAATGGAGTTAAGGTAAGACGGACGATGTTTAGATGTGATAATTTGTGGAATTTCAGGGAGTTTCCATGATCGGTGTTAATGCCGATAAAGGGAAGGAAGCTGTTGAGTCGCTGAGTAAGACATTTGGTCCTGGAAAGGTGATTTCACTTATAGCCGATGTTAGTAATGAAAAACAATTTGAGGGTAAGTTATACAATCATTGCAAACGGGTGTAAACTCTATGGGTTCATTTTAGACGCGTTCAATGCGTCAATTGCCCACTGGGGTGGTTTGGATATTGTTATTAACAACGCAGGAGTCGTTAACGAGAACAATCCCGTAGCATTAACGAATGTCAACGCCGTAAGTCTATATTATTGAATAGTGTTTGCCATTAAACCAAAATCACCAGGTGGGAGTGATGCAGGGGACATTCTTGGGATTAAAGTACATGAGTGTAGCCAAAGGAGGACGTGGTGGAGTTGTAATTAATCTTTCTTCAATTTATGGTATTGATCCTATTTTCGCCTCTCCTGTGTATAGTGCTACTAAAGCTTTTGTTTTGGGACTTAGTCGCGCTTTAGGTCACCAAGTTTATTACGACCACAACAAAGTTCGAATAATAACGCTTTGCCCTGGGCTTACCAAGACAGATCTATTAAACAAGGAACAATTCATGAACGCTGTTAACGATGCTTTCAAACCGGGACTTAAAGAGATGGCCTATGGACAACTAGAGAAATCGTTTCTGCAAGCGTGAGTAATTATTTAAAGCAAAATCCTTTGTGTACGTTTAAATTTCCTACAGTCCCGAATACCTTGGCAAGGCTGCAATAATCCTTCTGAAACATGGTGCCAATGGAAGTGTGTGGGTTGCAGAAGATGAACAGCCGCCCTTTGAAGTTGAATTTCCTGACCGAAAATCGATGAAAAAGAAAAGTGGATCACATTTCGTTTTTGAATGAACCGTATTTACTATAATTATTCTGTTTTATAACAATCGCTTTAATTAAACTTGAAACTGCTGCTGTATAGTAATGCAAGAATTGAGACGCTCAAGGTGTGTGTCCCTGACCCATACTTCCCCCTCAGTATCGTACACAGTGTGGAGACTAACTGGTTGTGGTCTTGTACCAGTAGAGCATCGATCCCTGAGAATTTACACGGATAGATATTTTCCCTGCATACCTAATTTTGATCAGGTCATTATCTAACGGTCTACAACCTCTCCTATGTTCCTCCTTAAAAGACGCTCCAAAGTTATCAGTTCGCTTTCGTAGTGAGAGTCGTTAATCCAGAAAAGTGCGAATGAATCAAAAACTCCTTCACGACCTCTCTGCAACCCCCTCTGGTTCTCCCTTTAAAGTTCTGTGGAGTCTGTCACCTTCTGGAATTCGTTCAATCTCCATACAGAACTTCGTTTCTGTTTTCCAGGAATGAACTCCATTCCCCGTGCTTTTTGTTTTACGTTAAAACTGTATCCGCAAATGAGATTCTTCCTCACACCACTAGGGGTCTGTTCTTGAGGTTCCCTTCTTTTTCGTAGGACACCTTGTCTCATTATTGGCGAATTATGGGCCGTGTTAGGACAGTTCCTTAAGTTTGTCCCTTCTGTATACCCCTGTGGTCTCCCCGTTTGTTCGAAAGTCTAAATGAATATATCGGCAGGCGATAGCTCTTCCGAAACGTGCCATTTGTATACTGCGCTTGAGACAGTCACAGTTCCAAATGTTATGTCAATTACCTCAATTTGTCAATTGTTGACCAAGGTTGGCTCATTGCCTGCATAGCTATTTAAGCTGGCTGAGTTATTATTAAGGACCACGCCTCTTCTGTTTTCTCCTTTCTGCTGAAAGTGTTCAACCCGTTTGAAAACTTGTTGGTGGTTGGAGCTGTATATAGTTGGTCATAGAGGATGCGGTTTTTTCTCGCTACCGCGCCCCAAATTGACTTCGGTTGGTTTAGCAAGGAGCCGTGTCCCTTTCAAACCCAAATCTCTTATTTGCCCCTTGTGCGACTAAGGTTGTTGTACTATTCAGTTCCTTACTCCCAATAAGTAGAGTGAAAGACAGGGAAATATCGTCAGATGTTCTCGGAAAGTAACAAACAAAACAAAATCACCAAGCTTTTCGAGATAATCATAAAGACCAGGGAGCTGAATGCAAGATGACGAGCAAGGCCGATATAGGTAGCCAAGCCATAGGTGAAATCGTCTGAGGAATTCCTATGCAGTGTCCGGGAGCTCAAGAAAAAATCGTACGATGTTTAGTTATTTTACTGGAGTGCAGTGGTTGGCGCAACCCGTTACGGTCCCTCAACTGCTGTTGCCTCCTCACACTTTATGTTCCTCCAACTTGTTCTTGTGCAGATGTAAGGTCGATGGTTTCAACCAGTCCCCATCTTGTCCCCCCACCCCACCTATCACTCGATTTACTTACGCGACCAAAGAAATTTTACAACAAACATCGTAATGGTGCCTCCTTTTTGGAGGAAGAACTAGCACAGGCAAGTATAGTCATAATAACGGTAGCAATTGTTTGAAACTTTCCAACTTCTTACAAAATATAACACCGAACAACGGATTAAACACGAAAATACAAAAATCGTTCCAAGAAAGGCATTTACGCAACAGAATTTGAGTACAGTAGATAATGATAATGGTGAGAACGTGTTTTAGGTTACCTTAAAAAGGAAGGTTGGAAAACCACATGTGAAGGAGGTAATGTTATCTCACAACTCTGACACGTGAATTGTCCATGAAGTGAACTTCACTGGATAAAAACTGCCCGCCATATCGGATGGCAAAGAAACAGTTTGTCCAGCTTAAACCTCATTTTAATGTTTCATCGTTCTGGAGCCCTTCTCATTTGAAGCTATTTTTTGTGGCTCTTATACGTCTTTTTATTTATTTTCTATGCATACTCATTTGCTTTCCTACATTATTTACATGTATTAAATAAAAAAAGAGTTATTAATTTAGATTCGCCGATTGGCTCCCTCTAGCGACGATGGGAGAAAACGCGGACGGTATGGCCTGATTTGTCGGTTGGTTGGGTTGGTACGGCTGCATCAAAACGGCACATAAGGCACACATGTCAACGATAGCGCTATATTATGTTGTTTTTGTTTATTAGAGGTTTTACAGATGCGGAAAATAAACTGTAATTATTCTGACTGGATCGATCTCTTAACCATGAAAAAATCTCTATCCTGGCTACGTCGGATTTTGATTTTGTTGAGCTTCCTTCCTTTAAATCCGGTCGCTGTGCCGCCCAATTAGAGGGATCGAATCATTTATACCGGGTGAGTCATTTAACCTGGAATTTGAAATATCTCGAAAAATGCGCATTTTATAGAAAAATGTGCCGAATCAAAACTTGAATATCTTCGAGGGGGAAATTCGTTAGTACTAAATTACACCCTCACCCCCACCCCCCTGTAGGCGGGGCGGGGGGTAAATTTGAAATCTTAAATAGGAACCCCTATTTTTTATCGCAGATTCGGATTTTACGTCGAAAGTTACGTACGATTTGTCCGAAACATTTATTTCGATTCGCGACAGGGGGCGCTGTAATCGCAAGAAATGGAACAGAAGTCAAAAAACAGATAAACACGTATTTTGTAAAATTCCAGAGGCTATTCAATGATGTTAGGGTTGCCCTCCCCTCTCCTGCAGATGTGTGTGCGGGGGGGGGGGGGGTGAATAAACTGTTTTTAACGTATCCCAGGAACAAGAACAACGACGAGGACGTAATAGTTTTATGTTGCATTTGGAGTGGTTCATTAATGTGAATCCCCTTGCCCCTCACTAATCAAGTCAATGCTCGAAATGGTGACTTTGAACTTGAACAACCTGGACACAAGCGTTCGTCTGTCGAATCTTACTAAATACGTGTTTATATGTTTTTGACTTGTGCTCCATTTCTTGCGATTACAGCGCCCCCTGTCGCGAATCGAAAAAAATGTTTCGAACAAATCGTACGTAACTTTCGACGTAAAATCCGAATCTGCGATAAAAAATAGGGGTTCCTATTTAAGATTTCAAATTTGCCCCCGCCCCGCCTACAGGGGGGTGGGGTGAGGGTGTAATTTAGTACTAACGAATTTCCCCCTCGAAGATATTCAAGTTTTGATTCGGCACATTTTTCTATAAAATGCGTATTTTCCGAGATATTTCAAATTCCAGGTTAAATGACTCACCCGGTATACCAAATAGTATGAGAGTAAACGTTGAAACTGTGGGTGGAAGTCTTCAGTCGCAGTAGTTGATGATCGTGAGCTCTGTTCTTGTTGTCATCGTCCGAAAGGTGCTTGAAGAGACTTTAGGTGTTGCTGATGGGAATAAAACTTTAGTAAGCTTCTGCTGTTATGGACACTTTATTATTCCTGATTTTCTCAAGATTTTCAGAATTTTACCTAAGTTATTGCTATATTATTATTGCGCGTTATTTATCTATTTCTACTGACATGAACCGTGTGGGAAGGTTTTATCTCCTTTGAATTATTAAAATTCAACCAATTGTTTTAACTCAACGATTTTGTGCATAATAAGTATGGGCTAATTATTTATAATGAAGCATAATTTTCACACTCCATATTGCGATATTGACAACAAACGTTCGCTAACCATAAAAAATGGTTCATAAAGACTTGACCGTACTTCTGTGTGTTTTGGGAATCGTTTCGTGCAGTGCGCTTTTACGAGGTAAAATTGCTCTTGTGACAGGTGGAAGTCGTGGTATTGGTTACAGCATTGTTTACGAGCTCTTAAGTAATGGTGTTCAGGTATTTTTTTGATACACGTTTCATGTTACCCAAATTGAAAGTAATACTTATACAGGGTGTCACCATAGTTAATACAAATGCAGAACAAGGGAGGAATACTACCAGAGCATTAAACAACAGGTTTGGTAATGGAAAGGTTATCTTTATACGCGCAGATGTCAGCAGTTTGGAACGATTTGAAGGTATGCAGGTTTACGGCACAGTAGCCTTTCAAGACGGTCGAATTCTTTCAGATGCTTTCAAGGTCGCAATAGGCCATTGGAAAGGGTTGGACATCGTTATTAACAACGCTGGAACAGCAAGTGAAGAGAATTGGAGGAATGTAATTAATGTAAATGCCGTAAGTACGTCCGTTACAATGTGTTCAAAAGTAATATGAAACTAAACAGGTGGGAACAGTTCAAGGAACCCTCTTAGGGTTAAAGTATATGAGTCAACGTAACGGAGGGCGAGGTGGAATTATAATTAACATATCTTCGATTTATGGTATCGACGATATAATGTTTCTTCCTGTATATTCCGCATCCAAACATTTCATTAGCGCACTTACCCGTTCATTTGGCAACCAGATTTACAATAATTATAATTCCGTTAGAATTATTACATTTTGTCCCGGTTTGACAGAAACAGCTCTTTCATCTAAATCTGCGATAACAAACGGAATTGCAGAAAGTCTTAGGCCCGGCATTGATGCAATTTTTGAAGCCGGTTACGATCAATCCTACTTTCAACCGTAGGTTAAGCTTCAATCTGAGTTCTTTTTTTTTCAGTTCTTTTTTTGCAGTACGAGTAGCGTCGGAAAAGCATTCATAACTGTTTTGAAAAAAGGTGAACATGGAAGCGTCTGGGTTATTGAAGACGATCAATTGCTATACGAGGTGGAATTTCGTAATAGAAAATCAATGCGAAAAGAGGATACTAAATTAATTCAGTAACAATGAATTTCAATTTCTTATATTTTCTATTGTAAATAGGTATATGCTTTATTTAGTAGTCTATGCAGTGGCGTAAATAAGATTCGAATTTGGAGTGTGCTGATGACTCTGACACCACCGGCGGTATGGAATACCACCTCTGCAAAACCTTGAAGAGGGGGATCTGGGTTCTTCGCTCGGAAAGTGTTATTTTTTTTTTGAATTATTATTAGCTTGTGGAAGGTGATTGATCACCCTGATCACCCGTGTTATTTACGCCACTGAGTCTATGTACTCGTACAATATAGTTCTTGGATTGTACCATTTTGACATCACTTCATTCGTTATATCGTTAGTGTTTTTTCTTAGCAAAATTTTTATAAAAGAAGTAGAATTATGAAACGCTAGGTATAAAAAATACATCTAATTTAATTTGTTTACTTAAAAATCTTTCCTTAATTAATGGTGCAAGGTAATGAGATCCTGCAGCATTGTATAGAATTACGGAATAAGAACCGTAGGTACTTAACGATAATAATAAAGATTCTCTCACGATAATAACTACATTTATTTCCATCTTATCCGTTAACCATTGCATCATTGGAATAAGGTTCTAAAACTAATATGAAATGGTAGGGAAAATGTTTTGGTTTCTCATCTTTGCTTTGCCATCTTGTTATATTTCGACCAATTACGATTTTACTGGAAAAATCGCATTGGTAACTGGAGGTAGTAAAGGTATTGGGTACGAAACGATTTCCGAAATGTTAAGTAATGGCGTTAAGGTAATTATGTCAAATGTTTCAATTTATTAAACTTCTAAATTTACTTGCAGGGAATCACAATGATCAGTAGGAATGTTATCAAAGGAAGAGCAGCAGCAAAGGAACTGAACGAAAAATTTGGACCTGGAAGAGTGATCTACATACCGGCCGATATTAGTAATTCGCAACAGCTTGAAGGCAAGTTTCTATTAAAGGTTAACAATTGAACATTTCTATTACAATCCCATGCAAACAATTACTTACTGTTTAAAATGTCTGCAGCCTGTTTCGCCCTCAGTTTGCAGTACGCAAAACAGAGCCCGATGTATATTTTACGGGAATTTTTACAATTGTTTTGTCTAGATTGCTTGAGGTCCAGTTGAGTTTCAACCAGCGGTTTTCTGTAAAATTGAGTCGCACAAACTAGGGTTTAGGGTTGACGTCCGGCCTAGTGTTGAACCACCGAAATATATTGCAGTGGGTTGAACTGACGATTTTACCACCCATTTACCAACCCATATGGGTTAGTAAAATCGTCAGTTCAACCCTAGGCCAGACGTGACCCTAGTTTGTGCGACTCAATTTTACACTAATAATAATGGCCAGTTGCACCGTACAAATTAAGGCGTGCTTAAGTTAAGTACAGCTTAAATGCCATAGCAATCATGGCATTTAAGTTCTGCTTAACTTTAAGCATTACTTAATTTTTACGGTGCAATTGGCCATAAACGCTAAACCGCCGGTTAAAACTCAACTAGTCTTTATGCAACTGGCCCTAATAAATGACTTAAGTGTGTAAATCATAAACTATTCTGGGACAAAGAAGTTCTAAACATTTTATTGTACAGAAGAGTTATCTTTTAATTCCCAAACACATGTGTTAAAAAATTGATGTAATTTATATTTCTAATCGTATCAAACAATGAATACATTACACGCTTCAACTTTGCAAAGTAACACGATACTGGACAACATGCGTAAGTAATTATTACTTACGGAGCGTCGCTTAAAAAACTCACTGCGGGCATCCAATGAGAAACTTGACAAAAACAGTCTACTCATTTATTTGGTGGCGATCACCCCTCGTAATCATAAAATTATACCCATCTCATTTAAATTAAATTTTGCTTAATTTTCTTAAAGAAAGTATAGTATTCTTCTCACATGTAATGTCTATTATTCGTTCGGATGAATTACGTTACGCGCCTACGGTTCATGTCGCAAACCATCCTAACGAGTACTAGCCAATGCTTCTTGAATAATAAATTATATATTGCCTTCTGTGGAAAACCAAACAGTGTTTAAGCTAAATAATAAAAGTGGGACGGCATATTACGCCAAAAATACCAAAACATCAAACCCCATATTCTTTCGTAATATTTATGAATAAATTAGAGAAACTGCGCAAATTATGCCCCATACCATGACGGAATTAGGTTTTTAGCACTGTATCCCTAAATGTGGACAGCTTGACCAGGACAAGACTGTTTTACAATGTTGTTCGTTTCTTTTTTAGAGGTTACCTTCGCTGTGTAGACGAGTGTTGTTCTGTTAGTTCCTTAGTGCTGGTTTCTATGTTGGTTACAATTTCTGGGAGTCATCTCGATTTTTTATGTCTTTTGTCTCGACGGTTTCTCTTATTATTATTTTTAGTTTGTGTTCTACATTAGACATAATTTTAATGATCTTTAAGTCTATTTTGTGGGATATGCTGGAGACGTGATGATGATAATATACTCTTCTCCATTGTCCTTCTACCACAAATGTTTACAACAGTTTGAGTGCAGCAGTTACCTGCCAGTATCCTGCAATCAAAAGACGTCAAATACTTCGAGTTGTCAAATTTTTCCAGTGTCTCTGCCAGATTTGGTCGCGAGTTCTTTCAATGTGAAAATGTTGAGTCACTCTCGATTTCGTTCAAGGAATTTTAAGTCCTTTTTAGGGATCTTGCTTTCATAAACCGTACGGCTAATTGCCGGTTTTGTGTTTCAGATGTCTTTAAATTCTCAAAATATTACTGGGACGGTCTGGATATTGTGATCAATAACGCCGGAATTGCCGATGAGGTAAACTGGAACTTTTCTGTGAACGTCAATGTGGTATGAAATACGGCTAACGCCAAATCACGTCTAAATTGAGATTTTTCAGATGGGAAGTTTGCAGGGAACTTTTTTAGGGTTCAAGTATATGAGTGTAGCGAAAGGAGGACGTGGCGGTGTAATCATTAATTTATCATCAGTTGTTGGAATCGACTCCGCCTTTACCAGTCCTGTATACAGCGCGGCGAGAACTTTTACAAACTCATTTGGTCGTGCTTTGAGACATGGATTATATCATAACTATAACGAAGTTCGGCTTATTACAGTATGTCCGGGTGCAACGTTCACCGATACTTATGTTAGTTACCCAAATATGACTTCGGAAAGTCTTGCTCCAAATTTAAGACAACTTTCGGTAGCATTTCAATCATCTTTGAAATCACAACCGTAAGCGTTTAAGTCATTTTTATACTCATATATTACATCTTTCTTCGATAGGCCAAGTGTTGTAGCGAAAGGAATTGTATGTGTCATAAAGGTGGCGAAAAGCGGAAGTGTTTGGGTGTCAGAAGGTAGCGAGCTATACGAGATTGATTTTCCCCATAGAAAATCATTGGAAAATGAAGATTAGTTCAGCGGTGGTTCAATCTGCACCCAGCACACCTTAGTCTCCTTATTAGAACTTAGATCATCCTTTTCGTGCACCCACCGACAATGTAGTCAAGCAGTTTATGAGTACGCTTTACGCACCTCTTATTTTGCAAGTGCCACCCCTATTTATAAAGTACGAAGTAACGTGGAGGTAGTATAATAGTAACTACCGCAAACACTAAACACTACTTTTAATTGATAATATCCTTGTTGCGCCTCTTAGAGGTAAGCGGATACCGTCCATTCAACAATTTCCTTCGCTATTATTCTACCCACCCTTCCCGTCTCATCATGCTTGCACGTTTTGATTTTTTGCTACCTACATCTTATTCAGTGTTGACTTCCATTTCTGTATCCTCTCTATTACATATAAACTAATCTTTTATAAGTAAAAATTGTGTTGTTGGTCCTGTGGATTCAAATAAAATATTGAGAACTTTGCTAATTCGTTTAATTGACATTTACTCCGGTCACTTCCACATTCAAATATTATCTAAGTACTTTTAATTAAGGTAAACCAATGTATGCAAGTATCAGTTACATAAACTAAAAACCTATTATACATTCAAACTAATGTTTAACATCTTACTGTACTTGCATATGGCACTTTACGGTGAAAATAGCCTAATTTTATTTTTTTATGAATATACCCACATATAATAAACGTCACACATAAATTGCTTGTTCTTACTTTGATATTTGCACATTTAATTTTTCTTAGTTACTCGTAGGCACAAAACACTAATTTTACTAATACATTTATAATTTCCTTGAATTTATTTTACAACACTTGTATACCCGGTAACAAAACATACGAGGTGTATTCCCATTACAAATATGATCCAAAATTTATACAGTTGGTATGTAAATTACTCACAGCGTCACAGCTGTTTGGGTCCCAGTAGACAAATAAAAAGTTTGCATTTAAGAAAATGATTCTTAAGTACCCTGCTTTGCGTTCTTGCAATTATGGGCTGTTATATATATTTGAAGTTTGGGCTTATATTTATAGCCATCTCGTATTTTGTTGTACAGTACTCCTTCTTCCTTTAAATGTTCAATCCCTCTTGACTTCGATCAAGGATTGGGAAGACCGTTTTAGGGCTCCTACTTTCATAAACTGTACGTCTAATTACCGATTTTGTGTTTCAGATGCCTTTAAATTCTCAAACTATTACTGGAACGGTCTGGATATTCTGATCAATAACGCCGCAACCGTCAATGAGGTAAACTGGAACTTCTCTGTGAACGTCAATGTGGTATTAAACACGATTAACGCCAAATCACGTCTAAATTGAGATTTTTCAGATGGGAAGTTTACAGGGAATTTTTTTAGGATTCAAGTATATGAGTGCAGCTAAAGGAGGACGTGGCGGTGTAATCATTAATATATCATCAACTGGTGGAATCGACCCCCCATTAATCATTCCCGTACACAACGCGGCGGAAGCTTTTAAAAACTCATTTGGTCGTGCTTTGGGACATCGATTGTATTATAACTATAACAAAGTGCGGTTTATTACAGTATGTCCGGCTGCAACGTTCACCGATTCTCTAGTTAGTTACCCGAATATGACTTCGGAAAGTCTTGCTCCAAATATAAGACAACTTGCTGTAGCATTTCTATCACTTTCGGAAGCACCACAACCGTAAGCATTTAAGTGAGATGTGTTTTTATATATTACCTCTTCCTTCGACAGGGCAAGTGCCGTAGCGAAAGGAATTATACATGTCATAAAGGTGGCGAAAAGCGGAAGTGTATGGGTGTCAGAAAGTAGCGAGCTATACGAGATTGATTTCCCCCATAGAAAATCATTGGAAAAAGAAAATTAGTTCGGCAGTGGTTCAATCTGCCCCAGCACAGCACAGCTTAGTTTATATTAGTCTCCTTATTAGAACTCGGAACATCCCTTTATGCACCCACCGACAACGTAGTCAAGCAGTTTATCAGTACACTTTACACACCTCTTATTTTGCAAGTCTCCTCAAAAGAGAAGAAGACCAAGTCGCAATTAATTTTCTGGCAACATTGTCTACAAGGACACATTAAAAGCACAATTGTGCGGGGATCATAAAGCAACATTTATTCACTTTTCGATATCTATTGCTGTGGAATTATATTTTACGGAATTGCGAAATGTTACCTATGTATTGAGAAACAAAACTCACTACCTCCCCCTAACAAATATTATTGTGAGTTCTTTGTCTTAACATAACTACATTACTGATTCCACGTTGGAAAATATGATTTTGTTTGTTCTCTAACTTGTTTTCATAGCTAGGCTCATAGTTCACACTTAGATTGGCGGCCTTGTTATGACTTTAAGCGACTTTGTTTATAAATTTAATTAACTATTCATTATTTACTTATATACTTTTCTCCTAGTATTATCTAGATATAAATTAACATATAAATAAATAAAATAGCAATACATTTACTTCGGCTCAGTAACTTCCTATGAAAATAAAACCAAACATATGTCACAATCTTTAGTGTGCGAATTTGGTAAATTCCTAGTGTTCACTATTTCACTAAATCTAATCACTAATCACAAAATGATAGATATTGTCAAGGAATGGCGATTTTTATTCCAACTCATCCAACTGATGTTAGCGATTGGCAGCA
Organism: Pyrocoelia pectoralis; assembly: GCA_036250285.1. NCBI lineage: Eukaryota > Metazoa > Arthropoda > Insecta > Coleoptera > Lampyridae > Pyrocoelia > Pyrocoelia pectoralis. Next base: position 2,438,665 of record CM070081.1, read on the forward strand.
GTTGGAAGGTAAGATTTAAACCAGGATAAATTGTGCACATGGTGTACGGTCTAGAAATAGGAAGCTCCATCCCTTCAAAAAAGTCCACTTCTTCCTCTTGAGTTGTAGCGTGAAGAAGTTGTTGATAACGCTTCTCTCCCGCGAGATGCACGACGAGCACCAGAGTTACTGTTTTACTACAGCTTGTTCATTCCTTTCTCTTCTTGATGTTTACATAAAAGCTCCACTAGCAGCTTTCTTTTACTGAGCTACCCCATTAGAAAAATCTTCACCAGCAACAACATCCGCATCTTTTATGATCCTGATGGAGCACACAAAAGAGATGATGATACATAACCTTCACATGTCAATAGCTTTGTTGTTATATTTTTTACAGCCAACTCAAATGTTTTTTTACGGTCTAGAATCGATCATAACTGCATAACTTGCTCACTTATCGGCAAAAAATCTCGTAACAAGCCGTGACCCGCATGATCAAATAACGTAGTTGGAAAGTATCTTCTTACCATGAACCTCCTACACTCAAGTACATAAGTGACTGAATGATCTCGGTGACTTTATAAAACTACCTATATTGCAACATATCTGGTAAAATTGTTTGGAAGGTAACATCACTTACAGTAAACAGTACCATTCATGGTCGAATAAGCGGATATTTGCGAAACTATTCCTGGATGAAAGTTAGAGATGTATTTTATCTACTGCCGCTAAGAAGACCGATAAAAAAGCCAGTGTCATTGAAGAAAAAATGGTGGACCGCGATGTGAAGGCAAATGAATAAGAGAAAACTCCATACCTTCCTGAGAAGTGGGAAATGCTCCATCAGAGACACTTGGTATAGACAGCGTAGCAGACAAGCTCAGAGAATGAGCACAAATATCTAAGTTGGATCATTGGTAAGCGAGAGCTTGGGATGAGACAACGTTTGAGGAACGATCTCTGTCAACTATACTTACTTCCAATGACAACTGGCAGTAATAATAAATCATGTGCTTACGTGTTTATATAATACCTAACGCTCCCAGTTATAAAAAAAAGTAATTAAGAATTTATGGTGAGTAACCATTGATATTATTCACCATTAGAAGTTGGTTAACATAGTTATTAATAGCATTATACTCGAATAATGAATACTAAGTTTTCATGAAAATTCCATCTCCAACTTACAATAGGTATATAATGAATGTGGACCTTAAACAGTGCTGAAGATGGAAATGTACGGCCTTTTGTTGTTAAGTTTAATATTTCCAACATGTTTGGCGAAGGAATGCTTTCAATTTAAGGACAAGGTTGCGTTGATAACTGGAGGTACACGAGGAATTGGATATGTTACCGCACGTGAGCTTTTGAGTAATGGAGTTAAAGTAAGTACGACGTTTGCGGTTCTTTACTAACAGATTTGGTGTAGGGGGTTACACTAGTTAGTACAAATGCTGCTATCGGAAAAACGGTGTCGAAAGAATTAAATGTGGAATTTGGATATGGCAGAGTAGTTTTTGTGCAGGCCGATGTAAGTGAGCAGGAGGAGTTTGAAGGTAAGTATTTTGGTTTTAATTTTCCCTTAGTAACCCAGTGTAGATGCTTTCAAGCTCTCAGTACATCACTGGAAGGATTTAGACATTGTGATCAACTCCGCTGGAATTACAGACGAAAACAATTGGAAACGCGTTATTGATGTCAATGCCGTAAGTCATACCAAAGTTCACAGGCTTTGTTTAAAGGTGTTGTCTAGGTTGGAACCCTTCAAGGTACATTCCTTGGAATGAAGTACATGGGCAAGAACGGAGGAGGCAAGGGAGGTGTTATAATCAATCTTTCTTCAGTTCTGGGTATTGACCCTCTATTTTGGACACCTGTGTATGCTTCTACCAAAAGTGTCATAATAACATTTGGACGCGCTTTGGGGTATTCTCTTTACTATAACTACAATGGAATGCGAGTTATTACACTCTGCCCGAGCGCCACCGCCACGGAGATGATTGAACATTTTGCGAAATTGACCTCGAGTGCTTTGAGACCGAATATGACACAATTGGTGACGGAAGAATTAGCTAAATATTCTACGCAAACGTAAGCACATATTTTGTTTACAATATCTTAATATTTTCGCACAGAACTATCAAGGTCGTAAAGGGTCTCATGTCGGTTTTACAAGAAGGTAACAGTGGGAGTATTTGGGTTGTGGAAGATGATCAACCACCATATCAAGTTGATTTTCCTGACCGAAGAGCAATTCGGAAACTACACGAAGCGAATTAATTCCCGAACGCTACAGCGGTACATCAACGTAGTAGCACAGATGTAGTATATTTCCATCTGTGGTAGTAGTGTATGTTATCATAAATATAGCAATTCCACTTGATGTCTTGTTTTTCTTAAAACCGGGCTGTCCCATAAAAGTTTCAGTGGGTGCCCTTAGCTCACTGGAATGGGCGTGGGTAATTAATCCTCAAACCCTGCACTTTTGTTCTGAAGATTCGGTTCAAGAGGATTGCTAGCCATGCGAGACCCACCGAAAAAGCTAAGGATTGAACAAATTTTTACACTTTGAAATTTCAATTGGCAAATTTGTTCTCATAATTAACCTCCTTCCCCCCCTACTAATTAAAATTAGAAAAAGGAGCAATTTTTAATAATGACGACAAATATAGGTATAAGCTTTACACAGGTTCGCCGCTTGCCAACGGAACTGAAATTTTCGTTAAGCGCATGTTATGGTTTGTATTATTTCAAATGTCAATACTAATCAAACGAGTTTGCAGGCAAACTTATCATCAGGGAGTCAAGAGCGGCAAATAAAGGTACAAGGCATACCAAATGAAATTGATTCATTTGTAGATCTTTGGATTTCCTTCATTTGGTGCTACACTGGTCCACAGCGAATAATTTGTTCCGTTATTGATTGCCAAGGTCAGCGGGTTGTCAACTTGGATCAGACGGCAGGGACAATATGTGACCGTCGTCAATGGCTAACAGTACCCCCTTTCTTTGATAAAGGGTGTTACTATTGTTATGTTCGTGGTACGTCGAAATTCGCAACCGTAAGCGTGGCTGCACTAGACAAAGTAACTATAGTGCCTTATAGCCTTATTGTGAGCAACATTCAAAACTATTCATTCTATTTCGACGGAAGTAAAGGAAACATAACCACTATTAATAGATTTAATAGAATCAACTCTGCCTTTGGTACAAAAGAGGCTAACCTATGTCAGCAGATCATTTAACTCCTACATGAAGGACCTATCCTGCTATCTACTAATGTGAGTGTCTGCAAGGGTCACTAAGGAACATGAGGAGTATTTTAGGATGTAGTGGGTTGTCAAGGGCATTAAAAAACGAGGCAGAAGAAGAATCATGGTTAAGCCACACTTCAACGTAGTTACATTTGCATAATTACGGGAACTAATGTATTTATGTCCAAATGTATATAATAAGACAACATTCATTAATTTATATTAGGTATTATTCAAATTTTATAATTATGTCAGTGTGAATATTCTCTAATAAGTAAAGGTGATTTGCCACAAGGACACCAAGGAGCTTTACTTAAACTTTTCTATTTGCATACCGATTTTGGACTTTATGTTGCAGAAAATTTACGCGAGAAATAAATAATTTAAGGCTATCGCGGTTCCTCGAACTGTCAAGAAAACTAGTTTTAGGCTGGAAGGCTTACCTTGCGTTTTTCCTTGTCCTATCACTCTGAAGATGCAAGCTGCAGTGTCTTGCGAAACGTCAAAACTTTTGGTTTGACATTCAGCAGTCAGGTCTGGCAAACCTAGACTTAACAGCTCACCGCCATCGGGAGCTAAGAGGATGAATAATCATCCCAAAAATCCTTGTTTTGGCTGGCAAGGTAAAAGGCAAGGCAATCCTTTCAACGCAAGCTGTGGAACAAATATAACGACGCGGTATAAGCCGAAAACAATACGCACAAAAGTAACCAATTTTACAGAAAGAACAGGCCAGGTATCAGTAGTTATTTCTCCATCTCCTTTTCATCGCAAATCGAATTTTTGGCAGAAAGTACGTCCCAGTTGGTGTATACACGTGGGTAAGGTTCAGTCAGAATCTTATAATCCTCTCCAGTGGTCCCTTATTTATTGGTGGTGGAAGACAGATTATTTAGCTTAAGTAGAAATGAACCTTAACTCAGTAAATTCAAATCTAGACATCGATACAATATCTTGCCCTAAAACCCTCTCTTTTCTTTCATCTTAAATATCAGATCTAAGGGCCTACTCCTCCTCCACATAAAAGTGTCTTATTTGAGAGATATTTCTCTTACAATGTCGCTAGGAAATTTAACAGCCGATTCTGTGTCTTCCAAGCCACCACGTTGTTGGGGTTCAGGCGTAGGTTGAGGCTTAAGTTTCGGTCTCAGTAAAATAAGCAAAACGAATAATACTTATAACTAAACTATTCATCTTATGTTAATAGGTAATTGTCAAAATGTTGATATTTTTGTATTTTTGTTGTACCATTACCATAAGTCATCTCCCATTTCACACTCACTATACACTTATACAATATTTGCTAATTTTATGTTGTATCTATCATCCCTTTTGTATTTTTATATTGCAAAGAGCTCGCAAAGTAGAGCAAAAGACACCCTTGTGTCATTCTGATTGCGAACCTTTAGTCCATCTTTATGACTAATAAAGAATTATTATTATTATCTCCTCGGTCTGTCAAGCTAATTTTTATTGACCTATTTTTATTTCAAATGTAGTTTACACTATAAGGTACTCTTACTTAGTTATAGGTATGTGGTTATAATTTTATTTCACATTACGAGTACACACGAGTCCAGGTTTTTTATATTCGGATAGCAACAGCTTATTCGTTCATATCACTGATATGATAAAGTATCTTAATAAGACAATGAATACTTTGGGACTCCAGTAGCCGATTCGGGCTTAAACCTAATTCTTCGTCGTGTCTTAACGTAGTAACTAGTGCCAAGAATTTTATATTAGAGTAAATAAAAAAAGATTAAGTACCGTTTTAGGTATTCCCAAAAGTAATTACTTACTTTTTACTTTTTCAAAATGTGATCCACAAAGTCAAAAAAATGAATTAATTATCCAAGGAGAGCCTATGCCAATTTCTATGTAATAAAACCTTAATACATATAATCGGCCAGGAAAACCATCTTCGATTATACTGAACAGTTTAATTGAACGTTTCACCACAGATAAGTTATCTGTGGTTTCACTAACACTGTTCTGGTGGCTACCTATCCTTTACGAAAAGGATGAATGTAAACGGAATGCAAGTTTATGTTTAGCGATTTTGAAAACTTAACAACCACTGACTGTCCCAAAGGGCGCAATTAAGATTACACTTGTGTAAAATTGAAGGTTACCCAACTTTAACACTTACTTCTTAATTCGCACACCAACTTGGGGACCGCCACTACTAACATTTTTGGGAAGGTTGGGATCTCTCAGTCTTGGATTGGGTTACGCTTAAACGGTGCAAAAGATGCTGGTTGAGCTTAGACGGATCTAATTGAAGGTTCTGCGACCTCGAGTTTGATCCCCGTAGCAGTAGTTAATGCACCCCAGCTTTGCTTTTCTGTTTGCATTTAGGTAAATGAATTGAAATAGTTTGCTGTGATCGATAAGCCGGAATACCGCTATTAAATGTAAATTACAACGGAACCTAAAGGTCATTATAAAGTAGAGAAAAATTAGGAACATATAACACAATTGATAATAAAAATCTCTGAGGTCTTATGACATACACATAAACATGGCTATTCCATTATGTATGTATTACAAAACGATCAGTGTCTTCTTCCCATGATTAGCAACTGATGATGTTTTTCAAATAGAAACTCACATAATACGTAGTTTAATTCACACACTACTGCACGTAAGACAAAATGATTCTCATCAGCCTCTTACTGCTTACTTCAACTGTAACCTCAAATTACGCTTTGTGTGGTGATAAAACGTATAATTTCAAAAGCAAAATTGCCCTAGTCACTGGAGGTGCTCAAGGTGTCGGTTTTGCTATTATATTGGCACTTTTGGATAATGGAATTAAGGTAGTACCTTCTATTTTCTACAAAAATTAGTACCTCTAATTTGTCTAGAATGTTGCACTGGTTGATTATAACGTTGAGAAGGGAAGAGAGGCCGAAAAGATGCTCAATGAGGCGTTTGGTAGCGGTCGAGTGATTTTCGTGCCAGCCGACGTGACCAATTTGGGACAATTTGACAGTAAGTACTCAACATACGCATTTCTCAAAATTTCCATATTACTCCTCCTCAACTGGGTTTGTCTTCCAAATCATTTCTCTACTTCTCTTCTTCCACAATCATTCTTCTTTACTCTTCTATTCTTCTTATTTTGTTTTTGCGACGCGTGCAATTTCTTTCAGACCAAACCCTTAAGAAATTAAAAGGAACGGTCTGGACTGCAGTTGTCTGCTATTATTATTTTTCGAGGTATGGAAAAGTTTTAAGGAGGAAAGAGTGGGAGCACTTCTGTAAAAGTTGTGCAAAGGGAAACACGCGATCCTTGCATGAGGATGCATTAGCATTAGGTTTGTTTTAATTTGGACATGAACTTGTACAGTTGCTAAATGAAAAAATGGACAAATTTATTTGCATTAATGAGTAAAGGTTTCAATACGTTATATTTCTCAGTGTCTTAATATGGTCACACATTGTAATAAAATAACAATTTTGTCGTTGTTAATGCTAAAATAGAAAGGTTGCAATAATTTTGTCGTGGGAACGATAAGAGCATGTGAAGCTTACTTTGGAGTTTGAACATGCTATTGTGGTAAGAATCGAGTCCCATCTTCTTTTATCAGACAATCAATACGGATACAAGAAGGACATGGGTATTAGAAAGAGAGTAAAGAGAGATATCAGACGAGACAACTGGCCATTCTGGCCTTCAACTCCATACCCACAAACGTCATAGTAGAGGCTTTATCTCACCAGTAGAGAGACAGTGTTTACTCCCCTATCCGGCAAGGCACATAGCATTGAAGTCAACGGTAGTGTACCACAAGGATCTGTTCCGGGTTCGGTCCTATGGAATTTGACGTATGACACAGTGTTGAAGTTACCGATGCCACGCGACGTGGAAACGTGACGTATGCTAATAACATTACGCTAATCGCCAGCGGCAGACAACAAGAAGGGCCAATTCAACAAATGGTGTGAATGGTCAAATGACAGCTGAGTCTGGTGGGGGTAAGACTAAAGCGGTACGATTCGCGGCGAGGGGAAACTCGCGAAAGTGAGCATAATAATTAATGGGGATGCAAGGCAAGAAACATGCCAAAAAACTTCAGGGGATTATGCTAAACAATAAAGCCCAACGGGAAAGCAAGAAGAGGCTGCTCGTGACCGTAGTAAACAAATCAATACTTCTGAGAATAAATGTGATTACTTAATTAGTATCGTATCGCTGAGGGTTATAAAACGGCTGGTACAACAGATATTCTTATGATCGGAAGCACCATCCCGCAGCGGATAATTATAAAAGGAGGTGAAAAGTTATGAACAAAAAGACCATGTGGGAAAAAAGAGAAGCCAAGTGAGCCGTCTGGTACGCAATTTCGAATCCCGACCATGGGGAGTGGACAAGAAGGAAGCATGGAGAGCATAACTACTTTATACACAGTTTCTGTGTGGCCTTGGGAAAAATAGGACGTATTTATGCAAAATTTGAAAGAGGGATATCGACACGTGTCGAGACTGCACGCAACAAGATTGGCAGGGGTACGCAGTACTGGCGTGGCTCAAAAGCAATGCAGCTGGGTCGCAACTAAAGGTCCGAGAAGTACTAGAGCAACAAAATACTTGAGATACTGGAGACCGAGTTCAAATGGTGGAGTACTAGCGCATTAATTCAGGAAATAATCAAAACAAGGTAGACAGAAGCCCCTCAAAGGGTTTTCTAACATAAAATTCTACAGGAAGTATCGTAGTGGTGACCCTCTGTGGTATGTTTGGTGAGTATGTGTCCTGCGAGAGGCGAAAGCTCCAAATTATGAAAAATAAGGTATATTTGGAAAATCTCCAGGAATACAGTATGGCCTTAATCGGTTATTATTTTCACACGGTCACAGTACCGGATGATATAAAAATCCGAGTCGAAACACTACAAATGAATTCAATCACAGGTCTTACTATACTATGTGCTTAGTCGATGTGGAAAATATATTTAACAGCACATCGACTAATTAATTGATCACAGCTACAAACTAATGTTATTTTATAACTATGTACTATATTTTTCAGATGCATTCAAGGTCACATTGCAACACTGGAATAATCTAGACATCGTTGTCAACAACGCTGGAGTTAGTGTCGAAACCAACTGGAACCGTATCGTAAACATCAACATCGTAGGTTACTTGACAATCTAGCTCAATCAAATTTTAATGATTTGTGCAGGTGGGAACCCTGCACGGAACTATGTTGGGTTTTCAATACATGAGTCAGCATAGAGGAGGAAAAGGGGGAGTTATAATGAACATGGCTTCAATTTATGGGATCGATTCATCATTTCTTGCCCCTGTTTACACCGGTTCCAAACATTTCAGTGTTAGTTTCGGTCGTGCTCTGGGGCATCCTGTTTACAGTGATTACAACCAAATACGGATTGTGGCTCTTTGTCCGGGCATTACAAACACAAGCCTTGCATCACACGGTGAAGTTCAAAATTCAATTTCCAATGCATTTGTACCCGATCTTAAACTTACTGCTAGTAGTTTTTTGAAAAGCGTAACTTTCCAGTCGTAAGTATAACAGTTAATAATCGGATGAAGAGTAAGTAGTGTTTCAGAGCAAGCAGCGTAGGAAAAGCGGCAGTTTTTGTTATTAAGGTAGGAGCTAACGGAAGTGTATGGGTAATAGAAGACGATGAAGAACCCTATGAGATTAATTTCCCAGACAGAACGGTAGCTTAGTGCAAAGCTAACATTGAAGAAAGAATTATCCGATATTTACACCAGCATAGAGTGCCATTGAAACATCGTCTTCTTATTAGTATAAACAGGCACCATAGTGCCTAATTGCTTAACTTGCACCATTGAATAACTAATACTGTTATTCAATGCTTGTACCATTGAATAACTAATACTTGCTTGTACACATGTCTATTATACCTCAAGCTTGAATAACTTTAGACGTGTATGATTGGTTGCCTAACCACAGTTGGTGGGGGTACCCTTGCCGGAGATACAGGTTCCTTCTAATCTAGATAAACACAAAGACATTATTCTGCTCCAGAAATGAGCTAACATTTCTTTTGTTGTTGAGGTTCATCGAACTGCTGCGAAAGAGGACGCTCCCTATGTTGTGCTTGTTTTTGTATTTTCTTTCACGTTAAATGGTAAAGAGATTGTAGCTCCCATGGTACCTAACAAGGGGGTGTTTATTCAGGACTACTAGATGAACGTATATTACAAGAGTAATAGTAAACCGGCCTCCCCTAGATTGACTAAACCAGGAAGATCCGATTGTCCACTATTATGGGGCGCCCCTCACGATGGTAATACTGAATTCTCACTTTGGGCTGTCATTCGCTGAGTCGAACACCAGATTTCTACGTCTAAGCCCATATTCTGACGTATATTTCATAATTAAAAACTAGCAGCTGCTAGCTAACAATTCATGTCCCGGATGCGGGTCCTGTGTCACCCTTATCTATGTATGTTTGTTTCGGTAGGTACTTCCTGTTTACCTTTTGGTGTACTATCGTGCTTAAACTGTAAAACTCGTTTTCAACGTTCGTATTTTATTCTAGATGCAAGGGTGTCGGAACTTAATTGTTGTCAAGTTTGCGATTGCGCTTTTATTCAGGTGTTATGCCTTAGTTGTTTTGTTTATTTGTGTACTTGATCGAATTAGGTGTAAAGTTGATTGATTTGAAACATTTTCAAATAATTAAGTAAAAATCTAATTAATAATTGTAATTAACCATAACATTAACAAAAAGGTCCTTCGACAATTTCATTTTTTTGTTTTAAGTATTAATATTTTCAACATGTCTTGTGCTTTAATTTAATTGATATTTACTTAATTAATAGTACATACAGTGTGACTCATTTAGAATGGAAACACCCATGTAAAATCTGAAGTTATTTACCGATTTTAACCATTTTTTTTTTAAATGTCAATTAACGAAACGTCTACCTCGGGACAAAATTTTAAATGTTTATTCCAATTTTCAGGGCATACTACGATAACTTTTTCGTACTCAAAATGGAGAATTCTTATTAGCGATTTGTTTATAAAAAAAATATCTACGCCACTGGATTCAGAATGCTTCCAAATAGCTGTCACCAAAATTTTACAAAAATATATTTATTAATAACAAAGTTATGACAACTTAAAGTTCGAAAACTTTCTACGCTAACAGTTACAAAACAACACCCTGTATCAATAGATGGCCATTGAAATTATGTTAATAATTCTTAAATTAATCTATTTAAACCATCAGTGGAGAAAAAAATATTGAAAGTAACGTAATATTTAATAAAAGTAACGGAATCGCGCGATTGAGTAAATAAAGACCTAACATTTCCATTTAAATTTTAGTTACCATGGAAATTATGTTACTGTTTAACTTTAACTTAACAGTTATGATAGATTTTTATTAAATATTACGTTACTTTAAATATTTTTTTCTCCACTGATGGTTTAAATAGTTTAATTTAAGAATTATTAACATAATTTCAATGGCCATCTATTGATACAGGGTGTTGTTTTGTAACTGTTAGCGTAGAAAGTTTTCGAACTTTAAGTTGTCATAACTTTGTTATTAATAAATATATTTTTGTAAAATTTTGGTGACAGCTATTTGGAAGCATTCTGAATCCAGTGGCGTAGATATTTTTTTTATAAACAAATCGCTAATAAGAATTCTCCATTTTGAGTACGAAAAAGTTATCGTAGTATGCCCTGAAAATTGGAATAAACATTTAAAATTTTGTCCCGAGGTAGACGTTTCGTTAATTGACATTTTAAAAAAAAAATGGTTAAAATCGGTAAATAACTTCAGATTTTACATGGGTGTTTCCATTCTAAATGAGTCACACTGTATGAACAAGAAGTTTTCTTGGCAGTTCTTTCTTCTCGTTATTCGTCGTTGAACTATGCTTACTCTTTTTGGGTTTTATTTTACTAAGTTTTTAGGGAAAGAGAAATAGACGAATTTGTTATTTTTGTTTTTATCCTTACTCTCGATTGTAGTTCACTGCCAGTGTTTTAATGTGTCTTGTAAACAATACGGGGATCTACAGCTGATCGTGATCACGCGCCAGTGTTATGTGCGTGTGGAGTTTACCGTATAGTTTAAATTTTACAGCGTTATTTGTTCAAAAGGGGGGTTGGGGGGTTGTTTTGAAGTGTTTGAGGGTAATTTCGACGTTTTGGTAATTTTTAAATATTCCCTCCCATTTGAATTTTGTAAATGTAGTTTGAAGTTCGCGTTGAATCCTTTGCTTTGGAACACCACAACATGTTATGAGACGAAATTACACGGTGCGAGAAAATAATGGAATTGAATATAACCCATGACTGGGGGGGGGGGGGGGGGGTTAAGGGAAATTGGACGTTTTCTTTAAACCGTCGCTATTAGTATAACACCAAGGTTAAAGTCAGCCCTGTCAATAACACACCATTCGTTTTATAAAAATAATTTGACTCCGTTCTCAATAACCCTATTCGTTTTAAAAGCTTTATTTAAGTTTTATAAACCTGAGGCAGAAATGTCTTATGACGCAAGCTTGACGCAAAGCACTTCAATCACATGATAATTGTGACTTTAACTAACCCTATGGCTGTCCAAAAGGAAAACACCTTATGATTCCCCCTTTACAAAAATAACGTTAAATTTAATAGGAAAACTGCCAGTTCGTTTGGAAAAAACGAAAATAAAACAAATATTAATTAAATTCGCCATGGTAATGTTATTCCGTTAATAATAACATCTGTGAAAAATAAAAAAAAAAGCTTTAACCTCCAAACGTAGACTTATATCCACATAATGGGATGTTCCCAAGGAATTGGCGGAATTTGCTCAGTATGTCAAATTTGGTGGTCCAATGTACATTACAAGACACACTGTACGAATCAATAATTTCATTAATTAGTACGTACATATTGTGTTATGACTTATGACTCTCTCAAACTTACACCTCAATTAATGGCATAAAAAACTTATAAACATCTTGGTCCTTGATGGCTAATTAAAAACAGTTACCTACTTATTGTTTTATCGTTCCAGTACGTAGCAATACTTGCTATGTCTCACAGTTTTGTAGGAGCCCTAACAGCGTTCATTATAACAGTAGCGAGATGCTGTGTGCTGGTGGCTGAAGAATTCCGATTTGAAGGAAAAGTGGCGTTGGTAACAGGAGCGGGTCAAGGAATTGGATTTGCGTGTAGCTGCGAACTTTTAAGAAATGGAGTAAAGGTAACTATTAGTCGATTTCAATTTTGACAAAGTAACGATTTTTATGTTAGGGTGTCACCGTTGTTGATATTGATCCAGTACAAGGAGAAAGGGCAGTAATGAAAATAATTGAGGTATTTGGTGCAGGTAGAGCCATTTTAATTGTTGCGGATGTTTCGAATATAAATCAGCTTGAGGGTAAGTCTAAGTTATCGAGATTTGTGTGCCAATTTCTAAATAAAATATCAAGTAAAGACATTCTAGAAAATCATACTCTCCAACCTCAAGAACTGAAGATGCCATAAATGCTGCAAATCAAACCACTATTACTATAAAATACCGAATGTTTTTACTTCATTCCTAATCTTCAGTTAGTACAGAAGTTGAATCCCTCCTTTCAGGAATTTCCCTTGGAGTGTATTCAACATCCCGTTTATTTGAAAGAGGCAAACTATTTCCAGCTTCCAGACCAGAGCTGGCAAATGTTCCAATGTTGAAATACCCCAACAGCATTGAAACACTCTTCTGTTGCTAACAACTGTTGAACTGTAAGAACATTTAGCACCAAAAATATCAGCTTTTCACTTACACCACCCCTACTTCAAACCCTTTCATTGCATTATTGACGCCCTCAAGGGTCTCAAGGTTCAATCTAACATATATGAATACAGCTTACTTTCTATATGGTTAAATTCTATAACCTTTTCTGACGGTACCTTTAGTGCTGACAAAGCAAATTTTTGTCTGAATCTTTGTTGTGCTTCCGGTATTCCTATGTAACTGTTAAGCAATACGTTTTATTACTTTGGCAGTGCTTTATCTTTCGCTGATTGTTTGTCCAGCTTGTACCTAGACTTTCAGTGGCTCCTTTCGTAATATTATTTCATATTTTGTTCCTCTACAATTATTATTGTTTAATATAATTCGATTTTTGGTTTCGGGATCTCCGATGGATAGATTGGCCAGGAAAATGTGATTTCAAAACCAAATGTTTCCTTCCATACGTGAACAGCGCAAAAATTTTGACCAAGGAACGACTTCGTTGTAAACATATTTTCTCACAAATGTACAGAATGTAATTTGCATGCAAATTTTGCAAATTTAATGGTACTAATTACCTTAAAAATATTCATTAAATTAGCTAACATGCTTAAATTGACCTTGTTTGCAAGCCAACAATAATAATTACCTAATGTAAATTAAGTGTTGAAATAACCGACCTGTCACACAGGGTCAATTAAATTTGAGTACTGAATGTGAGACGAATTTCGGAATCACGAGGTCGTTAACACAAAGAATGTCAAAGTGATGAGGACCTTTGCTTGCTAAAGTTGAACGGCACGACTGGTTATCAATCAGCGATCGATATATGTATAGGTGTGCAACTAAGTTTCCGCAGTTTTTTGATCAATGAAAACCGGAAAATTACAAGAGAAATACAAAAACTGGTCCATCCCTCGCTAGCTATACATTTTTGTCATCTCTCTGCAATACGTGATAACCGCGCAGTTAAAACGACGAGTCTTCGGACCGAAACTATTCATATACTTAACCAATTTTGTACATTTCGAAATTGACCAAGTGTAATCCAGCCAAGCCATCGACCGGAACAAGTGGTAATCGGAAGGCACCAAGTCTGATGAATATTGATTGTGTCTTGGAAGTTAGTGCAAAGGCACGGTGCGTTGTTGTGCTCCAACATCACTCGTTAGTGTCTCGTATCGCATTCTGGTCGTTTTTCGAGCAATCCACGGGTCAAATTGATCAGTTGTTGTCGATAGCGATGCTCATTGACAGTTTTGTCCAGTTTTGGCAGCGCATAGCACGCGATTCCTTTTGGCCCCACCAAACTCAGATCCGAAGCGATTTGGCCATCGATGTTGATGCTCCATCATTTTTTTGCGTTTGGGACTCTCTAGTGGCTCTTCGATTTTATAAACGTTTGGAAGTACCTTGATAAATGCCTCCGCAAGTCGATATTGTGTGACACTAAGCTGCGCTACTATGTATACAACAATATCTGCAGAGGTTATAATGGCCGGGTATTTAATCATTAGTTGACTCTGAGCAGGAAAGATTTTCTGGCGGAAAAAGGAATAGAACTCGAGCAAAAACGTCCTTGTGTAGTCTATTCACCACTAGACCACAACCTCCCCTGTTGTCTATCCTACGCGCTTAATCTCAAACACATGAACATTCTACTACCTCAACCACAATTTATTGCTCTCAATTTTTTACTACGGAGAAGATCGGTAATGGTGTGTCCAAAGACCTTTAAATATCTTAAAATCCATATTACTTTGTTCCAGATGCATTTCAAGCTTCAATAGACTACTGGAAGCGTCTTGACATTGTAGTTAACAACGCGGGAGTTTACAATGAAAACAACTGGAGGACGATCGTAAACGTCAATGTCGTAAGTAACAAACGATGCAAGGTTTGCCACGCAACAGGTCAAACTTTAGGTAGGCGTGCTGCAAGGAACTCTTCTAGGATTTAAATATATGAGTAAGAATAAAGGAGGACGGGGAGGGGTAATATTGAACATGTCATCGACAACTGCCATAACTCCCCATAGTTATCTTCCCGTCTATTCTGCAACGAAAAGCTTTGTAGTCGGACTGGGACGTTCTTTAGGCCATCCAGTATACTATGAGTACAACCACGTACGCATTGTTACGCTGTGTCCCGGATTCACAAAGACAGAAATGACCGATCTGACTAAGTTTAGAGATTCGATTTCGAATGCTCTAAGTCCAATTGTGAAGCAGTTCGCGGTTGAAAACTTGAAAAACTCGATGTTACAATCGTGAGTAGGGACCAAGATCAAATTGTCATAATACAATAATTTTTACTTGCAGTATCAGTCACGTTGCAAACTCGTGCACGCAGGTGATAAAAAAAGGAAGTAACGGAAGTGTGTGGGTGGTAGAGCGCGATTTGCCTCCGTATGAGGTTGTTTTCCCCCATCGAAGGTTAATGCGAAAGAAGAAGAGGCGCAACGTGCGACGTAAGGCTAGTTATTAACTTTGTTATGTCAAGTATGAAATAAACGAATTGGAATACTTTTCTTCTTTACTTTAGTCATTACGCCTGGCAAAACTATGCCACAAACTTTTATGAAAAGAAAAGCATTTTTGAGCAAAACCATCGCCAATATCAGAATGATTTGAATATTTCTAATCAATATTTCACTGATTGAATAGTGCCTTTGCCAAAATTTCCATGGACTTTACACTCACTAGAGGGCTTGTTATCAAGTATCTCCTCCCATTCAAACTTAAAATTGCTCATCCCGATGCCGTTTGCACCATGAGGAATTTTCAAAACCATTCATTCTTTTTAGATTTGTTGCTTCAGTTTCCTTTCGAAATAGGGGCGTTTTTGGCATAGTGAATACCTGACAGCATTCAGTCCTTTATCTTCCTGGCCACAATCTCTGCTAAACGTATGTCAGATAATCCGTCTTAAGCTTACTTAATTTGAAGATGGGATCTGTTAGCTTGCTATGCTGGCTCTCCAAAAAGTCTTTTCAAATGTACTGACCCGTGACCCTACTTCGAAACCTCTAACGGTCTTGTCCTGTAACTATTTTTTAACAGTTGCAATTCCTGCCTGATCATCCGTAATTAGGTCTCCTACAATATCTACGTATCCATACACCCATATCATGTCTGGTGGACCCAATACCTTAGCCACGTGAAAAAATACAATATAATGAAGGAAATTGGTACCCGACCATTATGCAAAAGAAGTAAGCTACCAACCAGCCAAAGGTTGTCAAATAATAACTTTCGCAGTATCCCAAAAGATCGTTGTTTATACTGACAGATCTACTAACAGGAACTGTCGAAAAAATGTTTACAAAATGTAGTTTGAAGCAGACCCGATGTGCAGAGGAATTTGCCGCACTAATACGAATGTCGCGAGTGAACTTTCTCATGGAGATCCTCGAAATTCGCTGCACACTCTTCCAAATACTTTGCCCGCTCCTGGCTGTATCTACAGTGCGCTTTTTTCCTCGGCCCAGACTGTCGCCTTCATGGCCAAACTCTTTGAACCTGTTATTCGCTTTGGACACCATTTGCTGGGGCACACTCATCACTCATCATTAAAAACACAAAACATGCAATACCAAACTGAAATGACAGAACCTGATTAGATCAGAAAAGTGTGGAGAACTAAATAAAACAAAAATTATTTGGCAGCGTTCAAATACTTCTGCTCTAAACTTTAACGGCGTTATTTCTTCGGGACCAATTGTTAGCTTTTGGTTTAGTCCTAGTGCATCTACAGAAATGTATTGGATTATAAAAAATAGATACACAGGGTGCTCTGGTAGGAGAACAAATGATAACCATTATAATGAAGAGAGCATAGAAGGAATATTATAAATACCAATGGATATAGAGTAACGAATTTTTGCGTTATTAGTGCACTGGTGGCACATTTTTTGAACACTCCGACATCCATAGGTATACAAGAGAGTTGCAAAGTAAGGCTGCAGGATCTGTTATGAATGGTTTTTAATTAAGGAAAAATGTAAACGGATCCACCATGAAAAGCTGCTGACAACTGAAAACAATAGAAATAAAATTAAAATACCAAACAAAAATTAAAGAAAAGAGTATAGGAAAAGACTGTAAGAGTGTATGATATAGATGAGATAATTAAATTAAATTTCGAAAGGTTAATTGTAAAAAAAACCAAAAGAGATATGTGGAGGAGTAAGGATAAGAAGAAATAAGAATCAACAAACGCTACGGTGGAATAGTAATTTAAAAGAGATGAAAATGTTTGGAAATGAAGCCCAACATTTTTTCCAATCCACAGGGGAAACTAAAAAAAAAGAAAGCAAATAATGAATCGTGCTATTTGGAGAACAAATGGAAGAAAAGAAACGGAAAAAAGGCTAACACGCTTTAGAAAATGAAAAGGCATATAAGAAAATAAAGCAAAAGTAGAAGAAAAACAGAAATCATTGTACATAAGGAAATGTAGAAAGAACAGAGTTAATTTAGATGTAGATTCACATACAACACATAAATTCGTACAATTTGCGAACTTTGCCCATTGTACGCAAATTTAAAAAATAACGTCATTAATTAGTGCTACTAACCGTCTCGAGAAGGTGTCCTTGTTAGTGTAAAACACATTATTACGAGTGATTATTTTACGTTGCAGTAGCTTAAGTAGCTAGCAGTACTTACAATGGTCCAAAGAATCTTGATTGGAGCCCTTACAATTTTCATTGTAATGATCATGGGATACCGTGGACTTGCGACTGAAGAATTCAAATTTGAAGGAAAAGTAGCGTTGGTCACAGGAGCGGGTCAAGGTATTGGTTTTGGGTGTTGCTGGGAACTTTTAAAAAATGGAGTTAAGGTAACCATAGTAGTTTTTGTTTAATTTTTGAAAAGGTAATGGTTTTGTCTTAAGGGTGTTACTATTATTGATATTGACCCTGTGCAAGGACAAAAGGCGGCGGAGAAACTAAATGAGGTGTTTGGTATCGGTAGAGCAATTTTTATTGCAGCGGATGTTTCGAGTATGGATCAGTTTGAAGGTATGTTATTCTTAACGTCGCGTCGCATCGAACCAATAGATTCTTCGTTATTAAGTGATACTGCATATCATACAAAAATTGATACAAATACATAAAGCCGACTATTATTATTTATTAGTATCTAAACATCAGTACATTCGCTTGGTAGGTACTAATTTTTCAGTAAGTACAGACGCGGAATCTTCTGCAAACTTCCTTCCACTCAATGGTGCTTTTTTTGGAATTTAAAGAGTAAGTAGGTATATGAGCAATGTTATTTAGTCGGAAAAACCACCTCTTTTCGAGCCCCCCACCCTCCCAAACCGAATACTACACACCCTACAAACGTCTCGTACTGGCCCTACCGAACACAGTGCTTAAAAATAATTTCCTTCAAAACAAAATTGTCTCCAAAATCCAAGTAATAATGGTTAATGAAACGCGTAATGGATTATAAGCATGGCTGCGTACCAAAAAACCCAAAACCGGAGGGGGGGGGCTGAATTGTAAGACGAACTTGTAATTCCGCGGATAAGCACGAGATTGTTGAATCCAAGGTCATTTGACTCTTGGTTAACGATCATTATACTCAGAGTCAGGTTGTCAAATCAAGAGACGTAAATCTCTTGGACATCCCAGTTCACTCGCTATGATTTGAAACATACATGCCTCTGAAAGCCCACGACTCATTATAATATTGGTTGTGAATTACTAAGTCAACGAAAAGACCATTTCGCAAATGTAGACATATTTTTTTCGTTCCAGATGCATTTCGAGCTTCAATAAACTACTGGAAGTATCTGGACATTGTGGTTAATAACGCTGGGTTACTCAATGAAAATAAATGGAAGATGATAGTAAACGTCAATATCGTAAGTAACCAGCGATGCAAGGTCCATCATAGAACAAGTTCAATTTTAGATAGGTGCACTGCAAGGAACTCTTCTTGGATTTAAATATACGAGTAAGAGTAAAAGAGGACAAGGGGGAGTAATATTGAACATGTCATCGTTGGCCGCGATAACTCCTCTCAATTATCTACCCGTCTATTCTGCCACGAAAAGTTTAGTGCTCGATCTGGGACGTTCCTTGGACCATCCAGTGTATTACGAGTATAACCACGTACGAATTGTTACGCTATGTCCCGGTTACACAAGGACAGAAATGACCGATCTTGATAAGTTTACAAATTCGATTTCTAATGCTCTAAGTCCAAATGTCAAGCAATTTGGCGTTGAAGATTTTCTAAAGTATACGCTGCAATCGTGAGTAGTGACCGAGGTAAGATTATCAGAATAATCTTTGCTTGCAGCAATAGCACCGTAGCAAAAGCATGCGTCCAAGTGATAAAGGAAGGAAGTAACGGAAGTGTGTGGGTGACAGAGGGCGATACACCTCCATTCGAGGTTGTTTTTTCTGACAGAAAGTCTATGAGGAAAACGAACAGATGCAATGTGCGAAGTTAAACTATCACCAAGGAGTATTATAATAAGATCACATAGTATTACTAATTTTGTCGTTATTTGCTATTAAATAAAGGAATTGGAATATCTGCGTTAGTTTCGTTAGTTAGTCATTTAATTGAGGGCATGGTAAAGATCGCCACAGGGTTGACCATTTATAGGCCTTATACCATTTGCTTCAGTATGATTTAGATATTGGTAACTAATTTCGCACTGATTACCTTGGTTAACCATTAACGTGGACTTGCAACATCCGGTTGACCTGAATCAAGACCACAGCGGATGTAGTGTAGTGACAAGCCACTAAAACCAAAAAGTCATTACCTATTGTATTTATAATCAGTCGTTGCTGTAGTCACCAGTGTGGAAACATGGCAAAAGAATTGACCTTTTCCGTAACCCAAAAGAATCAGACACTGAAAGAATTATTAAAACACTTCTGTTCTACCACGTAGTGTATTTACTGAGGCGTAAAGTGCAGGGTGCTACGTATAGCTTTTGCTCGACTATACCCCAGTAACACTCGGTTTAATTCTCGACTCTCTCATCGGGACCTCGAGATAAACCCGCATTACTTGTTTGTAACCCTACCGGATCACTAGCTCCAATATAGCTGCAACCTTCTCGATGCTGAGACGGGACCCTCTCTTCTCGCATTCACGGATACCGTATGAGGTTGCGATGTATGTACCACACAGCTTGCCGCGGATTTGTAAATTACTCCTCAGAAGCTGCACCTCATTCCTAATGATTCCTGGTATCTGAACGTTCAACTGCTGCACTTTCCATTTTCCCTACCAAATCCCCTTCCACACTGGGTGCATTTCTCTGCCCGACAGTGGTTCGTTGCCTCAAATGCGGTGAGCGCCTGGAGAGCACTGCGCTCTGTTTGGAGACAAAGTAAGTACCACGAGTAATGTGCACGTGCTGCTGATGGTTCGAGGTTATGCATTCGTTGTCCATAGTACAATGTGACGGCTAAGTCGCACACTCTTTTCCTACCCATTTTTTTCACCAGCAAAGTACCTACTCCGTGCAGATGCCACTGTAAACCTTAAGGCACAGAAGAAATAAGGTATTTCTTGGGTTGATCTTCCCTTAAGAAGGTACTTAATAAATAAGTTTCAGTACTCAAACATTCTATTAAGGTGTTTATCGTATCATCGTTTATTATCTCTCTATAATTGCAAATATCTCGGTACAATTATATGGCTCATAATATAGAAATCCCATAACATGTTAGTTACACTTAGTACATTAGTAGTATCACAGTATCTGTGGTGTATTTTATCTGTGGTAGTATTAATACATAGCCAGATATGATTTACTGTAATAATTTATCAAAATTGATATTATACATATATTATATTATAGCTATTAATATAACGAGAATATTATTACTACACTAAATTTCAAAATATCGCCTTAATAAACAAAACATTTTGAAATCGCTGAAGGTAACGGAACATTAAGTCAAATTGTTGTTCCACCCATAACGAATTTCCCATAGATACAGCTTTTTTTGAATAAGCTTAAACTACCTTGTGAATAATTGTAAAAATTACTTTGTGTTTTTCGCGTGTAGCAGGCAATTTGAAATATGGCTACCATAATTTTAATACTACTAAGTGTCATTTTAATTAGATCTTACGTAACGTGCACGTATAATTTTACCAAAAGGACCGCGTTGGTAACGGGCGGTGGTCAAGGTAATGGTCATGCTATTATTTCTGAGCTATTGCTTAATGGAATTCAGGCAAGTACCATCTCAGTTAATAATATTCGAGGGACTATTACATTACATCGGTATACAGGGGGTGACAATGGTGGACACCAACGTTGAAAAGGGGATGAGGGCTATGCAGGCTTTAAATAACAAATTTGGACAAGGTCGAGTGATTTTTTTACCCACTGATGTCAGTGACAGCGACCAGTTTGAGGGTAAAGATCAATTTTGTACATTTGCAGCTAATTTGTGTTGTAGAAACGTTTAGAACTTCAGTGAGTCATTGGAAGGGTTTGGACATTGTTGTCAATAACGCCGGAGTCATTAATGAGGATAGCTGGAAATTGCCGGTTAACGTTAACATTGTAAGTATAGTTCATCAAAAGGTTACATTTTCAAAATACTTTTGGTAGAGGGGGACAATCTATGGTACATTACTGGGATTTAAGTATATGAGCAAAAGTGAAAAAGCAAAAGGTGGGATTATAGTAAACATTTCTTCATATCTTGCGATCAATCCTATGATTTATGTACCAGTTTATGATAGTACCAAAAGCTTTGTGTTGGGCCTCAGCCGTGCCTTAGATAACGCTATTTACTACAATCATAGCGAGGTGCGAGTTATTACTCTTTGTCCAGGGTCAACTGACACAGAGATGTTTTCTAATATTGGAATTGGAGCTTCGAACTCGTTAAATCCACGTATAAAAGAAATGACTAACGATGTTGCGAGAAGTGTAAAAACTCAATCGTGAGACTTATGCAAAATGCTTGATTGAAATTGTAGCATTAAAATATTTTTTAGGGCCGATGCAGTTGGTAAAGGAGTAATATCTGCTATAGAAGAAGAAAGTAACGGAAATGTCTGGGTTGTAGAGGATTACGAATATTACAACGTTGTGTTTCCAGATAGACTATCAATGAAGAAGGAGACTTTACGGTCTTCAACTTAGATATCAAATAAACATAAAACTAGTAAAAGTTGTTCTAAAATATGTGACACTTTAGCAAATACGTAGGGCATTTCAAAATGATTGTTAAACATTTTTATCCAAAATGAGAAAGGGTTTATTATATTACAATTTTTAAGTTTTTTTAGAAGAATTTGTACCAGTTATTTAAATGTTTAAATAACTGGTACAAATTCTTCTAAAAAAAATTAAACTACAAATAGCCAGCAACACAAGAATTTAATTTATTTATTATATTACATTTTAAGACAGGAATAAACACGGGGGAATGCGATTCATACTTAACCACACTCATCGAACACAATAAGGCCATAAGAAAGGCAAAACGTGAGTGTAGCTTGGAGATACATTTTGGTTAAATAATGCACTTCATAGGTCTGCAGAGAAGAGTTTAGCAGCAGCAAGAGTGTTGTTAATTAACAATTCTTCCGTTTTGTATGTTTTCTGCTGTGTAAGTGAGTGAAGGGCATGAGTGAGAACTTAACACAACATTAGGCAACGGGTGGAGTCGCCATGTTAGGCTTCATTTTAGCATGTAATTTTACTATTGTTACGCCATAAGGACGTTTAACTACCCTTATAACAGGTTCGTCGGATTGGTCTTTTCCTACCAATTTTATCTCCAAAAGGGGAGTTACTTCTGTAACTATTCTCAAAAATTACTGCACCTATCTTTGGCATACTTCCGCAAGTTGTGTATATGTATACATTAATAGCATTAACTTTAATAATAATTTAAGTTTAACTACCAGCAGAAATTTAAAGTGAAACATCATTAAATATACACAATTATAAAGTTATAATTAATTCCTCGCGGAATTACTTGTTGTTTATGCAATAACTGCCAGTTTATTTAAAATTTATTTATTCCTGAAATATGTTCTATTTGTTCGCTATGTACACACAAAAAAGAAAATAGCTATATTATTGAAAGAAAAACTACATTTACGTTTTGTCTGCGTTACCTTCATTTTTAATTGCTTTTTACTGTCAACACGTTGTCTACACATAACCTTGTCTGGATTATTTCAGGAATATAAAGTTTGTTTGTCTGTTCCACCACTTAATATTCTTAAAGTTCCGTGTAGTTCTACGAACTTCCCTGATTTTCATATTTGTTTGGACTTTTTCAGTTACCTAGCTTGGTTAATTACATTGTTTCCAAAGAAATTAACCAAAAGGTATATAATAAATATTTTTTGTGATTTTGTAAGACTGCAAAATCGTTTTAATTTTCTGCCCCTTATAAGTGGGACGGTTGCCTCGGTGGCTATGCTCGGATAAGTTTTACTGCAGCTTTAAATAATAGTCATCTGCATACATTAAAATTTCAGACCATTTGCAGCATTAACCACTCCATTTATCGCAAAATTAAAAACAATGGGCCCCAAAACAGAACCTTGGGGAACTCCAGAACTGGAAATGTACTTATTAGATATGTGACCTTGAAACCATGCGTAATGATTCGTATTCGTAAGGTAAGACTTTAACAACAATAATAGATCCAACGATAAACCACAATATTTTAGTTTTGGCAATGTTACTACTAATTGATGATATTTGTCGAAAGCCTTTGATAAAAACAACCAGGAATACCAACATTACATTGGTAACCTATTTGAATCAAATTATTGTTGTATCCTATGTGGGCTTTTAATGCTCTGAAGCTGATCAGTCCTGATCATAAAGTAATACTCCCTGATTAAATGTTCCTTAATCGTGCGTGGTAACAAAGAATTGTTTCAACTACAGATACACTAAAAATTCCATTCAGAACTGATCCATCAGAGCAAAACAACCTTCTTTCGTTCGAGCCAAAAAAATCACATGGTATTTTAATGAATGTTCGATGCGCAAAACATAAAAATAATACATTTGTGTAATGTTTGGATAAATAAAACTAATTGGGTTACATGGCTCAAAACCAAAACAAAATGCTTGTTTTGCCGAAAAAAAGTGACAAACATATTCAACGACAGGAAGAGTTTCCAAGGTCGCAATAATGAGAACATTTGCAACAAAATTAAACATATTCAAATTCCCATTGTTTTAAAACTCCCACAGCCATTTATATCTACTATAAAGTTTATAAATAATAAATAATTTTCAAATGACAGTAGCTGCGTAATTATCACGTTAACGGCGACGCAAAATGATCAAACACAACTTAGTGCTTTTAACAGTAACTTTAGTTACGGTTAGTTGCTCCTATGTGGATGCGTTGTTCGATTGGAATGGAAAATTTGCCTTGGTAACGGGAGGCGCCCAAGGTAATGGATACGCTATTATCTCTGAACTTTTGCAGTTAGGTGTTGGGGTACGTAGCTTTTCTACACAAATCACTTGCTAAAGATACATGTAGGGTGTAAGTTTGGTTGACATTCACGTTCGAAAAGGAAGAAGATCTGCGCAGACTCTAAATGAGAGATATGGTACCGATCGAGTGATTTTCGTACCTGCTAATATCAGCCACGCCGATCAGCTTGAAAGTAAGTTGAAGATATTTTTGAAAAGTTGATATATTACCGCCATAGGTGCATTCAAGGTTTCTATCTGGCACTGGAATGGTCTAGACATTGTGATAAACAATGCCGGAGTGTCCAATGAAGATAACTGGAATTTGATGATTAAGGTCAACGTGGTAAGTACCTACCAACGTGTCAAAAACTAGTATTTTAGAAACTCTTGACAGAAAGCTACAGTGCATGCAACTTTCTTGGGTTTCGAATATATGAGTAAAAGTAAAGGAGGGAAAGGTGGTGTCATAATTAACATATCTTCAACTTTTGGTATTAATCCCGAGTTTTATCAGCCAGTATATGATGCTACGAAAAGTTTTATATTGGGCCTCAATCGTGCCTTGGGCAATGAAATATACTACGACTACAACGAAATACGAATAATAACAGTTTGTCCTGGAGCTACCGACACGCAATTTTTTCATAATTTTGGAAACTCGGCTTCGAACTCGCTAAGCCCTTTTGTTAAACAATTGGCTATTAACGCAATGCAAGCCGAAGAAGCCCAATCGTAAGATTTGTTAGTAGTAATGCATAACGTTAACAATTAAGTTTTTTGTAGTACGGATAATGTCGCAAAAGGAGTAATAAGTATCATAGAAGAAGGAGATAATGGAAGCGTGTGGGTTGTGGAGGACAACGAAGAACCGTATGAGCTTGATTTCCCGGATATACAATCTATGCAGAAGGAAAACTATTCTTAGGTGCTGTTTACCCACCAACTAACAAATCATTCTGTTCCTTATATTTATGTTGTTATGTCGTGATTTCTGTATCTATAATTAAATCGGAAAATGTACTTTACTCCTCAATTGTGGGACTGGGAGGGGAAAAAACGAAATCCTTAAATTAGCAACTGGACGGTTGAATCAGTTCTTGTAATAATATTCTAGGTAAAGTTTCGGTAAATTGATAAGTTCTTGGGGAATAAGTATTCAATAATCTTGTGGATCTGGTTGGAATTGGCAAAGTACCTTGAATCACGTACAAAAATTTATTTGATTAGAAAATCAAACTAAAAAATGGAGGTCCTTCAGACGTGTTTAATCTGATACCTTCTTTAAGTAAAAGTTCGCAAATTTGGGAGTCCTTATACGGGCTCAAATTTAGTTTCAACCACTTTACACCCTATATTATACCTATAAACGAGGCTGCCGATTAATTTTCTTCCTTAAATTAGGGTATGGCAAGTTCAATATTTCCTCGACTCCCTTAATATATCCTCAATATGCCTCGTTAAAGCTTCCGCCGCGCGCTTTAAACGAATCAATAACTTTGTGCCAAAATTATTATAATGTCCAATCATCGAAAGGTCAAATTTGATTGTTCCTACAAGTATCAGCAGAGTTATATTGTGAGCTTCTCTTTCGGCCTTTTGCTTATCAGCGAACAAGAAAATATTTTTGTGTTTCTGCGTGTGTGCTTCCGTTGGTTCCATGTGGTGTTAGTTGTGTTTAAGTCACACTTTTTTTTGCTTACAAGTATATTATTACAAATACCATCTAGTAATTTTTATTGCTTAATAGGTAACACTGTTTGGTTGTCTGTTTCTGACCCATTCGTTAGTCACACAAGGGCCACAAGAATGGCACACCAGATACTGTCACTTATCACTGTTGAATGATCAAATCTAAGGGCTTAGTCCCCTTGAGCCGCCTGACAACACAATCAGGCTCTAACAGCTGCCTGGCCTCCAGGTTGAAATACTGCTCCAGGCGCTGTCCATGCCTCAGAGCATTCCTTTCAATTTCCTCCATAACATTTCCCATGTCCAGGTCCCTGTGTACCAAAGTGCATCTACTATGCACCTCAGTACTTTATTTTGGAAGGTCTGAATAATTTTGACATTGGTTTTCTTGGTACACCCTCAGAGCTGAATGCCGTAAGTCCAAACAGGCTTCAACACCTACCTGTATAGCAGCAGGTTATTGTGGCGTAGCAGCTCAGATTGTCTTCCCAACAGCCAGTACATCTTTCTGAACCTGATGTTCAGCTCTTCTTTCTCCTTCTTGATATGCAGCTTGGTGTCCAGAGTGATAGCAAGATGTTTTGGTGTGGACGAGTAAGGAACCTGCTGTGCGTCGATTACAACGGGCACGTAATTGCATTGTTTATTAGTGAAGTTGACGTGAATCGTCTTGCTCTCATTTAATTTGATCCGCCATGTCTTGGCTCAGGACGTAACCCTGTTTGCGGTTTTCTCCACCTACTAGTTGCCTGTCCTACTGTTTCTCTTACAGAGAGAATTGCAGTATGGTTACACGTAGCAGTTGCCCATTCATCTTCCTAGCGTACAGTAGGTGTAGCACTGGTTCAAGGACACTATCTCAGGGGTTCAGGGGTTTATCTGGTTTAGGAATCATTAGTACTTCAGCTACTTTCTACTGGCAAGGGATGTATCTCAGTCGAAATGCAGCATTAAGCAATTTCCTCAGCTCTATGTCGGGTAGCGCCTTGACTATACTTGTCCTGTGATAAGATCGTAGCCCGGAGCTTTTCTTACATTCAGGTTGTTCTTTATTTCCTGTTTTAGTTTCTGCATACTTTCCCAAACAGTTTACTGAATTTTTTCATTGAGATTCTCCAGCTCATCTTCAAGTTGAAGAGTGGTTTTACACAGGAACATTAAGGTTGACGTTTTCTTCAGTCTGATTTTTTTATTTGTCAGCCTTTAAAATAACCGTCTCACTTAGTGTCATTATTACAGGCGGATGATCAGATGAAAGCCCATCATAGTTTTGAATGTGGATGTGGTTCTCCGAGACTCCTCTAGTAATGTAAAGCATACCTATATGCTTTATGGTAAAAGTCAAGTAGCTCTGGAGTTTTGTTCACGTGTGACAGCCAGTAGGTTGGTTTTCCACTCGAATAAGTCACATGTCCTATCTAAACACGCATCGAGTAGCTCTTTTCCGTTTATGTTCGGCAGCCTTGCTTCCAAGAAGGTACTTTTTGCATTCAAGTCTCTGCCTAGTATAAAGCCGCTTCCCAGAAATTCAAATAGTCGTATACAGTCTTCATTCTTAAGTTTGGCACTTAATCTTGGAGGACAATATGTTGCCGAAATGCTATATTGCTTGCTAGCGGACAAGCGCACCTTTACAGTTGTTACCTGCCTAGTTACCTTCGAGTTTTAGCTCCTCATGATGCTCAATATTCTCTTTGATGAATATAGCGACCAGTCCTGTGACCCTTTTCAGCAGGCTGGATAGAATGATAGCTGCACAATAGCCTCTTATTTTAACATATGAGCTTCTGGTAAAAGGTATTAGTAAAATGAATCAAATGAAAGGTACTTATTACATTTTTGCGATGTCAGTCAATGTTCAGCAAGGTCTTCGACGTAATTGGTAACAGTACAAGGACCCATCTAATTGGTTATTCAACAATAAGAGGCCTAGAAATCGGGGCTTTGTGTTTTCTAGTCGTACATACAATAGTTTGTTCAATTTATTAGTGAACACTATACGACCTAGTTTAACGTAGCTTTCAGTTTTAGTGAATTATTTTTTATCCATTCCACCGTCTTGATTGCAAGACACATGATTATTATGTATTCAGCGTTTCATACCCGGAAAAGGGACCGGGCCTGGTATTGACTCTTGAGGTACTCCACTAATGGTAGTGGGCGGTTTTGAATAACATTTACGTAAGGTGTTCAAGTACTCACTAATAACATTTAAAACCTCAATCTCTGAACTCTTTGTTTGACTTTCAGGGTTTGAAGCGAACGATGGATTAAAATTTTGATTAGTTTGTCCTCCAAACCTGAATCGAACATTTGTTTATGCTCAAGGATCGTGAGAATGTGTAGAGAAATGATAACATTTTAATATTTTCAATAGAATTGGCAAAGAATTAACGCTTAAAAACTCCCACAACTTTACATGCGATAAAAAATCTGCTATGATAAATGTATCCTTACATGTTTACCGCCTAATATTCACAGAAATGAATAGAAGCATATTGTCATTAATTATACTTTTAATTACGACTTGTTGCAACTACGCAAATAAAAGTTTTGATTTTAATGGAAAAATTGCGCTGGTAACGGGTGGTGCTCGAGGTAATGGTTATGCTATTATTTCTGAACTTTTGCAAAAAGGAGTTAGGGTACGTATCCCCGGTTTTTGCATAATTCGACCATATAAAGTTAGGTATAGGGGGTGACCATGATTGATGTTAACGCTCAGAGAGGACAACAAGCTGCACAAGAACTAAATAAGAAGTACGGGTACGGTAAAGTGATTTTCATACCCGTTAATATTAGTCAGGCTACCCAGTTTGAATGTAAGTGGAAAATTTTGTTACGAAATTACCAGATAGAATTCAATTATAGACGCATTCAGAGTCTCTATGTGGCATTGGAATGGTCTAGATATTGTCATAAATAACGCTGGAGTCGTAGGTGAGGATAACTGGATTTCGATGGTAAATGTCAATATCGTAAGTAGGTACTCTTAATCCAGAGCCGTAAGTTCTAAAGTTCTTGACAGGTGGGGACGGTGCAAGGGACGTACCTAGGAATGCAGTACATGAGTAAAAGTAAAAGAGGGAAAGGTGGGGTGATAATCAACATATCTTCATCTCTTGGTATGGATCCCGCTCATCACCAACCTGTGTATGGTGCCTCAAAGAGTTTCATATTGAGCCTTGATCGATCAATCAGCGACGAACTCTATTTTAACTATAATGGAATACGAATCATTACAGTCTCTCCTGGAGCCACTGACACACAAATGTTTCACAATTTTGGACTGTCGGCTTCCAACGCACTAAATCCCTACCTCAAGGAGAAGGCAATTGAAGTTGCAAATTATCGATCACCACAATCGTAAGATTTGTCATTAGTGGCTAAGTTAGACATACATTTCAATTTCTCGTAGTACGTTCAGTGTAGCCAAAGGAGTTACAACAGTAATAGAAGAAGGAGACAATGGGGGCGTATGGATTATAGAAGATGGGGAACAACCATATGAGATCTGCTTTTTTCATAGAAAACACTTGCAAAAGACTCTCACTGTCCTGACTTAATTTTCCGCTTGTTCTAGATTCGCAACATAGGTACTCCTTCACCGGCCGCCGAAGACGCTACACACTCTTAATAGGTTGATGAAACACGGCATGTCAAAGATTAAGTTGAGAAATCTTGAACTGGTTCAAAGTATCATCAGCTATCACAAACATATTTACTCAATGTGAATAATTAATTATTATTACTCCTTTTTACATATTTTTTTTTGTCATTATATCACATTAAAATCAAGGTTAGAGGTTTACCATGTTTTGTAAATAAAACGTAATTTTATTTGCAATGACGAAGGGCGAGGGAAAAGATGTAATGATGATGAATTTGATCGACGTCCATATTAATTTTATTCAGCTATAGGAATATCTACAGAATAATACAGATTACAGAAGAAGTGATTGGTGACAGGGACGAAGGAAGGGTGATAGTGGGAGGGGATTTTAATGCGAGAATAGGAGAGGAAGGGGGAATGATGGTAAATGGAGAAGTGAGTGGGAGAAATTCGATGGACAAGAAGCTAAATGGGCAGGGGAGGAAGTTACTGTACTTATGTGAGGAGAGGGGATGGACAATTCTGAATGGAAATATGGAGGAGGGAGGGAAAGGGGAGTACACGTATATAAGTGAAAGGGGAGAATCAGTGATAGATTACGTGTTGGTAAATGAGGAGAGTGTAGGAGCTATAGAAAAACTTAAGGTTGGGGATGAGGAGGAATCGGATCATCAACCATTAGAGTTAATTTTGAGAGAGGGGTTGAGTGAGGGGGAAGAAACAGAGGAGGTGGGATAAAAATGGGGAGAGAAGAAGGTATGGACAGCGGAAAGTATTGAAAAGTATAGAACGGAGTTGGAGGAAGTGAAATGGGAGGAGAAGGAAGTGGGTGTGGAATTGAAAGAGTTCGTGGAAAAAATGGAGGAGATTGTGGAAAAGAAGAGATATAAGAGGAAACGTGAAATATGGGGGAAAGGAGAGTGGTGGAATGGGAAGTGCGAGAGAGCAAGGAGGGAAGTAAGAAAGGGAAGAAGGAAATGGAGGAGAGGGGAGTATAAGAGGTTGAAGGGGGAATATAAGGGGGAGTGTAAAAGGAGAAAGGTGGCGTTCAGAAAGGAAGTGGAGGAGGAAATAAGGGGGTTGAAGAATGAAAGAGAGATATGGAGTTTTATGAACAAGAGAAGAGGTAAATATGAGAGAAGGAAGGTGAGGTTGGATGAAGAGGAATGGAGAAAGCACTGTATGGAGGTGATGGGGGGTGTGAGGGAGAAACCGGAAGCAGAAAGGGAGAGAAGAGGAGGTGTAGGGGACTTTGAGACGGAGGAGGTGGAAGAAGCGCTGAGGAAGGTGAAGTTGGGAAAGGCACAAGGAACAGATGGAATACAAGGCGAGCAGTGGAGGTACACGGGGGTAAAAACGAGAGAACGGATAAGAGGGATGCTGAGTAAAGTATGGGGGGGGAGGATTCCCGGAGGAGTGGAGGGATGCAAGAGTAGTTCCGGTTTACAAGGGAGGGGAAAGGAACAAAGTGGGAAACTATAGGGGAGTGAGCATTACCAACGCGGGGTATAAGATTTATGCGGAGATATTAAGAGGGAGACTTAAGAAGGAAATAGAGGAAAAGGGGTTAGCGAAGGACTGGCAGGCGGGTTTCAGGGAGGGAAGGCGGACGGTGGATAATATATATGTGATGAAGCAAGTGGTATAAATAAGGTGCTGGAAAGGAAAGGGGGGAAAGTGTATGGGATGTTTCTGGACATCAAGGCAGCATTCGACAATGTTAATAGGAAGAAGCTGTGGGCGGTGCTAAGGAAAGCCGAGATAAGTGAGGGCTTGGTGAGAGCGATGGAAGAGGTGTACGAGGAAACAAGGTGCGTGACGAGAGTGAGGGAGGAGAAAGGAGAAAGATTTTGGACGGAGAAAGGGTTGAGACAGGGATGTCCGTTGAGCCCGAGCCTATTTTCTCTATATATTCGAGATTTGGAGGAGGTGTTGCGGGGACATCAAAGGGGTGAAGTGGTGATAGGAAATATGAAGGTGTGGGTGCTAGCGTATGCGGACGATGTAGTAGTGATGGCAGACAGAGAGGAAGAGATGAGGGGGTTAATTGGGGTAATGAAGAGATATTTGGAGGGGAAGAATTTAGAAGTAAATGTGAGAAAGACTAAAATGATGGTTTTTCAGAAGAAACGGGGGAGGGGTATAAAGCAAAAGTGGTGGTGGGGTGAGGAGGAATTAGAGAGTGTACAGGAGTGGAAATACCTAGGGTATGTAGTGCGGTATGACAATAAAGATGGGGCACACGTGAGGGAATTGGCGAAGAAGGGTAATGGAATAGTGGGGAAAATGTGGGGTTTAGGGGAAAGAGTATTTGGGAAGGATATGGAGAAGAGAAGATGGTTGTTTGACAAGTTGGTGAAGAGTGTGATGGGGTATGGAGCGGAGATATGGGGGTGGAAGGAATGGGAAGAAATAGAAAGAATTCAGGAGAAGTACTGGAGGTGGACATTAGGGTTGGACAGGGAGACACCAGGGTATATCGTAGGGGAAGAGGTAAAATTAGAGAAAATAAGGATAAGGGCAGGAGCGAGGGCGGTAAAATATGAGGAGATGATCAGAAAACGGTAAGATATGTTGGAGTAAAGGAGTGCATGAGAGAGGTGGCAAAAAAGCGGATAAGGTATGGGCAGGAAGAGAGAAGACGGTTCTATGAGAGAGTGGGTTATGCGACAGAAGAGATAGAAGCGAGAAGAGAGGGGGGAAGAGATATGGTGGATGAGTTGGTAAGAAGGGATAAAGATGTGGAAGCACAGGAAAGGAGAGCGAGAGTATGTAATGGAAGATATAATGGCGGATATCAGGAAATTATGGAAGAAGGGAAGGCCGAGTATCTGATGGGAGAAATGGAGTTGAAGGAGAAGAGGATGGTGGCGAGGTTTAGATGTGGGAATGAAGAGAATGAAAATAGATACTGGTGGGAAGATGGGAGAAGGCTATGTAGAATGTGCGGTAAGGGGCGAGAGAGTGTGTTTCATTTAATGAGGGAATGTGAGGAGCTGAGAGAAGAGGGGAGAGGAATAAAGGTGGTCTTAGGTGGGAACGGGCTGGGAGTGGGGTGGATGAAGGGTGTGATGGAGCGAAGAGACAAGCTGATGCCAAGGAGCCAGAAATAGAGTTAGTTGAGTTGAGGAGAAGGTCATGCATTATTTAATTAAATGAGTTTGTTTACTTAAGTAGGTAGTGAATAAGAATCTTTTGTTTCGTTTATTATATATAACAAAATAAAGGGTAATAATAATAATAATAATAATAATAATAATAATAATAATAACAATATCTACAGAATATCATATCTCCAATACGATGCTTCCATTTAGGTTACCACTACAGAGTTAGAGATCCAAAAGATCACGCTTGGAACGTTTATGTGTAATTCTTTAGGAGTTACATTTTATTGAAATATTGGGCTAGAAGTTTCATTTAAATGAAGTTTTATTTTAGGAGTTTCACTTAAATGAAATTCTGTTCTAGGAGTTTCATTTCAATGAGGTGCGACTTTGAATGGAACTAGAAAATTTTTGGTAGAATTTGTATTTTTATCGAGAAAATTCTCCAAGTGGTTGGCTTTTTTGCAATGAAGAAATTTTTGGTTCGGAAAAAGTTTAGATTATTATTTCATAAAAGATAATTTAACAAACAGCGTACTTCCACCTGTAAGTGACTCATTTGTACGGTAATGGACGAAAGAGACCCTCTGTTTTGATCTTTAAACTGTCTTTTATGAAGTATACTAACATTCTGAACCCTTCTGCAATAAAAAATTTCTTCTTGCTAAAAAACAAATAATAAATATAAGGTAATTGAATTATTACAATAATTATAAAAAAATAAATTAACCAAATGCACTGCAATTCATGTAGAATCACTTTGTTAAGAGTTAGTGGACCAAGGACCACCAGTCGAGGGGACTTTCCTCGATAAAGTTCTATAAGCAGAGATTCTTCCACAATCTTCTGGAAATTGTATCCTGCAGTGAATTATAAATTAATAATCATAATTATGAACCTTTGATTACTTGCAACCTCTGCGTCTAAGAAATTTGCTAATTGGCAAGTGTTTCAAATCATCCCCTTTTCTGACGTCCACGATCTTCCAAAAACACAATCATAATTTTAAATGTCGTTAAGTTGCATTGTTCGATGTATACCTCACTTGTACTTTGTTCACAAGCTGGGATATCAGAAAGTTAGTACCTACTTGTTGGATAGCAAAAGAATTGAATCCAGACCGGGCCGTTACCCTTCCTGGTGATCTTCAAACCATGCACGACACACTCGCGCATTACAGTGGACCGATTTTCTTCAATTGGAACCATCCATGTGTATTACGAGTACCTACTACGCTCCACTGATGTTCCAGGTTCCAGTGTCATCATAGGCAAAGACGTGAACCATAAACGATAGTGAATCTAATTCTTTTTCTAAAACTTTTTCAATTCATTTTCTTCATTTTAATCCAATATGACGAGGTATTTGTGTTACTTCGAGTAAATGCTGTCATGTTGAAGTTTTCTATAAATACACGATTTGCCGATAGCAGCTTATATGGATTATTTACACCAGGGATGCACAGACTTCTTCAGACCAAGGGCCACATATACTAAATATTATTGAGGGGCGGGACGCAAATAAGTTATTTATTTTAAGAAAGTCCCTAGCTAGAAGCTCCATGATCGATGAAGGAATTAGAAAAGGTCTCAATTTCAAATCAAACAAATGTTTATTTATTATATTTGTGCCAATTTTTACAAAAAAACTACTTAAATATTTTAATTTGAGGGATGACATTGCATCGACTTAACAATTTCTTTAATATTTGGATCAATTGTTGTGGCATTCCAGGAAATACATAAAGATTTTTGTACTTTGTTGTTTGGAAAAATTTTCAATGTTATTTGCATGTAGATTGGGGGGCCACCAGAAAAACAACGGCGGGCCGCGGTTTTGTGCATCCCTGATTTACACACAAGCTAATTATTGCATTTGAAAAATTAATTATTAAACTGTAAAAGGGGCCGTTATAGCGGCTCCAAATTACAAAGTGATACCTCTATTAGTTAATTTGATGGAGTGGAGAGAGTCATGGCTAAAAAAACGCAGATTTTGATCCCTTAGTAAACTATTAAGTACATTTTTCTCATTTACAAAAATCCTTTTTATTAATAAAAATTGAGATTTTCCATTATGCGTTACCGATAGGACTTAAAATTCTCTAAAAGACGGTTTGATCTCATTTGGTTATACCCTTGTTTATATACCTTAAACAAGGGTTATACGTTATACCAAATACTTTATAGTAAAGTATTTGGTTATACTTATAACAAAATTGTTTTTTTCATTTTGATCCGGGCTTTTAAAAGTGCACACACAAGTTCTCCCAACAATTTCAAGACAAATCACGAGTTAGGTTAGGGTATTAGGATAACACATTGAACTGTACGCTATACGCAACTAGCGTATAGTTCAATGGGATAACATGAACTCGAAGAATAATACGACAAAAATATCAGGAGAGTTTTCAATTGTGGCGCTATCTACTGTACAAAATGTTATTAAAATTGATTCTTCTTCTCATTTGTAGATGTCGAAGCGGTGCTAAAATTTTCAAAACAAAGAATGTGTTATACCACAGAATGTTATTTCTTCCGTGGTAATGTATATTATATACAGTAATGAGTGAATAATAATTGTTATATGGATTTAGTTATTTATTATACAAAGGGGAACAGGAAGCGTTTTTAGGGCGAGCAACTATGCGAGCGCTAATTTTATTTTTCCCCTGTGTGGAACCTAGAACACAATATTTAGGTTGGGATTATTAGTGAGGTTACGTGTAAATAGAGCAATCCAACGCACTGTCAAATCCTTTTAAAAATGGCGTCTGTAGGACACACAAGACATTTGTTTACATAGAAACGTGTATGTTGTACATTGAACTATACGCTATACGCAACTGGAAGGGATACGGCCTATTCTAATGCATTGTAGGCGTTGAAGCCATGCTTGCCTGACAAGCACAGATGTCGACTGGGTATTTCTGTCACTTTCTAACTTGTTGCGTTAGTAGGGCAGATATCTTTTAACCGCGTATTTCCCATAGTTTGAAAGGTGTAAAATAATATTTGAAAGTGATTGTGAAATTTATTAAATCAAAACACGATGGTGAATTGTTATGTTGCATACGGATGTCCTAATTTAGCCGATAAACGCAGTATTAAACAATTTCATGGGTGAATAAGGCTTGTTAATACAAATTTTATCTAACGTTATTTGCTATCGTTGTCAACGCAACTTATACGATTTGTTTTTAATAAATAACGTAACGTGTAGTTTCTCCGTGCCCAATAAAAGGCCCAGGAATGAAATTAAGAGAAATATAATAAGTGCGTGTGTTTTTAGTTCTGTTCAGAATAGGCGGATTTTCGGAATAGTGGGGTTCTACTGTAGTTTCAAAGACAAGCAATGTAGAAATTGCATAATTTTTGTCTGGTGAACTCTTAGATCATATATACTCCAATGATCTAAGAGTGAATAAGTCAATTTAACAATTTAATAGTTCATAACAGGTTCATCGTTCATAACAATTAGTAGAAAATAGCACCAAATTTTATATAACTTTTCTTACTACAAACGAAATAACTGAATTAATTTTGTAATGTTCTGTAAACGCGTTTGTATTCTCAATATGCATGATGTGCAAGTATAGCGTCACAAAAATTGTAAGTATTCCCATAATAAAACATTGATTTATTTTATTGTAAACGTTTTATTGAACTGGATCACAATGGATGTACCTATGACTGGTGAAAGAGATAACCATCAACGTATTTTTACCTGATTTACTTACATTTTATTCCCCGTGTTATCGTTTATAGATATCACGTTGCGTGCGAAAGAAAGAGACAGAAATGCCCAGTCGTTGACGGTTGCCTAACTTTGCTGTGGCTTCAGTGCCGCTTATGGACGTTTCCTTTCCAGTTGCGTATAGCGTACAGTTCAATGATGTTGTATCGAGTTTTCACAAATAATTCTAAAAAATAATCATGGTTTTGTTTTCCTGTGTGGTGATTGCGGAAGCAGAGGACAACGTGATCAAGTGCAATTTTTCAGAGTACCTGCAGAGTTACATTTTAAGCATAAAATTCAGTATAATGAACTTCTCGATTAAGAAGACAACAGTGGCGTAATACAATTAAACGTGAAGATGTAGACGATAAAAAAAGTGAAATTTACTGTCTCAGCAAAAAATCAAATTTTATTAACATTAAGTTACGTTTAAATTTAGATTTTAAGGCCCTACAGACGGTACGATTTGTCGTACGACTTGGATCGATAACTCAAGTCTGAATGATAATCGTATTGTGTGTGTAGCCTTGTCGTGCGTCGTATCATAAGTCGAAATCGTATGGGATGGTAGTATGAACCTGCCACAAAACTTGGCGTAGGTACTACTCGATTTGGGACTTCCAGATCGTATCGTGTGTATGCAGTTTGCGATGTCTGACAAACTTTAGTACAACTTCAAGGAAAAACAGTCGATTGTTTTGTGTATAACGTTTATACCAATTGGTTTATACTTACTTTTATTGATTCTAAACGTCAAGATTTTTGGGAAGGATTTATAAACTTATAAAATTTATGGACTGTGCGAATAAAATTAAACCTACTCCAGTTACGAAGAGTTGCTGAAAAATTATGTACAAGGAAATATGCCCCAACGCCACACTAGATATTTTGAAAAATAAGATCACTAATATTATTTTATAGTTTGCCACATTTGTCGTTTGACTAATCGTTTACGTTTGTAGGGAATTATACCTACGACAAGTTAAAACGATACTTATCGTACTACACGTTGTACGACAAATCATACCGTCTGTAGGGCTTTTCAGCATTTAGGTTTAGAATTAGCGCTAGTACAGCTGCTACATACTTTAAGAATGTTTTATGCATGTGATGTGTTTAAGATTGAAGAAGTTTGTGTTTCGGCCTACAAGAGATGTTTTAAAAAGAACTTTTTAAGGAGGCCAATCATGAAAACAACAGTAATTGTCGGTTGCTTTGAAATAAAATAAATAAATATTAGATATCTGAACTATATTTATCATACCACTTGTCTATTTCTACAATAATACCAAAAATGTATGCACAACGCTTGTAAAATATCACATTGTGTGTCCTACAGCAATTTTTTGAGGTTATGGCGTTGGATTGCTCTATACTTATACAGTTTAATTTGATTGATAAAAATGAGTGAGGTAGGTAAAGATAAGTGCTGGGGTTCATGTATCAGATCTGTGGGGTTACTATACAATAAAACAGTTTGTCTCAATCATAATACTTATACTGAAGTTGAATTTATTCACCTATTTTAGGTTAACACAAATCGGGGATATATAAGTATGTTCTATCGGCAATGAACATGTTGGTATTACAACGATAAAGTGTAGAAGTTGTGTGTGTTTATGTCAGGATGCGAAAATATATCAATTGTTGATAACATGTTATGTCCAGATGACCCGCATGGACAATGCAGATGACCAAGAAGAAAGGAGTGTAATTATGTTTGGAGCTATCTACAGGAAAACCTGACAATGCGGAACCTGTATAAAGCGGAAACCTCCGAAACACGGAATGTTTTTATGGCCCCGCCAAAATATATACCTACATTCTTATTATGCAAAAGCGGATACCTTGGTAACGCGGAAACGGAACGTAAATTTTGTCCCATCAATGTGCAGATTATGAATTTATACCTTCTAATGCAAAATGCAGAACAGAGCATAATGGTTTTACCTAGAAATTCGTAATCCTTCAGCAGTTCAGAACCTTTGTTCAGGAGCATTACCAACAACCAGAGAGCCATTATCGTACAAATGAGATATTTACAGGTGGACCTGGTACACTCTTTATACAGTAAACTATCCTTTATGAAGTATACTAACATATTTTGAACCCTTCTGGAACCAAAAAAGTTAACCACTTGGAATATTTTCTCGATAAAACTTGAGCTCTCGAAGTTCGACCAAACAAATTTGTTTTCTTATAGTTCATTAGATGACAATTAAATAATTACACAACCTCTATATTCCTCCATTTTTTCTGTCACCAACTCTATATCCTCCATTATACCTTCCTTCCCCTATTCTTGCTCTCCTCTCCTACGTTTGGGTGTCTTCTTACTATTTCTTGCTCCCATCTTCCCTTTTCCTCTCCACTTCCTCTCTTCCGTACCCGCCTCTTTTACAATATAATCTCCTCTCTTCCTGCCCAACTTTTATTTTTGGTCTCCTCATTCCTTCCGAGCAATCTTTCAACAGATTTCCTTCTCTTTTGTCTATCCCCTCTTCATGTTTCATCGCTCTTCTCCCCGCCTGTATCCTTATTTTCTCTAACTTGATTTCCTCCTCTTACTGTATATATCACAGTGTCTCTCTTTGTAACCTTTAAATTTTAAAAATTAACTCACTTCTTTTTGATCATGTAAAATCTTTTGCTTTATTTTTTTAGTATCCATTGCTGTGAACTGTCTTAAGCCTATGCTGGTCAAATATGAAGTGTAATAAATGGATCAAAACGGAACAAACATGTACACCTAATACTACCAAATCATTCTTATGATGAAAAAATGAATACGCTAAGGATGTACATCGAATGTAATGGCAGTGATGCGTGGTGTATCAAGCTATAGGTTTTTTCTTTTTGCACCGCCACAGGGTTAGGTAAAATCCCAATTATCACGTGATTGAAGTGCCTTGCATCATAAGACATTTCTGCCAACGTGCAAAAAGAAAACACCTTATGTATCCAGAAAGAAGGCATCCACATCCTCACTTACTTGTGCAAGGATCGAAAATAATTTACGAAGAAATGGCTGTTTTCATAATCAGGTATGAAGGGCAAGAAATGTTGAATATATTTTAGTATTGACATATTTTAGACCAAATCGACGAATCTGAATACGACAAGCAGTGGCTGATTTAGGAATAAGTCAGTATGAAACATTTTCTATACTAAAAAAGCATAAAATGACTTCGTATATAGTTAAATTAGTACAAAGTTAAAGAGGCGGTGATTTTGACAGAAGGGCGATATTTTGTAATTGGCTTAGCAATAATCAAAATTTATTAAATTAAATTTTTTTGGCTATAACATGTACTTAATACAAAAAAATTAAATGTGGTACAACTTTTCTTCTATAACATTTTGTCATATGTCTATCAATAGCCGAGATATTCGCTGTCACAGCTAAAATGAAGCACACTGTATATAACAATCTAACATCATTCATTACACATAAAATATACACAATATAATACAATCAATTTATTTGTTTTATACAATAAGTGTTAACAAAGTATTCGATTCTAATCTAACGAACAATTTATTTTCCCCCATATATTTCACCAACCACCTTCCTTCTCTCCAACACTTTCTTTATCCAATCCTCCCCTTCCCCTCTTTCCCCTAGTATGTGCTTCCTTTTTCTGGTGTCCCTCCGCAGCTCTTCATATGTATGTTGTATAGATAGGTACCTATATTATGTAATAATTTTATTTCCTTTAAATTTTTAACTTTTCCCTGACGATTGTAAGTAGCTTTAATTACAATACATGAAACAATAAATACAAATACAAATACAAGATACAATACATACTCCACCGCCATATACTATACCAACTTTCTCTGCACAACCTGCACCTTCTTTCTTCCTCCTCCCTC
This sequence comes from Pyrocoelia pectoralis, assembly GCA_036250285.1. Taxonomy (NCBI): domain Eukaryota; kingdom Metazoa; phylum Arthropoda; class Insecta; order Coleoptera; family Lampyridae; genus Pyrocoelia; species Pyrocoelia pectoralis. Next base: position 2,479,123 of record CM070081.1, read on the forward strand.
CAGTATTTACTCCCATTTTCCTCACTCCCACATCTAAACTGTGCTATCATTCTTTTCACCTCTAAACTTTTCCCTCCCCTTAAGTATTCTGGCATTTTTTCTGTCACCAACTCTCTATGTATATCCCTTCCTTCCCCTGTTCTTGCTCTTCTCTCCTGTGCTTAGGTGTCCTCATCCCTTCCCACTATTTCTTCCACAATGTTGTTCGCACCTTCCCTTTTCCTCTCCACTTCCTCTCTTGCGTACCTGCCTGTTTCATAATACAGTCTCCTCTCTTCCTGCCCAAATTTTATTTTTGGTCTCTTCATTTCTTCCCAGCAATCTTTCAACAGATTTCCTTCTCTTTTGTTTATCCCCTCTTCATGTTTCATCGTTCTTCTCCCCGCCTGTATCCTTATTTTCTCTAACTTCATTTCCTCCTCTTACTCTCTCTCTTTCTAAGCTTTAAACTTTAAAAATTAACTCTTACTTTTTTTTGATCATTTAAAATCTTTTGCTTTATTTTTTCAGTATCCATTGCTGTGAACTGGCTTAAGCCTAAGCGGATCAGATATGAAGCGTAATAAATGGATCGAAACAGAACGAACATGTACAACACATAATACCAACGCCTGAATTACTTTAATGATGAAAAAATGGTTATGCCAAGGATGTACAACATAGGATGTAATGGCAATGGTAGAGAAACTTGTGCGGGGTATCAAGCTATTTATCCAGAGAGAGAGAAGACATCCACATCCTCGCTTACTTGTGCAAGGATTGAAAATAATTTACGAAGAAATGGCTGTTTTAATAATCAGGTACGAAAGGCAAGAACTAATGAATATATTTTAGTATTGACGTATTTTACAGCAAATCCACGAAATTCTACACAAGAAGCAGTGACTGATTTAGGACTAAGTCAGTATAAAACATTTTCTATACTAAAAAGCATAAAACTGACTCTGTATGTAATTAAATTAGTGCAAAGTTTAAGAGGTGGTGTTTTTGACAGAAGGGCGATATTTTGTAATTGGCTTAGCAATAATCAAAATTTATTAAATTTAATTTTTTTGGTCATAACATGTAATACAAAATTAAATGTAGTATGTACAACTTTTCTTCTATAACATTTTCTCATATGTCTATCAATAACCGAGATATTCCCTGTCACAGCTAAAATGAAGCACATATAACATTCTAACATCATGCGTTACACATAAAATATACACACATTGCACTAATAACAACATTTTATTTGCGGAACAAGAGGGTTGCACCAAGCGTTCTAGAGGCTGTAAAAGTATAAGTATAAGAAAGTATTTTGGAAAGTGTAACTTGTAATTCATATTGATAAATTGTAATAATTCAGATAGTGTAAATTGTAATTGAGAAAGTGTCAGATGTATGTTAGATTAGTAGCTTGCAATTCAGAAAGTATAATTTGTAATTGAGGAAATATAACATTGTATGGCGAATGGGATCTGTTGTTATAGTGCCCATTGTCCTTAGTGTGACCGAAGTTATACCAAAAATGGACTGCCAGCAATACCAATAAGTTCATCGAACAATCCATTTTTAAGTGAGGAATACCCTGGTCATGGGCTTTACTCCAACAAGTTTTTTAATGTTGTGTATTTGGTACTTAGCAGTATATGTTCAGCTTCCTCACAGGATGTTCACAATGGCATTTCCAATTAAGATTTTGATGAAAATGACAAGTTACACTTTCTGAATTGCTGTAGATGGCGCTGTATGTCGCGAATAGGTGGAAAGGTATTAACACCAAGCATAGCGTTTTTTGATGGAATGAAAGAAGAGTGAAACAATATCTTCAAATATTAAAATAATCATTTCTCGACATGAAGAGTAAATTAAATATAGCAAAACTTCTTAATATTAATTATCTAAATTGCAAAATCTTCAGCACGATTTATGGCAGGAAGCAGCTGTGTTTCCTGCAGTCTCCAAGGTGCCACTGCCATTACGTCCATTACAGAATACATTAAATGAATTGTCAATTATAATAGCTGTTATCATAATTCTCCTTTATTTTCTCAAAAATTTGTGTTACGTTTATCACTTTGTAAAAGAGGTGATGTTACAACTAAAGCAGATCGATATTTAATATAAGTAACATACCTATATACTTAAACTAAAAATTTTGAAAAATAAAAATTCTTTAATTTGCTTTTGGTTATTTTCTGAATCCACCTTAAATGTACTTTTATTACGATCCTTTGAAAGCAAAAAATCTAACACTAGCGTTAATCTCTGCCATTGAACTATACGCTATAAGCGTACAGTTCAATGATCTCTGCAAATGTTTCTATTAGAAGAGCACATGAAGTGGAATAAGAGTACTGCAAAGATCCAAACTATTTAAATGCAACTAGAGTGAAATGATAGGAAAACTTCTTATAGCAAAAAAGGGTAAAAGTTCAGGATTTTTTGCTACGAAGATATTTTTTTGTTAAAAAAACTTAAGAATATGAAATGTTATGTATTATAAAAGGTCGAATAATGTACAAAAAGTATACGAAGTCCACCTGTAAGTGTCTCATTTGTACGATCATAGAAGAAATGGAACAGCAAAGAAACACTCAATTTTCATCGATAAAGAGCGATATCTCAGAAATATCTTCATTTTTATGTAATGTTGCGCCAGGAGTTTCAATTAAATGAAATTCTGTTGGAGGAGTTTCATTCAAATGAACATTTAATTTAAAAGATTCATTTAAAAGAAATTCTGTTAAAGAAGTTTGTTGCGTTAGATTGTTCTCGAAGGACCATATATTAGTTTTAGAGGTTTATTTGAATAATAATGACACAATTTTACTAATTTAATGACGTTTATATTTTTTGTGCAGAATTGAATTTTTTCTATATTATGTCTGTTGCTAGAGTTACAATTTTAATTATTTTATTTATATTTCTATGGAAACATTACGCTTACGCATCAACATGCCGCCCCCGTTGAAGTAACTAACTTCAAAACAGCAAAACTAATAAATTAAATGCGTACATGTATGAAGTTTTAACAGAAATTGAATTATAGTACTTAATGAACAATGATAGGTATTAATAAAGTCTAACAAATTCAACACTAAATGTCATTTGTTAGTTAATAATAGTGATAAGTATGCGCCAAATTGTTTTTAATTATTAATGCGCAATATCACATATTTCACAAATTCAAATTCACTTCACTAAAACTGTCCATCTTGTTCTTCAAGTGGAAGAATGCACAGTCTTTTAATTGCTCTTTTGGTGAAACCAGTCGAAGTTTTAAGTGTAACTACGCGCACGACACCGTCAGTTCCAGGGTGCAGCGCTGTTACGCGACCAAGAGACCACCTTAGTGATGGCATAGAATTATCTTTGATTATAACCATGGTTCCTACTTGCACATCGGTATTGATTATTCGTTGACCCTTGGGTCGTTGTTGTAATTGAGTCAAATATTCTTTTGACCAGCGTTTCCAAAAGTGTTGCCTCAATTGCTCTATTCTTTGCCATCGAGACAGTCTATTGATGGGTAGCTCTTCTATATTCGGTTCTGCGGTGGCCGTTAACGGTTCACCGATTATGAAATGACCAGGAGTCAAGACTTCCAGGTCGTAAGGGTCATTTGATATGGGAATGAGAGGCCGTGAATTTAGACACGCCTCTATGCACGTTAGTAAAGTATAATATTCCTCTTGTGTAAGTGAGGAATCGCGCATTGTTCTATGAATATGTCGTTTTACACTTTGTACTGCTCTCTCCCAAGAGCCACCGAAATGGGGACTGTTTGGAGGGATGAAGTGCCACTTTATGTTTTTCATGGCTAAGTTGGAGATTATTTTTTCTCCGAAACTTTGACTATTAAATAACTTGCCTAGAGAACGTAATTCTCGCTCGGCACCTACAAAGTTAGTGCCATTATCCGAAAAGAGTTCAGCTACGGCACCTCGGCGAGCAATAAATCGCTTTAAAGCCGCTAAGAATGATTCGGTTGATAGATCTAAAACAAGTTCTAGATGAATCGCTCTAGTATTTAAACATATAAACAGCGCAATATAGCATTTTGTTTTCCTTTGAGATTTACCTTTACCCTGCTTTATCAGGAAATAACCTGCGTAATCGACACCTGTATGATAAAATGGTTTGACAGGTTTTAAGCGTTGGTGTGGTAAATTCCCCATTTTCTGATTTATGGAAGTTGGATTTGCTCTGAAGCATTGTATGCATGATCTAATTACCTGCTTAATTAGATTTTTGGCTGATATGGGCCAATAATTTTGACGTACCGCCGCTAATGTCGCTTGTTGTCCTGAATGCAATTGGCGTAAGTGTGCGTCTCTAATTATGGCTCGTGTTATGTTGTGCTTACTTGGTAATATGATGGGGTGTTTCACGTCGTAGGTCAATAAGGGTGCGTGTTTTAGTCGTCCTCCGACGCGAATTAATCCATCTTTGTCTCGGAAAGGATCTAAAATTGAAATTGAACTTGAGCTGCGTTTTTGAAAATCAATTTTTTTAAATTCAGTTGGGAACGAATTGTGTTGTAAAATTTTAAGTATTTTGATTTCTGCTGTGTGTATTTCATTTACATCTAATAAGATGCTGTCTTGTCTGTTTTGTTTACTAACTTTATTTTTGCAGTTATTGATAAATCGCATACAATAGGCGAATATTCGTTTAATTTTGTCAAATGAATTGAATTTAGTAAACAATGGAAGTTCTGTATTATCGCATTTTACGTTTAAAAATGATTGGGTTTTTCTTTCTAGTAATTTATCGTCAATATCATTATTGTGATTTTGCGACCAACTACTTGTGTTGACTAATAATAGCTCCGGTCCGTACCACCATAAACGTAATTTGTTTAATTGTCTTGGGAATGCACCTCTGGATAATATGTCAGCAGGGTTTTGATCGGACTTTATATGTTGCCATTGATCGCGTGAACTCAGTTGCTGAATTTCGGCTACTCGATTTGCAACATACGTTTTCCAACAATTCGCGGGTTCTGCTAACCATGATAGAACGATTGCGGAGTCAGTCCAAAACCATGTTTTATTGAAATTTAGATTGATTTTTGTTATGATTCTATTTTCTAAACTGAGGAAACGCTTTAAAACAACGTTGTGAGAATTACCGAGTATTCGGTTGTCTTTAAAGGGGAGTTTAACAATGAATTTGCCTGAAGTACTATCCCGCTTAAAAGTATTTGCAAAGTTATTTTCGCACTCTTGTTCTTCTGATGAGAATATTGACTCCTCTTTTACAATTTCTTCTTGTTTGCAAAATTTTTCGATTTGAGATTCTGAATTGCTAATGGATAAATTACACGATGTTCTGTTACGTGTATTTGGCTTGGTTAAGGTGAGTTTACCCCCTAGAATCCATCCGAACCTTGTTTCCAATAGGTATGGCTGATTAACGTTTACCTTTATATTGTTATGTAGCAAAAAATCCCAAAAATGTTCGGAACCGATAAGCATGTCGATCTCTTGTGAGATATTAAAAGTTGGGTCCGCCAAGATTATATTTGACGGTATGTGGATTTGCGATTTATCGAAAGTTATCGATGGTGTGAATTCGGTAATTTGTGGCATTACTAAGCATTGCACTGTGGCACAAAAGTCATTTACTCGCGATTTGATTAATACGCTTGTAATTTTCCTAACTTTCCGTACCGATTGACCTATACCTGAAATTACGCTCTCACATTGTTTGCATTGTAGTCCTAGTTTATTGCAAAGCGATTCGGTAATGAAATTGGTTTGCGAGCCCTGATCCAGTAGAACTCTGCAATCTTGAAATTGTCCGCGAGCATCTTTGATAAAAACTACCGCGGTTGATAGTAAGATTTCGTTCATGTTTTGTGATATCAATGTTTGGGCATTGCTTGTAGATGGATTTGGATTATCGTTATTAGTTGGAGTGTGTAATAGAGTATGATGTTTTTGACTGCATTCCTTACATGAGAATTTTGAAACGCAGGCAGTTACGTTATGATTAGGACGCAAACAGTTTATGCAAAGTTTTAATTCATTGATCTTATTGATTCGTTGCGAGACTGACAGCTTTAAGAGATCCGGACATTGATTTGTGAAATGCTCATTTCTACAAAATGCGCATGCAGTTTTGTATGTGTTAGTTATGTTGTTTGCTGGGCAACTACGACTAGATTGATCCGTAGTCCCTTTTCTTGCAAATGTGTTATTTTTTGTTGTGTTTGGATTGAATGAGTTAGATTTTAATTGCGCTACTGCTTCCTGTATGTGGCATTTTTTTTCTAAAAATTGGAGAAATTGATTTAATGTGGGAAGATCCTTTTCTAATTCGCCCTCCCAGTCTTTTCGGGTGTTGTAATCTAGTTTTTCGCTTAAGATTGAAATTAAGAGAGCGTCCCAATTATTTACCGGAACTTGCATAGTTTTTAGAGCAGCTAGATTATTATTTACGGTATCGATTAAAGTACGCAATTGTGAATGATTGGTTTTTGCGATAGGAATGACGTTTATGATGTTGCTTATATGCTCCTGAGCAATAAGACGTTTGTTTTCGAATCTGCTTTGTAGCAACTTGACAGCGCTTTGATAGTTAGCATTTGAAATTGCAAGTGATTCGATTGCTCGCAATGCATCATCTTGCAAGCAGCCGCGTAAGTAATGAAATTTTGTTATGTCAGTGAATTTGTTGTTATCATGAACCAACGACTTGAACGAATCAAAAAAGGTGAACCACTCGCCGTATTTGCCCGTAAAGCGAGGTAAAGGTATGGCCTTAAGGTTTGACTTATCAAGTATATCACTCCTTAGATTAGGTGCGTCGGTTTGGCTGATAGATTGAGATGATTTTGAATTCAGAATATACGATTTTAGTTTAGCCATTACTTCGAAATATTGCCTTTCTACCTTGTCACGCTCATCGTTGTGCTGTTTATCTAATACTTCTATTTCAGATTCATCAGTTAGATCTAACAATGTTTTTGATTCGATTTCACCTTGAATCTTTTGAAACGAATTAAATAATACCGATAAATTGGCAACTCTTTCCTCGAGCACCGAGATGTCATCACCGATTTCGAATTTGTTAAGAGCTGTTTGGTGCCTAGTGATGGCTGATTTAATCGTTCTCTTAGAAATTTTGAGTTCTGCCAAATTAGCCATGATAAAACAATTGGTTTAATTATCAACAAATTATGAAATGAAATGATAAAATTACTAAGCGTGCAATGGCGTTTATGAATGTTAAAACTGATTAGGAAATGAAATAAAGCACAGACCTTTACTTCTTGAATGCCTTGACTCTTTTTGGATGTCTGATTAATCGGTTGCTGGTGATGTGCGTAAATCCGGCTCGATGTGACCAAATGTTGCGTTAGATTGTTCTCGAAGGACCATATATTAGTTTTAGAGGTTTATTTGAATAATAATGACACAATTTTACTAATTTAATGACGTTTATATTTTTTGTGCAGAATTGAATTTTTTCTATATTATGTCTGTTGCTAGAGTTACAATTTTAATTATTTTATTTATATTTCTATGGAAACATTACGCTTACGCATCAACAAAGTTTTATATAAATGAACTATTGTTATGTATATGTTCTTAATATAATAGTTTTGACAGGAACCCGTTTAAATTCTCGATTTCTCTTCTCATTGTACTGAAGAGTACGAAAGTTAAAGATGACGAAATTGAAAAATAGCAACACGCTTAAATTTCAACTTTATTTAACCATTGCAATAATACAAAACGTAACAATAGGTAATAAATATATGGTAATTATTACAATAATTGTAATATAATAAATTAGCCAAATGCACTGTAATTCATGTAGAATCACTTTGTTAAGAGTTTAGTGGACCTTCCTCGATAAAGTTCTAGAAGCAGCCATTCTTCCACAATCTTCTGGAAATTGTATCCTGCAGTGAATTATAAATTAATTATCATAATTATAAACCTTTGATTACTTACAACATCTACGTCTGTTTCTGCTTGCAATCTGGATTCTAAGAGATTTGCCAATTGGCAAGTGTTTCAAATCATCCCCTTTTCTGACGTCCAGGATCTTCCAAAAACACAACCATAATTTCAAACGTCCTTAAGTTACATTGTTCGATGTATACCTCACTTGCACTTTGTTCATAAGCTGGGACACCAGAAAGTTAGTACTTGTTGGATTCCAAAAGAATTGAATTCAGACCAGGACGTTACCCTTCCTGGCCATCTTCAAACCACGCATGACACACTCCCATTACAGTGAACCGATTTTCTTCAATTGGAACCATCCATGTGTAGTACGAGTACCTACTACGCTCCACTGATGTTCCAGGTGCCAGTGTCATCATAGGCAAAGATGTCCAAATAATTACAACTGTAGTAGGTTGTGAACCGTAAACGATAGTGAATCTAATTCTTTTTCTAAAAAATTTTTCAATTCATTTTCTTCATTTTAATCCAATATGACGAGGTATTTTTGTAACTTCGAGACTTCGAGTAAATGCCGTCATGTTGATGTTTGCTATACACGATTTGCCGATAGCTGCGCTTATATGAATTATTTACACACAAACTAATTATTGCATTTGAAAAATGAATTATTAAACTGTGAAAGGGGCCGTTATAGCGGCTCCAAATTTCAAAGTCTCTATTAGTTAATTTGATGGAGAGAGTCATAGTTAAAAAAACGCAGATTTTGATGGGTTACAAAAATAACTATTACATTTTTCTCATTTACATAAAATCCTTTTTATTAATAAAAATTGAGATTAAGCGTTAACGATAGGAGGACTTAAAATTCTCTGAAAGACGGTGTGCAACTCATTTGGTTATAACGAAATTGTTTTTTTCACTTTGATCCGTCGCATTTTAATCAAAGTGATGTTTCGGAGGGAAAGTCATTGAATGTGACGTATTGCGGACGATTGAATAAGTACGATGAGAATTTGCGAATCCGAAGGGATTAAGTTTGCTGAGTATTAATGATGGTGTCAAAGGCTTTTGCAAGATCCATATAAATTGCGTTAAGAGTTAGTGGACCGCACCAATCGAGTGGACCTTCCTCGATAAAGTTCTAGAAGCACGAATTCTTCCACAATCTTCTGGAAGTGGAGTGAGTCATAAATTAAATTATCATAATTATAAACCTTTGATTACTTACAACGTCTACGTCTGCTACTTGCATTCTGGAATAATCTAAGAAATTTGCTAATTGGCAAGTGTATCCAATCATCCGCTCCTTTTCTAACGTCCAGGATCTTCCAAAAATACAACCATAATTTCAAACGTCGTTCAGATACATTGTTCGATGTACCTCACTTGCACTAACCACTTTGTTCACAAGCTGGGACACCAGAAGGTTAGTACTTGTTGGATTCCAAAGGAATTGAATCCAGACCAGGCCGTTACCTTTCCTAGCCATCTTCAAACCATGCACGGCACACTCGCATTACAGTGGCTACTACGTTCCACTGTTCCAGGTTCCAGTGTCATAGGCAAACATGTCCAAATAATTACAACTGTAGCAATTCGTGAACCATAAACGATAGTGAATCTAATTCTTTTTCTAAAAACTTTTCCAATTCATTTTCTTCATTTTAATCCAATATGACGAGCTATTTTTGTAATTTCGAGTAAATGCCGTCATGTTGAAGTTTTCTATAAGTACACGATTTGCCGATAGCTGCTGATATGGATTATTTACACACAAACTAATTATTGCATTTGAAAAATTAATTATTAAACTGTGAAAGGGGCCGTTATAGCGGCTCCAAATTTCAAAGTGATACTTCTATTAGTTAATTTGATGGACAGTCATGGCTAAAAAACGCAGATTTTGAAATATTACATTTTTCTCATTTACCTACATAAGTAGTGGAGTAAGGCCGATCCTAACTCAAAAAGTCCCTAGATTTAGTGACTTTTCTAGTGACTTTTTGAGTTAGGATCGGCCTTACATTTTCACGATGTTTTTTAGTCAAATAATGTTACTTGAAGGTCACTCTGAGTTAGAATCGGCCTTACATTCTATCGATGTGCGCTCACGTAGACGATACGAATGTAAATGGCAGCGGGAGGGGTCTGAAGCGGGGGTAAAGCTGGTGGTGACTTTGAGAAGTAAATAGAGGTCGAACTCAAGGTCACGACCCCCTGGCGGTGACTTTCAAAACGAGGTCGTCTGGGTTAGAATCGGCCTTACATTTCACCGAGACGTTTTTAGTAGGTGAAGGGCACTCGCGGTTGAACACGTGTTTAGTCTGTAGGTTACTGGTCACTCTGGGTTAGGATCGGCCTTGAATTGTGTGCGCTCACGTAAACTATACGAATGTAACTGGCAGCGGGGTGGTGTGAACGGGGAGCGCGCTGGTGATGAGAAGTAAATAGAGGTCGCACGCATGCCGATCCTAACTCAGTTCAAGGTCACGACTTTCCCTCCTGGCGGTGACTTTCAAAACTAGAGGTCGCTTGAGTTAGAATCGGCCTTACATTGTATCGATGTGCGCTCACGTACACTATACGAATGTAACTGGCAGCGGGGTGGTGTGAACGGGGAGCGCGCTGGTGAAGACTTTGAGAAGTAAATAAAAACTCAGTTCAAGGTCACGACGTTCCCTCCTGGCGGTGACTTTCTGGTGACTAACTCAGTTCAAGGTTACGACGCCCCTGGCGGTGACTTTCAAAACTAAATAGAGGTCGTCTGGGTTAGAATCGGCCTTACTATTTTACGAGGTGGTGACTTTCAAAACTAAATAAAGGTCGTCTGGGTTAGAATCGGCCTTACTATTTTACGAGTGAGGTGGTGACTTTCAAAACTAAAATAGAGGTCGTTAATAATGTAAGCCGATTCTAACTCAGTTGAAGGTCAGATGACTGCAGTGATTCTGAACTTGACTATAGTGGTATATATGCGGGGTCTCGAGTTGCAATGTAGTTTTGCTTGTGATCGCTATGTACTCAACACAACCATCTGCATTGTACTCAACACAACCGTCGATAATGGCGGCGCTGAAAGATGTAGTGATGAGACAGCCAAACGATCTTTACGATCCAGTAGAGGTAAGGGGGCATGTGATATGGGAGAGTCTGAAACTGATGTGGAAGGATGGGTTCTCTGTATCGTTTCTAGTGGAACTAATACAATACATGACGTACCAAGCTCAACGGGCCGAGAAACGGGAAAAGCAAATGTTTTTTGGACGACTTCTCCATATGATGGTGGACATAGCAGATCGTCGAGTACGGATAGGAGATAATCCGCAAAGACCGATATCGTTTCCAGAATTTCACGACATGCTTTACGGCGCAGAGTTATCTATGACATTATACCTCATGGAGCAGAACGAGGAATGCATGAACGAATTAATAAAAGAGTCAAAGAAAATTATTATTAAACATTATCCACAATCAGATCCTACGGCGTCATACAAAAGTGTGTTTTAAAAAGGCGTTATTATGTAAAAGGTCACCTTGATCCGCAGGAACTATAATAAGTTTTGCATACTTGGCTACCCCCTCTGATGGCGACTTTCAGAAGTAAGTAGAGGTCCTCAGTTCAAGGCTAAAGGGGTATTATATAAAGCATCGCAACGTAGAAGAGGCAACTCAAAGCAAAATTGTAATGACGAAGACGGTGCAGGGGAATGAGCGACGGCGGAGAAGGATTGAGGAGCTGATAAAAAACATTAGAAAATTGAAGATGGATGTTCAAGTGCTTGAGGTGCAGCGAAAGCTGAAACGGATATGTATTCGTTGAAAGTTTTGAGTTCGGGACGTTTAAATTTGTGTGCATGCACTATTGACGAGACCCCCGTATAAGAACATTAAGAAGCCTCGCGTTTGAAAAAGACCTCACGTAAATTGGAAATAAGAACGTAAAATGTGTAACTGAATTTACAATATATATTTTTTAAGCGACATCATTTGTATACAATGTAAAAAATATTAAACGAAAGCTTGAATTTGCACATGTTCTTTATTATGTAAAAGTTTTCCTTCATCAGCAGCTATATTGGTGGCCATATTAAAAGTCCAAATGTACCTTGGATATGTATAAGTAAAAACGGAGTTTAATGTACTACAGCATGAATTTCAGGAAGTTAGAATGAAGTTGCGAAATGTCCCATTTGGTATTTAATTTTTGCGAGAAATTGATATTTTAACTCGTATACGTTTTTAGTGGGTTAAAATATTCAATTTAAAGAAATACCTTGTAATCCTGTCGTTTATCTTCCAAGTAAAGCGATCTAAATTTAGCTTCTTTCCGCTTATTATATTAAAAGAAGTCATTGTGTAACTAACTGCGGTTGCACGTGAAAAGTTACAGTTAGAATTCGGAAATGTTATTGGTTTTAGGTTTTTTTTAGCATTTTTTGTGAAAAACAGGAGGCCTACGATACTTACGTATGTACTTTCAAATTCGAGTAGCTGTAAAAGCATTACTTTTTGGAGGGCCAACCACTTCTAACTTTCAAAACTTAATATTTCATTAGGAACTGCTTAAAAAATACTGCAAACGTACCTACGTCTATTATGGTACGTTACCTTCTTCTACTAAACAAAACACCTACGTTGCATTTTTAAAAATAAACACCTCGTTTATATAGCGTCATTTATTATACGAAATTTACATACCTACTACGTTTATATAGAGCTCCTTACAGTTATTTCCATTATTTGCAAAACAATCTAATATCTACAACTACTCACTCACAACTATCACTATTTACACTAGGTACGCTTGTTTATTTACACGTTCACCACTTCTGTTGTTGCTGCACAAATTTCAGGTATTCCTGTATGCGGCCCATGTCGTCTAACAATTTCAATTCTTGCGTTCGAGACGCCTCCAACTCCGTGTGCAAGCAGCTCTTCAAGCGCGTGGTTTTCCCCCATGTGCTCCGGACTACTGCAAAAAATAAATACATATAAGCATACGAGCGTATTTGCGGTTGTCAAAAATAGGCACACTAATAGAATCATATTTACCGCAGTTTGGCTTGCTGGCTCTCGTCCTCCGACATAATGGTAATTATGCTGTACTTGTCACTTTCCAAATTTGAGGGCACATTCTCGCACTTTTTCAGCAACAAGTTTCGCATTAAACTGTCGTTACTTGGCGGCGGCGGCGCCGGTGTTACGAAACTGGTCGACGGTTTCACGTTCTTCTTGAGCGACAACTTTGAATGTTTTCGCGGAGTGGCCATTGTGACGGGGTTGGCGGTATAGTAGTTAATAATTATGGGCGGATACAATTTCAAGTATATATCGTACAATTTTTGTTGAGGTTAGCAGTACGCTAGAGTGGGCGTAGTATTTCCCATGGGAAAAATATAATACTGCTACGTATGCGAAAGGAACACCTGCATTCCCCGTCGTGGGAATCAAATTATGCTGACACGCGAGACGAACGATAACACTATCACGTATCCGTCGTGGGAATCAAATAATGCTGACACGCGAGACGACACCTGCACCCCAGGGCGGTCATCGTACTTTCTAGTAAACGGCGATAACACTATCATGTATGCGAAAAGAACACGTGCACCACAGTTGACCTTTGAGTCTATATAAGGAAATGTGAGTAATAAGTTTTAAAACCCCCCTGGAAAGTTAAAAAAAAGTTAAGAGCGCTAAAATTTGCAAATACTTTAAAGCCCTTCCCCTCAGCCCCACCTGCACCCTGCGAAAAAGGATAGCCATATACACTCGTGTTCCGTCGTCTTCTACTACTGCTAACGTACGTCTACTATTCTCCTATACCGTTTGTTACGTGCAAATTAGAAACGTAGATAAGTTCGTCTACCTATATTACCTACTTTACTATATTACTACTATGTTTCATTCATATACGCTACTCTAATTCCTTCCCTACTACGCGATTTTCACTTGAGTTTAAGCAGCTTAGAGAATTTGTCTTCCTACTTGGACAACGAGTAATGCACTTATGCAAATTAATACTTAATTTTCCGGGAATATAATTCTACGAAAGAAAATGCATATAAAACCGACATTTATTGCAATTTCACAATCATCATTCTAAACTTCCAATAAGCGAAAATTGTGCAACAGAGGGGTGCAAAATTTTTAACGTTGATCTATACTTGATTTCGAAATAAATGATCAAAACAGCTATAATCCCCAACTTAAAACTTGCATTCGTTTGTATGAAAACAATCAACAAAATAACAAACACAGACTAAGATACGACTTTCGCATCATGAATTCCAGCCGCAATCGTGCGCGTTCGCGGGCCTTCGTCTATAGCATCGCAACAAAGCAAAATTGTAAAAATAAGTTATTTTAAGGACAAAACAGACTGTTTATGTTATTGGTCCGAGATTTGGAGGTGTTTGAACAATCCCCCCTTAGCGTAAAACGAGGATTATATGTCTAATGCACTTACGCAAATTAATACATGAAATTGTTTACATTTATAATATAAATTTGAAGTACATAACTGCAAAAGTAAATTCTAATACTGACGGGGCGGCCAGCGGATTGTAACTCCTCAAAACCTATACTTATTTTTTGCATTAAAATCGTAAATCGCAAATATAAAGCATCAAAGGGGTACTATTTCAACAAACGTTACCGAAAGATAATGAAGTAGGTACGCCAGTAAGGCAGTACTTGGAATTTGTGATACCGCTGTTTATAATATTCGATAATGTGAGAAAATTAATTCACTTTAAATATAGACACAACTGTTATACCATTTCTTGTACAGGGTGTCCTATAACCCTAATCAAGATTACAATAAGTTAGATTTCCGCACTATGTGCGTGAAAATTTCGATGAGCTGTATAATTTCTCGAGATATTCGCAAAATCAGATTTCTTGTGATTACAGAGCCATTATAGCACGAATCGAAAAAAGTTTTCAGACGAAACGTGCGGCGAGCAACCCGAAACTGCAGTAAAAATTGGGGTTCGCCCGTTTAAGATTTCACAGTTTGCTCCCCCCGGTCGACTTTAATATCAGTAGATTACCCCCCTCGTCCAGGGGCGCGAAACAACGTGCATTTAAAAACTGTTTGTGACCCAATTCGTAGTTTTCGAGATATGTATTTCAAGGTGTTGTCATAAAGCGTCCACCCCATATATGCACTACTAATCAGCAAGTACCGTTGTTTATTCAGTAGTCAAAGACTACTATTTAAACAAATTGCGCCGAACGACAATTACACCAGTAAGGCTGTCATAATAGTCGATAATTTGAGAAAAAATCAATTTTTACGAGGTGTATAAATACTCATTTAACGTATTGTTTATGTTACCGAACTGTATATAGATATGTTATCGTAGGTTCCCCTTAATATGCACTTTTAATAGTAAACGAATCCTGAAGACGATTTTTTAATTCAGTCAAACAGTTATAATGAGTGGTAAGGATCTATTCTTGTAAATGAATACTTTAATATAATAAATTTCCAATTACAGATAACATTATAATTAGTCCATCAATTATCGGGCGAATTGAAGAAAATGATGAACTGCAGCCGTACGGTAAAATATCCCCCCAGTTTTTTAACTAAGTAACTAACTGTTGTTGTTATAGAGAAAAAAATCCTAATCTTGGCATTAATAGCGACTGAGGCGGTAAGTGAATTTCAAATTATTCACTTTTTAAATGTATAGTCTTTCAGAGAGAGTTCATGACGGCCAAAGGGGGAGTATTAAAATTATGCTCCCCCATCTTCACGCACATAGCTGAAGGGGTGATCGACGATCACTCCTTCAATATTTACAGGACCGAGGCTGCAGACGAGGTCATATTTGTAGAAATTGTAAGCCTTTTGTACCTGTCTCTCCATAATTGTTTATATATATTTTTTTTTTAGTTTTAAATAAAATACCGACGTGACCTTCATATTGTTATGTATTATTACCTCCACCCTACAGACTCATAATGAAATCTATACTGCCCTACTAAACACACAAAGGAGGTAAAGACAGTTCACTTTAAATTAATATAGTAAGGCATTTCTACTACAGATATGGAATTCTTTTTTATAACGTTATCCCTATTTACAGTGCAGATACCTCAAATGTAACCTATTATAAGTGTTGTAAAACGTGCTCTAGAAGTCCTAGACGATATTATCTCATTTTACATCATTTTTGTCGGTAACCCCCTTTGCGTTTAGTAGGGGTAGTATGGAGATCTTTCATACAGGAATATTATTCGCCCAAAGGTAACCTACCCAACCACTTTCTTCAAGTAAAATACTGAGGTGGCACGGATATTGGTATTCATTACTACCAACCCCCCTATATATTCTCATAAGTAATGTACTTACAGTGCTCTTTCATAAGGTACTTAGTTGTCAAAAACGTATCCGCTTGGTTTAACACAAGCCAAGGGATAGGTAGCATTAGGATTAGAAACCTCAGTATTTAGGCGCATTGTAGAGGGGTCGATTGCTGATACCCCATTAATGGCTACATAACAGTTGTGTTAGGGGTTGCAATTATGGTCGAAAAAAAAATAATGTAAGTGTTTTGTAATTGCAATTTCAACTTCTACGAATTTCAAGGTTCGGTGGTGGTGCTTGCTAAAGTATGAAACAGTCGTAGAAGGAAACGTCCAATACCATATACCATACATAGAGAGGTAGTGAATTGGGGATTATTGTAGCCTGCATCAGTTCGATAGGGTGATTCACACATCAATAATATTAAACAAAATATGGTGCAGGTTATGTGACTTGCACAAATCAAGTGCATTTACAATTGACTACCCCACACTTACGTGACCCTTAGTGATCCACTGTACGTTTTGAAGATGTAAGTTGAAAGTCAAGGATTTTCATTAAGCAGGTTGCAGATTTTGAGGGCAGGGGAGGGTTTCACTGCTTTCATCGAGGTCCTCCTGATCTGGTGGCATCAGCAGTTGGCACCCCTTCAACCACACGATACTGATAGCCTCGATTACCGATACTCGCGTATTCTGCGGCTACTATAGAATGAGAGGGGGGACGATGAATGTGTTTTATCAGCTTTTCTAAAAAGGTCGAAGTTTCAGGGGGCTTATAGAAGGTTAAAGACAGTGGTGCTACCTGCAAGAGAGAGAGAGAGAGAGAGAGAGAGAGAGAGAGAGAGAGAGAGAGAGAGAGATGATGATGATAAAATTTTATCGATTTTTACGAAGCAGTTGAGAACGATACTACCCAAACAGGCCCCGTACATTACCCCAATTACAATCGATCGTCTTCACAGGCTAAAACCAATTTTCTGCATGTTGTTCATTAACGAACTGTCTTATGGTTGTTATTCTAGTAAATTCCTCATTGCTATTTCATTATTGTTGTTTTAAAAGCCCATGCTTGATTGAATAGCGTTTGAACACCGATCGATCGATCGATTCGAAAATGGAGCTTGTTATCCTGAATTTGCCTGTAGAGGAGCGCGAACAAACTGTCGGCCTAAACCAATATGACCCATTTAACGACTATCCGCATTGATCAATGAATTCAATAAACTGAAGTAGGTAATAGCGTTGTCACTATATCCATGTACCTAGTTGAGCTGAACTCTCGAGTACCTACTACACGGAGAGGATCAGTCGATTGCACACTGTTTTCTTAGCAAATAGATCGTCAAAGTTTTATCGTGTTGTTGTTGTTGTAAACGGAGCTCACATCTCCTACACACTGTGTAAACGTTGTCTAACGCGTTTTACCATTTTCGTTACTGTACCAAGTACTGCAAAGAGTTCATTCCTCTGACAACCGCTAAAGAAATCAGATGAATCGATCTGATCAGTCCAGATGATATCTTGAACCGATCCGGCTTCTAACGGGTACAACAGAGGCGGAACAGGTAAAAGATGAACAGCTATCACTTCATTAGCCGTTCATATCCGTTCATTAGCCGTTCATATCCGTTCATATCCGTTCATTAGCCGTTGTTCATATCCCCGTTCATTAGCCTTCCATACCTGTTTCTGCCAGAAGCAGTTCTACAGAACAATGGATAGCTGTTCATCTTTTACCTGTTCCGCCTCTGTTGTACCCGTTAGAAGCCGGATCGGTTCAAGATATCATCTGGACTGATCAGATCGATTCATCTGATTTCTTTAGCGGTTGTCAGAGGAATGAACTCTTTGCAGTACTTGGTACAGTAACGAAAATGGTAAAACGCGTTAGACAACGTTTACACAGTGTGTAGGAGATGTGAGCTCCGTTTACAACAACAACAACACGATAAAACTTTGACGATCTATTTGCTAAGAAAACAGTGTGCAATCGACTGATCCTCTCCGTGTAGTAGGTACTCGAGAGTTCAGCTCAACTAGGTACATGGATATAGTGACAACGCTATTACCTACTTCAGTTTATTGAATTCATTGATCAATGCGGATAGTCGTTAAATGGGTCATATTGGTTTAGGCCGACAGTTTGTTCGCGCTCCTCTACAGGCAAATTCAGGATAACAAGCTCCATTTTCGAATCGATCGATCGATCGGTGTTCAAACGCTATTCAATCAAGCATGGGCTTTTAAAACAACAATAATGAAATAGCAATGAGGAATTTACTAGAATAACAACCATAAGACAGTTCGTTAATGAACAACATGCAGAAAATTGGTTTTAGCCTGTGAAGACGATCGATTGTAATTGGGGTAATGTACGGGGCCTGTTTGGGTAGTATCGTTCTCAACTGCTTCGTAAAAATCGATAAAATTTTATCATCATCATCTCTCTCTCTCTCTCTCTCTCTCTCTCTCTCTCTCTCTCTCTCTCTCTCTCTCTCTCTCTCTCTCTCTCTCTCTCTCTCTCTCTCTCTCTCTCTCTCTCTCTCTCTCTCTCTCTTGCAGGTAGCACCACTGTCTTTAACCTTCTATAAGCCCCTGAAACTTCGACCTTTTTAGAAAAGCTGATATAAAACACATTCATCGTCCCCCCTCTCATTCTATAGTAGCCGCAGAATACGCGAGTATCGGTAATCGAGGCTATCAGTATCGTGTGGTTGAAGGGGTGCCAACTGCTGATGCCACCAGATCAGGAGGACCTCGATGAAAGCAGTGAAACCCTCCCCTGCCCTCAAAATCTGCAACCTGCTTAATGAAAATCCTTGACTTTCAACTTACATCTTCAAAACGTACAGTGGATCACTAAGGGTCACGTAAGTGTGGGGTAGTCAATTGTAAATGCACTTGATTTGTGCAAGTCACATAACCTGCACCATATTTTGTTTAATATTATTGATGTGTGAATCACCCTATCGAACTGATGCAGGCTACAATAATCCCCAATTCACTACCTCTCTATGTATGGTATATGGTATTGGACGTTTCCTTCTACGACTGTTTCATACTTTAGCAAGCACCACCACCGAACCTTGAAATTCGTAGAAGTTGAAATTGCAATTACAAAACACTTACATTATTTTTTTTTCGACCATAATTGCAACCCCTAACACAACTGTTATGTAGCCATTAATGGGGTATCAGCAATCGACCCCTCTACAATGCGCCTAAATACTGAGGTTTCTAATCCTAATGCTACCTATCCCTTGGCTTGTGTTAAACCAAGCGGATACGTTTTTGACAACTAAGTACCTTATGAAAGAGCACTGTAAGTACATTACTTATGAGAATATATAGGGGGGTTGGTAGTAATGAATACCAATATCCGTGCCACCTCAGTATTTTACTTGAAGAAAGTGGTTGGGTAGGTTACCTTTGGGCGAATAATATTCCTGTATGAAAGATCTCCATACTACCCCTACTAAACGCAAAGGGGGTTACCGACAAAAATGATGTAAAATGAGATAATATCGTCTAGGACTTCTAGAGCACGTTTACAACACTTATAATAGGTTACATTTGAGGTATCTGCACTGTAAATAGGGATAACGTTATAAAAAAGAATTCCATATCTGTAGTAGAAATGCCTTACTATATTAATTTAAAGTGAACTGTCTTTACCTCCTTTGTGTGTTTAGTAGGGCAGTATAGATTTCATTATGAGTCTGTAGGGTGGAGGTAATAATACATAACAATATGAAGGTCACGTCGGTATTTTATTTAAAACTAAAAAAAAAATATATATAAACAATTATGGAGAGACAGGTACAAAAGGCTTACAATTTCTACAAATATGACCTCGTCTGCAGCCTCGGTCCTGTAAATATTGAAGGAGTGATCGTCGATCACCCCTTCAGCTATGTGCGTGAAGATGGGGGAGCATAATTTTAATACTCCCCCTTTGGCCGTCATGAACTCTCTCTGAAAGACTATACATTTAAAAAGTGAATAATTTGAAATTCACTTACCGCCTCAGTCGCTATTAATGCCAAGATTAGGATTTTTTTCTCTATAACAACAACAGTTAGTTACTTAGTTAAAAAACTGGGGGGATATTTTACCGTACGGCTGCAGTTCATCATTTTCTTCAATTCGCCCGATAATTGATGGACTAATTATAATGTTATCTGTAATTGGAAATTTATTATATTAAAGTATTCATTTACAAGAATAGATCCTTACCACTCATTATAACTGTTTGACTGAATTAAAAAATCGTCTTCAGGATTCGTTTACTATTAAAAGTGCATATTAAGGGGAACCTACGATAACATATCTATATACAGTTCGGTAACATAAACAATACGTTAAATGAGTATTTATACACCTCGTAAAAATTGATTTTTTCTCAAATTATCGACTATTATGACAGCCTTACTGGTGTAATTGTCGTTCGGCGCAATTTGTTTAAATAGTAGTCTTTGACTACTGAATAAACAACGGTACTTGCTGATTAGTAGTGCATATATGGGGTGGACGCTTTATGACAACACCTTGAAATACATATCTCGAAAACTACGAATTGGGTCACAAACAGTTTTTAAATGCACGTTGTTTCGCGCCCCTGGACGAGGGGGGTAATCTACTGATATTAAAGTCGACCGGGGGGAGCAAACTGTGAAATCTTAAACGGGCGAACCCCAATTTTTACTGCAGTTTCGGGTTGCTCGCCGCACGTTTCGTCTGAAAACTTTTTTCGATTCGTGCTATAATGGCTCTGTAATCACAAGAAATCTGATTTTGCGAATATCTCGAGAAATTATACAGCTCATCGAAATTTTCACGCACATAGTGCGGAAATCTAACTTATTGTAATCTTGATTAGGGTTATAGGACACCCTGTACAAGAAATGGTATAACAGTTGTGTCTATATTTAAAGTGAATTAATTTTCTCACATTATCGAATATTATAAACAGCGGTATCACAAATTCCAAGTACTGCCTTACTGGCGTACCTACTTCATTATCTTTCGGTAACGTTTGTTGAAATAGTACCCCTTTGATGCTTTATATTTGCGATTTACGATTTTAATGCAAAAAATAAGTATAGGTTTTGAGGAGTTACAATCCGCTGGCCGCCCCGTCAGTATTAGAATTTACTTTTGCAGTTATGTACTTCAAATTTATATTATAAATGTAAACAATTTCATGTATTAATTTGCGTAAGTGCATTAGACATATAATCCTCGTTTTACGCTAAGGGGGGATTGTTCAAACACCTCCAAATCTCGGACCAATAACATAAACAGTCTGTTTTGTCCTTAAAATAACTTATTTTTACAATTTTGCTTTGTTGCGATGCTATAGACGAAGGCCCGCGAACGCGCACGATTGCGGCTGGAATTCATGATGCGAAAGTCGTATCTTAGTCTGTGTTGTTATTTTGTTGATTGTTTTCATACAAACGAATGCAAGTTTTAAGTTGGGGATTATAGCTGTTTTGATCATTTATTTCGAAATCAAGTATAGATCAACGTTAAAAATTTTGCACCCCTCTGTTGCACAATTTTCGCTTATTGGAAGTTAGAATGATGATTGTGAAATTGCAATAAATGTCGGTTTTATATGCATTTTCTTTCGTAGAATTATATTCCCGGAAAATTAAGTATTAATTTGCATAAGTGCATTACTCGTTGTCCAAGTAGGAAGACAAATTCTCTAAGCTGCTTAAACTCAAGTGAAATCGCGTAGTAGGGAAGGAATTAGAGTAGCGTATATGAATGAAACATAGTAGTAATATAGTAAAGTAGGTAATATAGGTAGACGAACTTATCTACGTTTCTAATTTGCACGTAACAAACGGTATAGGAGAATAGTAGACGTACGTTAGCAGTAGTAGAAGACGACGGAACACGAGTGTATATGGCTATCCTTTTTCGCAGGGTGCAGGTGGGGCTGAGGGGAAGGGCTTTAAAGTATTTGCAAATTTTAGCGCTCTTAACTTTTTTTTAACTTTCCAGGGGGGTTTTAAAACTTATTACTCACATTTCCTTATATAGACTCAAAGGTCAACTGTGGTGCACGTGTTCTTTTCGCATACATGATAGTGTTATCGCCGTTTACTAGAAAGTACGATGACCGCCCTGGGGTGCAGGTGTCGTCTCGCGTGTCAGCATTATTTGATTCCCACGACGGATACGTGATAGTGTTATCGTTCGTCTCGCGTGTCAGCATAATTTGATTCCCACGACGGGGAATGCAGGTGTTCCTTTCGCATACGTAGCAGTATTATATTTTTCCCATGGGAAATACTACGCCCACTCTAGCGTACTGCTAACCTCAACAAAAATTGTACGATATATACTTGAAATTGTATCCGCCATAATTATTAACTACTATACCGCCAACCCCGTCACAATGGCCACTCCGCGAAAACATTCAAAGTTGTCGCTCAAGAAGAACGTGAAACCGTCGACCAGTTTCGTAACACCGGCGCCGCCGCCGCCAAGTAACGACAGTTTAATGCGAAACTTGTTGCTGAAAAAGTGCGAGAATGTGCCCTCAAATTTGGAAAGTGACAAGTACAGCATAATTACCATTATGTCGGAGGACGAGAGCCAGCAAGCCAAACTGCGGTAAATATGATTCTATTAGTGTGCCTATTTTTGACAACCGCAAATACGCTCGTATGCTTATATGTATTTATTTTTTTGCAGTAGTCCGGAGCACATGGGGGAAAACCACGCGCTTGAAGAGCTGCTTGCACACGGAGTTGGAGGCGTCTCGAACGCAAGAATTGAAATTGTTAGACGACATGGGCCGCATACAGGAATACCTGAAATTTGTGCAGCAACAACAGAAGTGGTGAACGTGTAAATAAACAAGCGTACCTAGTGTAAATAGTGATAGTTGTGAGTGAGTAGTTGTAGATATTAGATTGTTTTGCAAATAATGGAAATAACTGTAATGAGCTCTATATAAACGTAGTAGGTATGTAAATTTCGTATAATAAATGACGCTATATAAACGAGGTGTTTATTTTTAAAAATGCAACGTAGGTGTTTTGTTTAGTAGAAGAAGGTAACGTACCATAATAGACGTAGGTACGTTTGCAGTATTTTTTAAGCAGTTCCTAATGAAATATTAAGTTTTGAAAGTTAGAAGTGGTTGGCCCTCCAAAAGTAATGCTTTTACAGCTACTCGAATTTGAAAGTACATACGTAAGTATCGTAGGCCTCCTGTTTTTCACAAAAAATGCTAAAAAAAACCTAAAACCAATAACATTTCCGAATTCTAACTGTAACTTTTCACGTGCAACCGCAGTTAGTTACACAATGACTTCTTTAATATAATAAGCGGAAAGAAGCTAAATTTAGATCGCTTTACTTGGAAGATAAACGACAGGATTACAAGGTATTTCTTTAAATTGAATATTTTAACCCACTAAAAACGTATACGAGTTAAAATATCAATTTCTCGCAAAAATTAAATACCAAATGGGACATTTCGCAACTTCATTCTAACTTCCTGAAATTCATGCTGTAGTACATTAAACTCCGTTTTTACTTATACATATCCAAGGTACATTTGGACTTTTAATATGGCCACCAATATAGCTGCTGATGAAGGAAAACTTTTACATAATAAAGAACATGTGCAAATTCAAGCTTTCGTTTAATATTTTTTACATTGTATACAAATGATGTCGCTTAAAAAATATATATTGTAAATTCAGTTACACATTTTACGTTCTTATTTCCAATTTACGTGAGGTCTTTTCAAACGCGAGGCTTCTTAATGTTCTTATACGGGGGTCTCGTCAATAGTGCATGCACACAAATTTAAACGTCCCGAACTCAAAACTTTCAACGAATACATATCCGTTTCAGCTTTCGCTGCACCTCAAGCACTTGAACATCCATCTTCAATTTTCTAATGTTTTTTATCAGCTCCTCAATCCTTCTCCGCCGTCGCTCATTCCCCTGCACCGTCTTCGTCATTACAATTTTGCTTTGAGTTGCCTCTTCTACGTTGCGATGCTTTATATAATACCCCTTTAGCCTTGAACTGAGGACCTCTACTTACTTCTGAAAGTCGCCATCAGAGGGGGTAGCCAAGTATGCAAAACTTATTATAGTTCCTGCGGATCAAGGTGACCTTTTACATAATAACGCCTTTTTAAAACACACTTTTGTATGACGCCGTAGGATCTGATTGTGGATAATGTTTAATAATAATTTTCTTTGACTCTTTTATTAATTCGTTCATGCATTCCTCGTTCTGCTCCATGAGGTATAATGTCATAGATAACTCTGCGCCGTAAAGCATGTCGTGAAATTCTGGAAACGATATCGGTCTTTGCGGATTATCTCCTATCCGTACTCGACGATCTGCTATGTCCACCATCATATGGAGAAGTCGTCCAAAAAACATTTGCTTTTCCCGTTTCTCGGCCCGTTGAGCTTGGTACGTCATGTATTGTATTAGTTCCACTAGAAACGATACAGAGAACCCATCCTTCCACATCAGTTTCAGACTCTCCCATATCACATGCCCCCTTACCTCTACTGGATCGTAAAGATCGTTTGGCTGTCTCATCACTACATCTTTCAGCGCCGCCATTATCGACGGTTGTGTTGAGTACAATGCAGATGGTTGTGTTGAGTACATAGCGATCACAAGCAAAACTACATTGCAACTCGAGACCCCGCATATATACCACTATAGTCAAGTTCAGAATCACTGCAGTCATCTGACCTTCAACTGAGTTAGAATCGGCTTACATTATTAACGACCTCTATTTTAGTTTTGAAAGTCACCACCTCACTCGTAAAATAGTAAGGCCGATTCTAACCCAGACGACCTTTATTTAGTTTTGAAAGTCACCACCTCGTAAAATAGTAAGGCCGATTCTAACCCAGACGACCTCTATTTAGTTTTGAAAGTCACCGCCAGGGGCGTCGTAACCTTGAACTGAGTTAGTCACCAGAAAGTCACCGCCAGGAGGGAACGTCGTGACCTTGAACTGAGTTTTTATTTACTTCTCAAAGTCTTCACCAGCGCGCTCCCCGTTCACACCACCCCGCTGCCAGTTACATTCGTATAGTGTACGTGAGCGCACATCGATACAATGTAAGGCCGATTCTAACTCAAGCGACCTCTAGTTTTGAAAGTCACCGCCAGGAGGGAAAGTCGTGACCTTGAACTGAGTTAGGATCGGCATGCGTGCGACCTCTATTTACTTCTCATCACCAGCGCGCTCCCCGTTCACACCACCCCGCTGCCAGT